>OY856413.1:756235055-756835055 GCA_963693085.1 Alisma plantago-aquatica
AAGTAGAAGTCTCTACATGGATCATATCCAACAATAGATAAAAAATATGAGTCACAAATAATACTTGCGGATTTACAAGAGAAATGAAAAGAAACAATGTGAATAGCCAATAAACCCTAAGCATATATTCAACATGACTCTGCTAAATATTTAATTGAGCCTTAGACAATTTGTGGCATACAATCAAACTACTAGATACAAATTGTGAAGTCTCAACTACTCCTTATAAGATCTTAGGATTTACAGTCTCCTAAAGATATGTTCACTTCAGTCAACACAAGTAACATCAATAGCGGCACAAGATCCAAATCTACTAGTAAGGGTATGACAACCATCCTACAGGGAGCTCGGTCTACCCTAGGTAGACATGTCACAACAACAACACTAGGGCATAACACCCTAAATTTGAGTAATAGTCTTAACCTCTCAAAATCACATATGACACGATTCATAGCCTTAGCCTCTCTCAATCACCTTACAATCAGGATGACAGACAAGCACTCCTTACTTGCATCCATAATCAATAGTTTATGACTATGAGAATTTTCTCGACATCAAAAATTCTACTCAGACACTTGTTTCATTGTGAAGCATATATTACGAGTAAAATAATTTTAAGACACATGGAGCTACATGATTAAATATGCCAATTACCTTTTTTATAACTGCATCAATCAAGTTATATATAAGGAATAAGATTACAATCATAACACTAATCAAGTACTCACAACTTCAAAAATTTTGAAATACATTACCACCAAACACCATGTCAAGGAAAAAAATCTTATGGGAACTCAATATTATTCTAAATTTTATATTTCACTCGACATTATAGAATACAACACCATGTAGAATTTTAGCGTCAAAATTAAAATAATGAGAAAGTCACATTTGCAACAAGAATAGGCATCAAAGGACCTCTTTTATGCAAAATTGTGCTACTTCTTGATAGTAGATCTAATTCAAACAAATTTTTAGAAGCATGACAAGTAAGTATATTCCATAGGAATAGATCAGAAATAATCAAATAGTAATAATAAAATAATAGCTAATTCTTGTCCCATCAATGGTATCAAGAAAGTAATAAAAGTTGCATTTTAGAGCATTTCTTCATATATTTCGAAATTGTATCCCATATATTATTATGTCCGTAAATGATTAATATCATGGAACATCCTAAAAGAAATAGCATGGAACATGTTTATAGGTTTAGGGAATACGTGTAAGTTATTATAGTATTTTTCTTGGACAAAGTAGCCCACAAAAGAGCATCTTCTAAGCATTTTAGATAACATTAGAGTAAGATTAGGTTATGCATGTGTGAAGGTAGGTAAGAAATGCATTAAAGTTTATATGACTTGCCCTGAATATGATGAAAACAAGTTCTGCACAAGAGAGAAATGATAAAGACAAAGATTTGAGATACACCCTCAAAACTCTGCAATAAAGCTTTTTACTCCAAGAACTTGGCAAATTAGGGAAAGAAGAAATGAAAAGGTTCCTAGATATATGGACAAGTTAACTACATGGAACATCATGGATTTTGAAAATTGAAGGAGAAGCAGAACAAAAGATAAAATAATAGATTAGTAGATAAGATTTTATGTTTTCTATATAAGGACTAGGTTAGGAATATTTGGAATATCCTAGAGAATCTTAATCAATGACAACAAGTAAATGGAAGTTCATGCAAGCTTCAACCTAAGGTCATTAGTCTTGGCTTCGTAGACCAACTGTGAGTTAATTCTGACTAGAAAGGACCCATATAGATCTCCTAATCCTCGCCTCACATTCTTTGGTAGCAACTTGTGGAAAAAGATCCACTAGGTGGTGGGTGGAGAAGTATATAGTTCTAAGGAAGTTGAAAGGACAAAATAGCCTTTAACTATAAACATTTTTAGTCAACATGACTAATCCTCTATTGGTTTCATGTCATATGCATTCTAATTGGTTTTCTCTTCTATATATTTCATTGGTTAAGTCATCTAAAATCCTCATCAATTTAGGGAACTAGAACTCTCATCAATTGAGAGGTCCACGACTCTCATCGGAGGGGAGATCTAGGACACTCCTTGATTGATGATTCCAAGAAATCCATCACTTTATAGAGTCTACTCATCCATCTGTTGGCATGCCCACTAAATCCATCAGTCAACAACCACAATACTAGGTTAAGGATTGGCAACAAAGGATGGAAGTTGTACTCCAACTAAGTTCCAAAATCATTTAAATAAAAAAAAGCAAGTATATGAAGATACATGTGTCCTAAGATAATATGTATTCAAATTGCAAGTAAGCTCTCATTCATAGTGAAATTCCATATTGGTCCATCAATGTTCATAAATTAAATATCAAAGCAACCAAAGTGCAAAATAGCTAGAATTAAATGTGCAACTGAATCAATTGACTTTTAAACCTGAACCAAACATTGAACTAATGTAGTAAAGATCCCATATAAGATAATGAAGCATGTTTAGATATTAAGATAAGTCAGGTGCCTTATAGTTACGGGTCTTTCCCTAGTATACCAACTCCCCAAAACTTTTCAATTGATGATTGAAAAGGATTTGGCTACTTACCCTAGTCATATATAGCAATTATTATTTAGGAAGAGAATGCTTTTGAGAGAAGATCAAAAAAAAGAAATGAGCACAAACTCTGGGCGGTTTCCCCCCATAAGAAATCTAGCTATTTAGAAACAAGAATTTCAGATGGTATATCATTGGCATGGAAAACCTAGACATATATGACTTAGGTGTCCTCATGTTAAAGAAGGACGACCGCTAGCTCCACAACCACATCTTGCACTTTCACGGTGTAATGCAAATAACAACAATGGAGGAAAACATGCTGAGAGGCATGAAAGTCAAGTAAAAACAATGGATGGTGACTAAGTTCTTGAGGATAAAAGTGAAGGTAAGATTTGTCCTTTTATTTTATCAACATGTACATAAGTTTTTCCCTGGCTATGAATATGTGGTATTCATGGTGGAATATGACCAAGGTGTCATTGTAATGAAAAACGGATATACTCTAATGGTGAATTTATTCTCTGGCTAATGTTGGATTTAATTTCTTTATTTGCATCAAATTGTTTGCACCATCAAATTTTATTCATAAAAGGAAACAATCTTTAGCCTATAACCTAACAAGATTTTTTAATTTTTTGAATAATCAATATTCTTATTTTCTAATACATGAGAAACTCATAACTAACTGAAGGTACTTCAAAAACCTGAATTCTAAAATCATAAAAGCATTCTATATATTAAAGTATAGATTTTGTAACATGATTCATTAATAATTAAACAAATATTTTCATATTTCACATGATATCATGGAACCTAATCAAATTTATGTTAGGCATGTATTATCTTTTACTTGGGTTGTTGTTATCCAATTTTAAGAAACAAGACTTTCAAGTGTCCTATCATCACTATGACACCATAGAAATATTCGATTTTGGTATCCTTAGATTCAAGGAGGACAACCACTATCCTACATGCTCCTAAATGAATAATGCAAACAAAAAATGAAGACATTTTGAGAGACATGCACCCCAAGTCTATGACTAGGATGATAAAGAAGTTCACGAGGAGAACAGTAAATGTCATAGAAATGATTTTACATAACTTGTATATACATAACTATCACCATTTCTCTTAACATGAGGCATCCACTATAATGTATGACTAAGATCATGTGTGACCTTTGAAAATATTAGTATGGTGTAACTATTCTCACATTGATTTTTATCCACTTCCTAAATTTATATGGTATTATTTACATTGACAACTTATATTCCATTATACTAAAATATGTCAAATTACATGTTATGAAAATTATTAACTTTTCTTTTATCCAAGTCACCAAAAAAGTAAGTATATGATGTGTTTGAACGATTTAGACCAAGACATAAATTGTAATGAGTGGGACTTGGGAGGGGAGCCACTCACTTACTTGAGGGAATAATACATAATCATTGACTGCCAAACATGACAATTATTTTCTTACATGGGTTGATATACTAACTTTTTGAGTAATATTAAATTACAAACCATGAATCGAGCAATCAAAATAACATCTATTGATTAAAACTTTCTATATGACATGGCCCTGCACGATACATGGATAATACAAAGAAATATAAAATAAACTAATCTATTGCTAAAGGGCCACAAATGGCAACCTGGATACTCTAATATATCTTGAGATCCAAAACCTCATGTGCAAGTTGTGGGTCAAGCTTAGCTAGTCCAATATTATCTTCACATTAAGAGGTTGGGAACACTGATGCATTACTTTTATGTCATTTTTCATAGGTTATTTTCTAGCCCTTTAAGTACAAATATTCACATTTAGTGTTTTTTTCTTTTTTCTTTTTAAATTCCTAGCATCTGAATCACTTATGCATCAATTGTCACTAATTTGAATCAAAATAAATGATTTTATGAAAACTTTTGTAGACTTATGTTTATGTTCCTTGTATTTGATGAGATTTGAATACTGATATCAACTTAGTTCCACTGACACCCTATTGGTGATGCTGACACACTACACCTAGGAGAAGAATAAGGAGAGGAGTATCAATACTATCGAGACGTAACTTGGTGCTATTGAGAAACAACTTGATGACACTAAGCTATAGACTCAGTGGTATCAAATGAGTGTTCTAGAAAGATAAGAGATGAAGAATAATTATCTCCATGCCATTGATAGTAGTGTTAGTGGTACCAACTCTAGCATCCAGACACTCATGAGAATCGATTCGGTGCCACTAAAAATAGTTTCAGTGGTACCAACTTTAGCATCTAGCCAACCAAAAGAATCAAGTTGGTGCTATCTACACATCTCTAGGTAGTACTAATGTTGAGAAAGAAACCAAACAAGGTCAAGTGACTCCGTGCTAGCGAAACCCATTGGTTGTATCAACCTAGAGTGATCAATGTAGTCAGATCTTATAGATATGAACCAAGTGAGGGTTAGGTTGCACCTATGACCTAAGCATGGTGGATTGAGAAAGACTAACACATATGTATTGGATGCAGAGCCAAGGGGAGTCGAGATAAAGGAGATTTATGAAAACTGGACAATCTAGGCACTTTTGGTGGACAAATTTGTAGCTGAAAAGTTGTTAAGGGGTATCCATCAAAAGTGATTGACAAGTAAAATTCTCTAGGAGTTTTTCTATTAGTTTTATATGTTTTACTTTGATTTATTTTTCTCTTATTGTCATTACACGATGACAAACATGTGGGGATAAACCCCTCCTTTTGTTGGACCCTCGAGTAGATGACACATTATTATAATTGAATTTCATAATTATATAATGTAGTTTTCTTTGTTCTAAAATAGAATTTATGATATTCTTTATTATTTATTTATGCATGATCAACTTAAACAAAGTATTATATTTCTAGTTTCTTTGGGAGAGGTATTAGAAGTTAGAAAAATCATAAATTAATATAGAAGATAACATGCCTCGACATAGCCCTAACATCTATGAAATAATAACACATAGAAAAATATTCTTTACTTGGACTAAGTTACCAAACTTCTATATAAGTGGGTTTGGATTAATATGAGTGTGTATTACTTTGCGAGAGAAGGTAATGTTGGATATGGGTCTTTATTTCAGATAATAGTGATTAATTATAGAAGTGGACCAATCTGGAATGGAACTCAATATGATTTATAGCTATGTCTAGATGATTACTTGGAGGAAAATAATTCAATTTCGTGCATGTCATACTAAAACCACAAGTTCTAGGGAATCCATGTAGGTGATCTTCCCTAAGATCCAATCATATGTTGATTGTAATGGTACATCTTGTAGTTGATTTGATTATTAATGAAGACAATTCTAATTATTATGCTTGTTTTAGTACGAGATGATAATGTAACATAATAAAAATCTAAAGAATGATATTACACTCAATGACACATGTCTTTGGATTAAGGACCTAAATAGGTTATACAAATACTAAGAGTATATACGTTCTTGGTATGGCCCTAGTTGGACGTTATTGTGGAAGTCTAATAGACAAAAATAACACCTAAGACTACAATGTGTGTTATTTGATAGTAGAATCCCATTAGTTAGGATATGTGATATCATTCCAAGAACATAGATACTTTTTAAAGAAGAGTTTATTAGAAAAATGCACCTTGAGAATAACACATGGAAACCATGATTGGTAGTCAAATTCATCTCTCATAGTGGTTCTCAGACCTAAAATAATTACACTCATCACGTGTCGATTGGTGTATTGGGACATCATCTGCCGTGAACCTAAATAAGGGTTTCCATGAAGGTGGTTATTAGGTGTTCTCTAACACATGGGGATGAATGTGAGCGATGTAGATGATATTTTTCCCTCCTACAAGAGTTTGATATCCTGGACACATGATATGTGAGACTAAGAAATGTATGGCCATGTTGTTGTGAGTCAGTATGTAATATTAAGCGTACATATATCTTAAACATGTCTACTCTAGTTCAAGGAACATAGATTGAGAATTGAAGAGGATGACATTCCCATGCCTCAAGTTCAATCATATCAGAAACAAATAAACTATACAATCATTGTAATATCAATCACAGATTGTAGGTTAAGTTGTTCTCCAACTTCCCGAATGACTTGGGTAGAAATGAATGCTTTCTAAGTGCCAATCCTTGCTTGTGAAATCATAACATGAATATGAATATAACTGCCAATGTAATTTGGAGCCTATGGATTTACACACTTAGGATGTATTGGAATAGGAGTTGTTGACGTGATTGGGAATATTCTGAATCAAAATGACTACTAATACATTTAGGTAATTTACTAGAATAATATTGAAATATGATTTGAGTTGTTTTGTTAATGTGTTCAAACAAAATAATTATATTTATGTTATTAAGTTGGCCGGCTAAACCTGACCGATTGACTAGATTCAGATAAAAAAAATGAGTTTATCAATTAATATTATTAATTGGTGAATTAAGTGATTCTAGATTATTCTATTAATTTAGTCCATGAGTGGCTTATTTTAAACACAACCGCAACCCTTTTATTTACGAAGGGGTTTTAGGATACCTTGCTTCCTTTCCCCTTCTATTTATAAGGAAATGACAACTAGATTTTAAAAAACACACTCTTATACGTGAACTGTAGTTGTCATGGTCCCCAATAGAGAGACAAGGAGAGCGGCCATAGTGCTATCCCATCGTCAAGCAAAAGGATACTCCTTCTCATTGGCCCAGGAATCATGACATGGAATTTCAATCCATCCACATGGACAAAGTAAAGATGCAGACATTGAGCACCTATATCTGTAGGATGGATGAGGACCACCAATGCATGCGAGAAGCAGTGCACATTGTTGCGTGAAGGTACATTGTCAGACTTGATCTACGACGAGGTATATCCTATGCACCCTCTTTCCAAATATGTTTTTATTGACGAGATCTTCTACTAGGATATGTGGAAAAAAAATTTATTATTTCGGCTACGTTTGTCACCTCCACGAAACCTAACAATCCATTGATTTTTTGTTACAACCACTTTGGTTTGGTTTCTCAATTCTTGTTATTAGTTAAATAATCACATATCAACTCTCCCTTCATCCTAGGTATTCATGTTTCAATTGATTGTAGTTTTTGGTGAATGATTCCCTGAGTTCAACAACTTGAGTCTCTTTGGTCTATATTCTACGGCTTGTGCACTTGTATTATACACACACATTCTATGTGTGTCATGTTATTGGTGTCGTTTCCTAGGAATAGGAAACACCAACACTACAAGTGTTGTGATCAATAACTCTAGCACATTTTTTATAATCAACATAATCATTATTATGTGTTCTTATAGTGAACAACTATATTATAAAATATTGGTGCATGGTCCATACTCAGACTAAAAATTATTGAGGCTCAACCCCACCTTGTCTTGATTAGGAGGATATTTTATACAAACCATGTAAGTTTGGGGATTCATCTGAGAAGATCATCCAAACTCATTTACCACAAGTAGAAGAAAAATATCTGGTAGACATGTCACAGAACAGTGATGCTCTGGTGGAAGATTTGCAAGGCTCCAATGAGGAACTGATAATCTGGGAGAAAGTCAAAGTGTGATCAGTGATATCATAATTTTTACATATCAAACAACATGCAACAACTTGGGTTGTTATTAGATTGACCAAAGGTTGATGGCATGGATCATATTTTAAACATGTCATGGGCAAAGTTGCAAGGATTTAATGTCAGATATAAACAACATTCTGGAGATTTGTGACATGTTGAAGCCTGTAGGGTCTTAGCTATAGTTATATAGTTAACATTGTCTCATACTTTCTTTCAAAAAAAGAAAAGGAATAGTTACTCAGTTTACCTCCAGAGTCAATTGAGACAATGGTCGAGATGATAGATGCCTTTCTCAAGAAGTATTTCCCCTACAAAAGACTAATGATATGGTAGGTAAGATTTAAAACATCAAATAAAAGGCTAAAGAATCCTACTCTGAGGTGTAGAAAAGGATTTAGAATATGCTGAGGAAAGTCCCCCATTATGGGTGTGACTTGTTTGGCCAGGTAAGTCATTTCAATACAAGTTGCATAAGACTGCTACTCTTGAGACTGAAAGATCATGATTTTTCCTCAGCAATAAGGAAAAAAGATGTCATGAGATTTTGAATAACATGTCCAAGGATTAGTTTTGGGGAGAGGGGTGTGAAGCACCAACATCAGTCTGAAGTTCCATTGAATCATAGAAAGTCATGAAAGTTAAAGCTCATAAGGAACAATTTACCAAGAATCTAGACCAAAAGATTGGCACCTCATGTAGAGGTGAGAAGGACGAGAGTATGTACTTGTCGTAGTAGAACAACATGGGAAATAATGAATACTCATGGAGTAGGGATCTTAAACTCTCATGGAAGGACAGTAACAATTTTCAATAGTACCCATCATAGCTAAAACATCCTCCATAATAGTAGGCAAATATTCCACATCAGAATTAGTAGGAAACTGACCCTAGATGGGTGGAAAGGTTAGAAGACCTATTTGAAAAACTCATTAAAAGTAAATCATACATATATAATCAATAATTAATCATACATGGACCAAGAAAAGAGATCTACATAGAATCAAGGAGCCCAAATATGGATCCTAGAAAATTAGAATTCTCATATAGAAGTAGATGTGGCAACAATAAAGAAGCCTTCTCAACAAAAAATTTAGGGGAACATCGACTTTCAACATAATAACCAACAAGATAAAGATGGAATCCAATGTAGTGGTAAAATTTTGAAAAAATAGCAAGCAATGAATCAAGATTCGAATGCACCACCATCTGAGACTATGATCTTGACAAACAAAGTACTTTCTAATCAACCAATTCCATGACACAGGAAGAAATCATAGAAGAGGAGGACATGGAGGGATACAAAACCCTGAAGGAAATATAAATTCAACAATACCAATGAAAGAATGTGATCCCCATGCCATTTCCCAATAGATTGAAGGTCAAAAAGGTTGATAAGTAGTTCAAGGAGTTTCTTGATGATTTTAGGGAGCTCCACATCAACCTACCATTAGTGGATTCCACTTAGTAGATTCCTTCCTATAGAGAGTTCTTGAAATACATCATTAAAAAGGAGAGAATGATAACATATTCATATGTTGTTGTACTACATGAATAAGTCACTACATAGACAGAGGAATCTACCATAAGAATGACAGAAATCTAGGTGCTTCAATATAACATTCTTCATTAGAAATATCAAGTTTACGGGAAGTACTATGTGATTCAATAGAAAGCATAAACCTCAAATCATTGACAACAATTATGAAGCTTGGACTCAACGTATTAAGAAAAAAGCAATATGTCAACTCACCTAAGAGATATTTTAGTCGTGAGACCATTAGGCATATGTGAGGATGTTTTAGTGAACACAGACAAGTTCATTCTTCTAGAAAATTTTGTAGTAATGGAAATGCAAGAAGACTATGGAATGATTCTTGACTATGTAGGTCGTTCTATAACATAAATGAAGTTAAGTTGTAAATGGGTGGATGCATATTTACATTAGGAATTCAAGATGATTAGTTTGAAATCAAGATACATGACCAACAATAGCAAACACATAAGCAGGATCAATGTCATGTTGATGAGCATACCTACAATGAGTTGTATCCTCTTACGGGAACAATTTATAAATGTGGCACACGTCATGAAACATGTGGATTAAGGCGACCTATAGGCAGACACATAGATGGATAAAGAAAATCTCGTTGACAAAATATGTGATTTATCAAGAGGAACTGGAGGATGATATTCACCCAACAAAAATGACATATGTGGTTCCTCTACCATCACTTATGCCTATTGATAGTGCCCTTCATATTTCGCATGAGTCTAGTTGATTACTACACACACAACCATCTAATGGGAAAGTGTGCCTTGAATCTATGTGTAATATCATGTTTCTATATAAAACATTTTGTGTATATAGGACTGCCATTACCATCAATGAAACCATCTTTGAAACATCCTTCTAAGATAAAATTGAAGCCAATTACTCCATAATTGAAGTATATATTCTTGGTGGTACATCACTATCTTTCAATGAAAATTTTTGCAACTCTAGGTTTACAGGAGGAGGAACAATTGCTTGTTGTTCATAAGAATCACTGAGTTATATTCAATTGGTATATTGCTAATATAAATAGAATTTCTCCTAGCTTGTGCAAACTCATGATCCACAATGATGCAGGAGTGAAGCTGGTGGCACAAACTCAAAGGTGACTAAATCCTATCATGACTGAGATAATGATGAAAGAGGTATCAAAGCTTCTATCAGCATGTATAATCTATGCTATTTCATATTCAAAATGGGCTAATCTGACTCAAGTAGTTCCTAAGAAGAGGGGTATAATTGTCACTACTAATTCTTCTGGAAAAATGGTTTCTACTTGGTTAGTGATAGGGTAGTGTGTGTGCATTGATAGTCGTCATTTGTTTGTCATGGAACTTAAAGAATATTTTCCACTACCCTTTATCAATCAAATTCTCGATCCGATTTTTTTCCTCTCATACTTTTGCTATTTAGATGATTATTCAAGGTATAACCATTCCTCCATATAACTAAAACATCAAGAAAAGTCAACCTTCACTTGCCCCTATGGTACTTTTTCTTATAATTTCATGTTATTCGGTCATTGTAATTTGCAATGACATTTCAGCAATGTATGCTCGCCATTTTATTGACATGGTTGAACTTTGATGGCATTTCATTATACATATAGTCTTTTGATGATTACGTAGACAGTCTTGATAATGTATTGTAGAGATGTGAGCACATTCATCTAGTTTTGAACTAGAAAAAGTGTCACATGATGGTGAGTGAGGGAATAATACTTGGACAGGAAGTCTCCAACAAGGGGATGGAAGTTGATTTCATAAAAATTAAGGCAATTTACAAATTTCCTCCACCATCATCGGAAAAGGGAGTTAGGGGTTTTCTTGGTGATATAGGCTTTTATTGTTGATTTTAAATTTCTAAAATAGAAAAACCCCTTTCTGCGATTTTGGAAAAGGATGTTGAATTAAATTTTGACAATCATTATTTGGAAGCATTTGAGGTTTTGAGGGATGATCTATGGTTGCACCTACGGTGGTGGATCAACACTGGAACCTTCCTTTTGAGCTTATGTTTGATGCATCACATTATATGGTTGGATCCATTTTAAGTCAATGCAAAGATTATTCCTTATCAGTTTTTTATTATGGGTGTAGGAATTTAAATGATACTCACCTTAATGACATGACCACTGAAAAAGAAACATCGAGTGTGTTTCATTGGTTTTAATAAATTTAGGAAATATTTAATACGAGGAAATGTAAAAGTGTGGACTGATCAAGAAGCCATTAAGTATCTCTTGTAGAAAAAGGATGCAAAACCAAGATTGATCAAATGGGATTTGTGTCTACAAGAATTTGACGTAGAGGTGAGAGAGAAATCTGGGACAAAAAATGTACTAGTAGATCAATTGATTATTTTGGAGATAGAAAATGAGTCTGGATTAGAGATAGAAATTATATACAAGTTTCCTAATGAATGTCTCTTAGTGACTAGGAAGAGAATCCATGGTATTTTTATGTTTTTAATTATATAGCATGAGGAGAATTACCTAAATATTGGGGATATCAGGAAAAAATCACTTGTTGAAGTGTTTACTTTGGGATGGGCCCATCTTTCTTAAGTAGTGTCATGATGATATTTGGGAAGATGTTATCCTAAGTGTGAGTTTGAGAGCATCCTTGCTTGTTGCCACTCCATACCCACAGGGGAACATTATGCTAGCTGAGGAATAGATGTGAAAACTTCAAAGAGTGAACTCTATTGGCCTTCTTTGTTTTAGGAATTATAAAACTTTTTAGGAGGAATGATGAGTGTCAATTCACACTCACATATCTAGGAGACATCAAATGCCTCTCGGTACTTTTCAAAAAATTGAGTTTTTTTTATCTTTCAGGTATTTATTTTATGGGACCTTTTGTGTCCTATAATTCAAACTTATATATTCTACTCATAATTGAATATGTTTCAAAATGGGTGGAAGTAATTCACACCCACACTAATGATGTGCAAATAATATGCATATTTTAAAGGGGAACATATTTTGCCGGTTTGGAGTTCCCAAGATGATTATAAGTTATGGGGACTCCCATTTTATAGACACATAATATGGATCATTGTTGGAAAGTATAGGGTGAAGAATATAATAAGCACTCCACAAAATTATCAAACATAAGGACAAGTATAGGAGTTAACTTGGGATATTAAAATGATCCTAGAAATACCATCTCTACTAATAGAACAAATTGGGCAATGAAATTAGCTAATTCCATTTGGGCATTATAGGATGACATTCAAAACCCGTATTGCAACAACCCCTTCCAGATTAGTATATGGTCAGAAATGTCACTTTCCTATGGCACTGGAGCATAGGGTCGAGCGGAATTTATGGAAACTCAACTTTAATCTATCTATTACAGTGGAGAAGAGCAAGCTAGAGTTGAAGGAATTTGATGAGATTAGGATATGCTTATAAAAACTCAAGGACATACAAGGATATAACAAATGAAGTCCACAATGATCACATTTTACACAAGACTTTCTTACCAAGGAAGTGGGTATTATTGTTCGATTCTAGGATGAAGATGCATCTAGGTAAGTTGGTATCAAGATGGAGTGGACCATATTTGGTGGTCAAGGCATACCCCCACTGAGAAACATAGGTAAATGATGTCGAAAAGTACTCAAGACCAATTTACAATACCGTAAACACTAATTTTTGAGGAAGAGGTGGTCCATGAGAAGGAAGATTTGAAGCTATTACAATTTTCTTGAGATTACATTAAATAGAGTCTAAAGACTATAAATAAGGGTGCTTATGGGAGGTTGATTTTTTTTCATTTATTTCCCGTTAGATAGTTTGTTTTGTTCTTTTCATATTTTAAGGCATGTACTTCGATTTTTACACAAGCAAAAAGGTGCCCTGACAGTTTTGTTAAGTATGTAGGGACAAGTTGTGTTCATATTACTGACACCACTATCGATAACACCAACAATTGATACAAGAAGGGGCATGATATTCAGTGGCACTAAACCCTTATTAGTTATAGGTGTCAAGTGGTACTAAACATAAGTAGCACCCACATTAGCATCGATATCACCATCACATTTGACACTTTTTATAGAGTTGTAGGATATTTTCATTATTAGAAAATAGTGGCATCTCAATCATACTGAGTTGCCTCAATGGTGCCAACTACATATCAGCTCGGTGTCTCCAAAACCCATGTCATTGGTATAAAAATTCTTTGGTACAGATTTTGAAGCTACAACAAGTCAACCTCATTACCACCAAGAACAATTTCAATGGCACCATCATCAATTATGATGGGATCAATTATGGGGGTCAATTGAATTGAATATCAAGTCAAAAGCACCCAAATTACAACTTGGTACAACTAACACATCTGTCAGTAGAAGAAACAAAAAAGGATAACATATGTGTCAGTACATCCAATGTTCACAAGCAAACGGAATGATAAACATGGTGTGTTGATTCAGGGCTCCATTCCATCATCAGTATGAGTAACATTTGTCAGTACCACTAATGTTGGGGTATCAGAGAGTGGATCTGTTAATAGTCCACATACACCGGTATCAGTGTCCAACATTGATGATCACACAGATCGACCTTACTATTAGTATTGATGCAAAGTCAATGACACCAACATTGTTCGGGAAGGGTGCCTATCAACTAGGAAAGGAGAGGTGTGGGTGATCTCTAATCATACCAAATCACTTCTCATCTACTAATCGAATGGGTGCAATACTTCTCTGAGCAATGAAGACAACATTCTAGTGAGAAACAATCTCCTTTGAGATTGTTTTGTCTCCTTCACTCTTCTATTTATCAAGAAAAGATATGGAAATTAAATGTGAAGCCCCTCCTCCCCCATAGATCCACACCAGTTGGTTCCTAAGATAATTATAGTGGCATTCCCAAATGAAGGCCAGAAGAAGTTCTATGAAACTCTACAAAGCCTCATAGGTAGTAGTACTCAATATGGGAACAAGCCTTCAACATCAATATCATGTTCATCGAGAATGACCAGTGTATCTATAGTTAGAATGGCATGGTAGGCAATCACCTCTTCTTTTTTGATTGACCAACTTTTCAGACCTCATCCATGTGTTTCTCTCCACTGGAGGTATTCTCCATCCTTAAGCATAGGGAAGTATGGGAAGCCAGGTGGGTCAAATTCCTACTCATCAAGACCACCCACCACCTCACTCTAAGAGATTTAAACTCCATATATGGATGGGATATGGATGGTGTGTTGTTTATTTGTAAGGAATTCGACTACAACATGGTGTAGAGATAGATGACTACCACACATCTTCATAATCAACTTGTATCTATCATATATGATGGACATCGAGCACCCATTTTCCCACATCCTGCATCACAACCTAGAAAACCCCATATTTTCTAGGTCCACTCAAGGGCAAGGGAAGGTACAAATTGATGATATGTATGTTATATGGTCTCTCTCATACATTGTAAAGGAGCAAGTCAATGTTGGAACTTTTTTCCTTCTTCACATTGTGGCTGAAGAAAAAATCAAACCCTGAGAGGCACCCCATATCATTTTCTAGGGTTTCGTACACTGCTTGCCATGCATCTCCTCCTTGACTTTAAGAACTTCAAGTGATCTCACATAGTCTACAAGTATGAAGGAAGGGTGTACACATGTTACACTTAGGACGAGATAGGTGAGAAAGAGGGTTCTCCCTAATCCCATCTTCTACCTGAGAGGTATACACCATATTTTTTGGCCAGTCAAGGTAGTGGAAGTTGTACCCACCATAGATATAGAAGAAGAAGACACTAAATAAAAAAATGAAGAAGAGGAGGAGGATGATGAGTCTAGGCAAGAAGAGGCATCTTCTTCTCTTATACAATTTAGTGTATGCATCACATCCCTCACCAATATGCCACTTCGAGCTCCTCTACATATACAACTCCAATATCAGGTGATTCCTTCTTCATGGAGGAGACATATGGGATGTTTCAATCCAAATAGCAGGAAAAACACCCATAGTTAGCCACCCTGACTCAGATCCAGGGAGTTCAAATGCAACATTATTATCAGAAATAGGAAATATATCGCAATGAAGTTCATCTCCTAGTCAACCAGGAGAACATTCATACGCACATGTATTGTATAAAGAACTTCTAGATGATTCTCCTTGATCATTATTAGACCTAGGAAAACTTTTCTAGCTACCCTCAGCCACCAGGCATGCCCACTCCACCTCTATAGTTCCCTGACACCTACTACCAACTAGATCCATAGATCTCATTGAAAACTTTTCCTTCACTACTCTATCGATCATATGGTACCCCCTTCCACTTCTATGATTGATTCTCTACTATGAGGACATAGTCATTGGGTACAAAAGATGTGGTGGATTGGGTTTATGTTATTTTTATATGTATTACCATATCAAGATTGAGCACAAGTTAGTGAGCAAATAGGTTCACTAACATACACAAAAGATTAGTAGTGGAGATAATGTAAAGTACTTGAATTCTGATTTAGGAGGGTAATTGAATAGGTTTCTCTTGTATCACTTTTATATATCTTAGTTATTTTGCATCTTTCTTTGTCATTTGCTTTTCATCATGTTATAAGGATCCACGTCTATCTAGTATGACTGTCAATCCTAATTAATGTAATCACAAAATTTAATCAATCAAGATTGCATCTACCCAGTAAAAAGAGTACGCTCAATGGTTTTGAACTGAAAATAAACATTTGAAAATTCAAATATGTATTAATTCCCATCTTTTAAGCTAACATTCTATGTCTGGGAACTAATTGGACCAATTTTTTGGATTAGTCAGTTTGAAGATATAATGAATGAATTAAAAACCTAACTTAACCCTAAGGATTGTGTTATGATGAGTATGTTTGAGTCCAAACCAACAAAATAGTAACATGATCTCTCATGTAATTTTTTGAAATAAACTCTAAGGTTAACCTATTACAAAAGTTATTGGATAGGGACATATCATGGTTGGAAAAGACATTATCTCTTAGCCATGTGATCTCATCCACCTTCCATTCCTTTTCATTCATCATCATAGGTTCATCAAGTTCAATCCAAGTTATTTTCAGCTTGATTGTATTGTGTGGTATGTTTGGAAACATATATATATCTCATTATAGTTTTGCATTGCAAAAGCAAAATATGCACATCACTGAAAAAATCATATAAAAGTAGGGATACAATCATATAAAAGTAGGGATACAACACTTCAACATTATGTTCCTATGAAGAAGGTGAAATTACCTACAATCCTATGCATAAATGCATACATATCAAGTGACAACACCTAGGGTCAGCTAGATGAAATCCCCAATCTCCCATTTGTGAAAATAGTTCTGTAATGTGACTGAACTCCAAAATGTACCACTACCATAGATAATAATAGTTTGACTAAATAAAACATGCATTTAATGTGTAGGTAATTTTAATTTTAGTCACATTATATTATCATTTTAAAATTACATTATAACCAATTACAAGTCATATAATTTTCTCAAAAAGAATGCATAGTGTAATAACTTGTTCAACATATCTCAATTAACATATATATATAACAAATAGAAAAAATAATATCAATAGGATACATATGAAATATAAGCATTCTCAATATAAATAAAGGATCTAATTTTCATTTAGTATATTATACTAGATAAATATAAGGGTAGTGAGTCCAATTGTATCAACTTGATATGAACATAAATACTTCAAGAAAAATATTCATTATTTGATCAAATAAAGGGAGAGGATATAAACAATTATTCAGTTTAAATTGGTAAGAGATGTAACATACATTAAGAGACACAAAGCATATAAGTTGTCCAATATGATTCAAGTAAGTGCAACATAGTGATTCTCCAATTTAAATTAAGAATTAAAATATACATCAAAAGATTGGAATTGGGAAAATGGTACACATATAGACGTAAGGAGATGCAACATACATGAAGAGATTGAAATTAGGTAAATTGTACAATATCAATTATAAAAAATGCAACCTACCTCAAACTTGAGTATCAACAACCATGATAAATATCCTGGTATCAAATAGGTTATCCCTTCACCGTATTTTTTTTCATATATACTGTGCATTTTTCAAACCCTAGATTGTCAAATTTTATTCTCACTGGATTTAAGTTAAGCATTATATTTAGTTAAGAGGAGACTTTTTTTATGATTTCAGAACAAATATGAGAAATTGGTATAATAACTAATCTAAATTTAGTTCTACGATAATAGGGTAGAAATATACCTCCAAATAGGATGCAACTTATGTAGATTGACTAACTTGACTGTGTAAATTATTATTTTGAGCTTAAATTAAATTTAAGAATTATGTTCTATGAGTTTGGATATAATTAGGGTTTAACACGATTACCTCAATATATATTATTATATATCAACATTTAATTTTTTAGGGTCATTATGTCCACATATTATAATGAAAAGGGTTATGGTGTATTTTATTGTACAAATTTTCATATTTTTCTTATGCCACCCATTAAATTCACTAACTAAATATTAACATAGATGATGTGAGAATTGTTATCTCCACTTGCATTAAATGTCCAAATAGTATCACCTTGTTTGTGTATACCACATTATTTTACACCTTTATCATTCCTCACATTAATTTACTAATTATGCACATTAAAGTCACTGTGTATATTAATAAAAAAAAGTGAAATGCATGAGCTTACTTACATATTAAGACACACATAGTTTAGTCCAATATTTTTATGTGTATTAGTATATGATATTCAATTATAACACCTAAGGTTATTGATGTGTCATGTGTGGTACATGGCATGTATAGATTAGTTATATCTAAGCAACACAAGGTCAGGTCAAGGCCTACACAATTCCTTATGTATGAAACATCAAGATGTACAATTCCAAGGGTTAGGCACAACATATCGAAATTATCATTATATACAGGTTTATTAATTCAGAGAATGGTCATGGTCATATATCCCTAGATGGGATTTGTATTTGAGTTACTCATTTTGTGTGCATTACATGTTCATTAAGGTAGAAGCATGGGTGTTATGTTATATCAATAAACTTGTTTGATCATTTCTAATGATTCAAGCATGATAACGTCCTATTAAAGAGATTAGCATTTAGGAGTCAAGATAGGTAGATTTTGATATTATATAAGATTCCACTACTTAAATAGGATTAGTCTGTCCTTTCCTCTCCTTTGGCTATTACAGAGGAGATTGATTGGTTGTGTAGGGATATTCTTTAGGGGGATCCTTAGCTTGAAAGGAAGTTGAATTTTGTTTCATGGAATAAAGTGTGTTTACAAAGAAAGAAGCAAGTTTGGATATCAGAAGATCAAGGGATATTGTGAATATGTGTATTGTTATTAGTCTTTGGAATGTTGTAAAAAAGGACTACATGTGGGTTCAGTGGATTCATGGTAGGTACCTTAAAGGGGATTATGTATGGAGGTTTAAGGTTGCTTTGTGGGTTTGGAAACACCATCGATATCATAGAGATAGTATCATTAGTGATGTTTCTTTCTCTATAGGAAATGGGAAGTTTATTAAATTGTGAAGAGACCCCTTGTTTTGAAGGTGGAAATCTTTATTATTCTATGCGGGAAAGTGTTGTTATGAAGAGTGATACTGGGAATCTAATGACTCTCAGTTGCTTATTTACTGATGGTGATTGGTCTGTGCCTCCATCCAAACGTGGCAGGGCTATTGTTGAGTTACATCAGAAGACTATCAACCCAAGGTTCTCAATGGACGTTTTGATTCTTGTGAAGGGGAATGGAGGGCAGAAGGGTATTAGATCCAGGGAATCTATTCATTTTTAGTCAGATTGGCTTTGGAAAATAAAATTCCCTACAAGGTAAATTGGTAATGGATGGAGATGCTTTCTAGACAAGTTACTTATGTTTGATCTCCTCCATAGTAGATTGTTTTAATTTCCCTCGAGGTGTATATTGTGTAAGATGGATTATGGAGATATGACACTTTCTCTTTAGTTGTGATTATAATTTTGAAGTGTGGAATGCAACAGCTATGGATTTGTACATTCCTTGTATCCCAATTTCTTCTAATGATGTCTACTCTAGGGTGAGGATGAAGTAACAAATTCTAGTTTTGGCAATCTTCCACTGCTTATGGGATAAGAAACACATGGATTTTTATAGACAAGAGTCTGAGTGCAGAGGTAAGGTAGAATATGCTAAAGAAAGATATTGACTTATTTGTATAGTCTTTTTTTCCACTTCTTTGTTTTTCTATTTCTTTTGAGCTTTGCTCAAGTCTTGTACAGATCTTGACAAAAACAAATATAGAAAGGAGTAACATGCCATTCTGAGAAAAAGAACAATTGATAGTCACTCTCACAGCATCACTGTGTGTTTTAAAATGAGTATGGGGTGCATTGAATGCCCAAATGTGTAGGACACTTTATCTTTTTCAATGACATCATCATATTTCCTAACCTTCTAATGAAATAGTTACATTGTGACTCATTAAACAAATATTTCTTTGTTGGTTGAGGAATTCTCATCACAAACAATAATGAATTATGAATACTCAAGAAAATTGACACTAACATGTTATATTCTGGTTAAATGAATAAATCAAAATTTGGTAGTAAGTAGTGTCGATCTCGAGTAGGACCTATATGTGAATCTGTCTGGTTGATCAATGTCTAATTGATTTTTAGGACAAATCCTCGGGAAAACCCACCTTAAAAATAACAACCAAATAAACTAATTCCAAATTCGAGTAAGGCAATCCACATAAAGATATCACCATCATTAGTTGTCGGTTTTTTTGAATAACCGACGCCTATGGTACAGTTAATAGCCCCACAAACAGAACTTTTCCCCATTGTCTCTGTTTCATTGTGACTCTGTGCTAGGTCTGGCGATTGCTCCCCATCTCCGCCGTCGTTTCCTGGCTCCCCCGCGCCGCTGTTCATCGCCTCGCGCGCTGCTCATCTCCTTGCCGCCGTCGCCGCCACTCCGCGAAGCTGAAGTTCTCCTCTCCTCTCCGCGGGCACTGCCAGCTCCGCTGAGCCAAAGTTCTCCTCTCCTCTCCGCCGACGCTACCAGCTTCACCTCCAGCTGCTCTCCTCTACTCCGGTCGGGCCTTCTTCCTCTGCCCTCAAGGTACGCCGCCTTCTTCCTCCTTCCTTCCTCTGCCTAGGCTAGGTCAAGCCCTGCAGGTGCCCTGAAGCAAAATCGTCAGGTGCCCTGCTGGGCATTTTTTTTAAGTTATTTACTTATTGGTAACTTGATAAGTGTTGAAACAGTCAATAAACATGATTTATGATTGTATACGTGTGCTATCTAGCAACAGACTGACCTTGGCTATGACTCCTATATATGGACATTCCATACTAATGAATAGTTTAACTATGAAATTGGTAACTTGTTTCATTGTTGAGTATATTAAGAATCCTAATCACCCTTCTTGCGTAATGATGAACTGTAATGCACACATGTGACATGCTTGGAATGTAAATGATGAACTTTTCCCTAAATTGCCAATCATGCTTTTAAAGACATCGATAATCACCCTAACTTGAAGAACTAGGATTTTAGGTAACTTGTTTTCCTTTTTAATGTTTGCCTTTTTAATGTTTGCATAAGATTTAAACTTGTCCATTCTAGCATCCTAATTTGATTTGATTAAACCCTAACATTGATGAAACCCTAACATCAATTGTGATGAAACCCTAACATGTACATATCTATTATTGTGTTTGTTGGCCTAGAAACTCGTCCAAGATTTACTCATTAGGAGTAAATCTTGGATAGTCCCCAGTTTGGGACTGTCTTTGAACACCTAATCTCACTTAGGATGTAAGTGTATAATGTGTATTGGGTTTTCGAGAAAATTTCGGTAGCATTTCCTCGTTTGTTCTCTAAGTACTTATGTACTTAGAGAACAGCGGGGAAATGCTGCCAAAATTTTTTGAAAACCCAATACACATTATACACTTACTAGTGAGATTAGGTGTTCAAGGATGGGATAGGTGGTACAAATTTATTATATATAAGAATGACATCACATGTGTTTGTTGGTCTAGAAAGTGAACAATCTTGGATAGGATGTAAGTGTATACCCTAATCTTGTCCTAATATATACTTGTTTTCTCTTTGATCATAGAATGAATAGATCATGGATGTCCATTCACAATCACTGCACCCCAGAGTTTATTTCTGGTCTTTACCAGTTTATTAGATTTGCTGAGGAACATAGGAAACAACCTGGAGATAGGTTCTACTGTCCATGTAGGCATTGCGGTAACAACTTGAAAGTCAACACTGGTGACGAAATCAAAAGTCATGTCATGTGCAACGGGATTATACAAGGCTATACAGAATGGCACTAGCATGGAGAGATTTCAAACCCAAAACCAGTGGATGTCGATAGCAGTGCTTGTGTGGAAGAAGAAATTGCCTACGATGACGTAGATGTGAATGAACCAGTTCCAGTAGACATCGTTGATGTGATGCTAGATAGTTGTGGGGTAAAGCACACCGATCCACCTCCCATTTTTAAAAACATTGTGCATGATGCTGAGATACCGTTATACACAGGTTGTACTAAGTTTATGAAGCTTAGCGCTGTGTTGAGATTGTATAAGCTGAAAGCTAACAATAGATGGAGCGAAAAAAGCTTCACGTCATTGTTGTCTTTTTTGAAAGAAATGCTTCTTGAAGGAAACGAGCTGCCAATCTCAACATACCAGGTAAAGAAATTGTTGTGCCCAATGGGAATGGATGCCAAGAAGATACACGCATGCACAAATAATTGTGTATTATTTCAAAAGGACTATGCGGATTTGAAAGATTGTCCAAAATGTGGTGTGTCACGGTATAAATTGACGACTTCAGGGGAGTCCAAAACTAGTTCTCCTACCAAGGTGATGTGGTATCTACCTATAATATCACAGTTTCAACACTTGTTTTCCAATCTGATAGATGTGAAGAATTTGAGGTGGCATGCAGATGTTAAGAAAAATAATGATGGGATCCTACGACATGCGTCTGATTCCCCACAGTGATAGAAGATTGATCTATTGTACCCTGAATTTGGTGAAGAATTCAGGAATCTAAGACTTGGGCTTTGTACAGACATGATGAATCTGTACGGGACATTGAGCAACCAACATAGCATTTGGCCAGTCATGCTTGTTATATACAATCTTCCTCCCTGGCTGTGTTTGAAAAATAAGTACGTAATGCTGTTGTTGTTGATATCGGGCCCTAAACAACCTGGAAATGACATTGATGCTTATCTTGAACCTCTGATTGATGACTTAAAGAAACTCTGGGGTGAAGGTGTGATGACCTATGATGCTTCACAAAGAGAGACATTTCGTTTGCATGTTATGTTGTTTTGCACTATTAATGACTTTCTAGCATATGGGAATTTGTCTGGATATAGTGTCAAAGGAGTTAAAGCGTGTCCTATATGTGAAGAGAACACTGATTCAAAAAGACTAAAACATGGCGGTAAGACTGTATATCTCGCTCATCGAAAGTTTCTTCCAAAATTCCATCCGTATCGTAGGAAGCGTAAAGCATTCAATGGATCGAATGAGGAATGGAGTGCACCTAAACCTATACCAGGGGAGGTTGTTTATGAAAGAGTAAAAGACTTTGTCAATGAATTTGGTAAGAGATCACAATGTACTATGGCCACACGGAGTGACAATTCTTTCTTCAAGAAGAAGTCAATATTTTGGGATCTTCCTTATTGGAGTTCTTTGACAGTCAGGCATTGTATCGATGTAATGCATGTTGAGAAAAGTGTTTGTGATAGCATCATTGGTACTATGTTAAATATACCAGGTAAGACTAAAGATGGGATAAAATCCAGACTGGACCTACGTGAAATGGGAATAAGGTCAGAATTAACAGAATTACGTGAACTGGGTAATAAAAGAACATACTTACCTCCCGCTTGTTACACATTGTCTAGAAAGGAGAAGAAAGCTTTTTGTGAATGCTTGGTAAATGTTAAGGTGCCACATGGTTACTCATCCAACATCCGTAGATTGGTATCAATGAAAGATATGAAGTTGATAGGTCTTAAATCTCATGATTGTCACACTCTAATGAAACAAATATTGCCCGTGGCAATTCAATCTATCTTGCCGAAGCATGTAAGGTTTGCAATCACCATACTTTGTTTCTTTTTCAACAGTCTATGCAGCAAAGTTATTGACCCTGATACTCTCGATAATTTGCAAAGAGATGTGGTTGTTACCCTATGTCAACTTGAGATGTATTTCCCTCCTTCGTTCTTTGATATTATGGTACATCTTGTTGTCCACTTGAGTAGGGAAGTGAAAATGTTGGGACCAGTTTTCTTGTATTGGATGTATCCCTTTGAACGATACATGAGCATTTTTAAAGGTGATGTTCGAAACCATTATCGGCCTGAAGGGAGTATTATTGAAGGTTATGTGGCGAGAGAGGTTATGGATTTTTGCAATGACTTTCTTAATGGTAATGACAATACTCCTGATAATGACAAGAATATTGACGAGCAATTTGGCAAAGGAATTTTGGGATCACGTGTGAAAGTAATCAGCCGTGAGCAGTTGGAACAAGGTCACTTGTATATTTTACACAACATGGACGAAGTGAACGTTTATATCGAGGAACATACCAATTTCATCAAGAGACAATTTCCTCGAGCCAATACAATGTGGCTTGCTAGAGAGCATAACAAGACATTTATTAAGTGATTTGAAGATAAAGTCTTACATCAACTATCTCAAACACCAGATGATATTACTGAAACTATCAAATGCTTCACCTTTAAACTAAAATTGACTGTTATGTCTTATGAAGGGTATGACATTAATGGATTCACATATTACACAAAGCGCCAAGATGATAAAAGTGTCGTCCAAAACAGTGGGGTCACCCTTCAAGCATCGACTATGTTTTTTGCAAGTGCAAAGGATAAGAGTCCACATGAAGCTAAAATGTCATATTACGGTGTCATTGAAGACATATGGGAGTTTGGCTACATAGATTTCAGAATTCCGCTCTTCAAATGTAATTGGGTTGATAACACCAAAGGAGTTATAGTGGATGAATTGGGTTTCACTTTAGTGAACTTTGAAAAGATTGGCGAGAAGGGTGAACCATTCACATTGGCATCACAGGTAAAACAAGTATTTTATATCGATGATCCTGCAAATGATAAATGGTCAGTTGTTCTTCATGGTAAAAGACAGATCATTGAAGATCCTATAGATGAAGAACAATACTATGATAAGTATGATGACTCCAGTCCATTCTCAGTTGGGTTGCCAACACCAGCAAATATTGAAGCTAATGATGACTTGTATGTGCACGGAGATCACAATGAAGGATTGTTAATTGATAAAAAATCACAATATTAGAGGCATGTTTATATTTTTTTATATGTTTTATTTTTCTGAATATGTGAACTTTACAATGTGAAAGCAAATAAACCTAGTAAAGATTTATAATCTATACAGAATTTACCAACCTTGGAAAGAGAAAACCCAGAAATCTGAAATATTAATTATAAACATTTTTCAGTCTTTTTTATTTTTCTAGAAAAATATGGTCGGTCGAGTTTGTCTCTCTCAGAACTCGACCGATCAAGGTTCTGTTGTGATACAAAACGTCTTCCAAAAATTCTAAAAATTTAATATGTTGTTCAAAACTGAGTATCAAACCATCACTTAAAATTTGAGCTTAATTTATAATGTGAATTACTTTACAATGTGAATGTGAACTTTACAATGTGAGCTTTACAATTTGAATTACTTTACAATTAATGTGAACTTTACAATGTGAATGTGAATTTTCAGATGGCTGAGCATTCTCCTGATGACCGTGCTGATGATTACTGTGAGGGTGAGGACAGCAATGCGCCGCCTCATAATGTAAGTTTTAAAAATATATCATATATTTATATCTATATGTCCATTTATAGTTATATCTTGTAAATGTGTTTATGTTGTCAAATTTTAGGTTGATGATGCACAGGTACCATCTGAAGCACTTGATCAGCAATACCAAAAAGTTGACAAGAGAAGGGGCATCACTATGATGAAGAAGTTAATAGCGTAAAAGGGCAATGGACCCAAACTTGTTGTGGATTTTGATAATGCAGGAAATGCATCTGGTGTGAATCGCAATTCATTTGTTTCATATCTTGGGTATGTTACTCGTAGCCATTGCGGTTGTAAGATATATTCTTGGCATAAAGTTTCTAAGGAGAAGAAAGACTTAATATGGAGGGATTTATGTGTGAGTTATTATTAATTTGCAATTCTATTTTGTAGATTACTAATTTTTTGGATACTAGTTAATAACAATTCTATTTTGCAGAGTATATTTGAATTAGATGAAAAGCTACATCGTAAATGTGTGATGCAACGCTGTGGGAGAGTCCTAAGGAACTATAGGACAAATCTCACCCGAGAATACATAAAAGAAGATGACAAGAGGAAGAAGACAACCACTGAACAGTGGAACTTCGTGGACAAAGCAGAATGGGATGCGTTTGTTGCTTCAAGACAAACTGATGAATTCAAGGTATTAGGCGTCAGTCCCAATCTCATTAATTAATGTATGTTGTATTCACCTATTCAAGATTAACATTTATTTTTACTAACCAAATCATTAATGTGCATACTAACTAGGCCCTCAGTGAGGCACAAAGATCAAGGCGTGCACTGAATGTGCATGACCACACAATGGGTCCAAAGGGGTATGCAGGCATTTGCCAAAGACTACAGTCTGAGGCTACTTCTCTGTCTGCTGCTACTTAGGAGTCATCTACTATAGGTGGAACACCTCTGCCTCACCATGATGTCTGGATAGCTGAGAGGCAAAATAAGAAGGGAGAAATAACAAAGGCCGCAACTGCTGAGGTGGCTGCAAAAATGGTAAAATACAACTCTTACAGCAATCGTTCGAATATTTATTATTTGTGGTGTTTACTTAATCAGAAAATTTTGTTTTGGCGATTAGCGGGAGCTGCACGAGCTGAGAAAACAAGGCAAGTTCATCCCTGAGGGCACAAGGGATGAATTGAAAGTTGCTATGGGTAACCTAGAGCATCCTGGACGTGTTAGGGCTGCAGGCGCTGGTGTTGGCATCAAAGCTTTTTTTGGGCCATCCCAGCGCAAACATGTCCCAAAAGCGGGACTTTCACAAGAAGAGGTAACATATTCTTTCTTTATAATGTTACTGTAAAAGAGAATTCAATAATTAGAATTTGACGTTTCTTTTATCCATGTATAGGTAAATAAGCTATTTGATAGGAAACTCGAAGAACCAATGAAAAAGTGGCAGGCATCTCAGACTGCCACTTACCAGACAATACCTATAGCTCCTACTGTAGGCTCTACTCCTACTATAGAGGTTGGGAGTAATCATGTAGACCCACCACCTAGCACATCCGTTGTAAGTATTTTTATGACATCATAACTAGTTTTTTAATTCAAGATGATATGTTTTCAACATGATATGTATATATGAAATTGTAGTCGTTTCAAAAAAAGATGATATGTATATATGTATATAACATTCTTTAAACAAAAATTTCTAGGGGTTGAAGCCATGCCGTCTACAAAGTAATGAATATGTCAATGCAGAGGCGTCGACTTACCCATCCCTACCAGGGGAAATGTTTCACGGGTCTCCATTACCAGCTGGTTGGATTCGTGTGAGCCCAATACATATATTCTCCCAGTGGATGGATCTTCCATTGCCATATGCTCACCCAGATTGTGAAACGCTTAGTGAGGCAGTAGGTGGAGTGATATTGTGGCTAAAAGCAGATGTCGTCTTTACTAAAATGGTATGGTAAATTTACATTACGTTAAATTGTTAGTGTGTGTATATGATGTCAGTTGATCTGAAATATATATATATATATATATATATATATATATATATATATATATATATATATATATATATATATATATATACAGGTTAAAGAGAAGACACCCACAATATCGTCTAGGCCTTCACTTCCACCTCCCACATTACCCAGTTGGGTTCCACAGGACCTACCTGTCCCGTTAGGTCCTAACTGTAGGGGTATGGCAATATGGTTAGGCAAAAATGATATACATTGCCCTATAATTGTTTCTATAGATTCAGATGTTGCAGGCCAATCATACGAAAGAAAACTATTTATACAAGATATTTTGGAGTTGTTTCGAAATGATTGGCTAAATACATTTGTGATAGAGCTATGAATAAGGTGAGGTCTTCTTTATACATCAATATACCTTGTGTAGGATCTGGTGATCTTGTTTCTTATTTATTAATGCATGAGTAATTAATACATATTTTGCAGCTACTTAGAAAAGATATGTGCATATTTTGGATTCGAACATGTAGGATTTTTGATTCCATCTTTGATTAGTATAGTAGCTATAGACCCTCCGCCAGTTCAACAATACTGTTGTGAGGATTTTACAATTTTTGCTAAAAATAAGAAGTCGGTGATATTGACTCCATTCAATGTAGAGTAAGTTTACTTTGCTTATTATAATTTGGACTTAAGAAAATTACATTTTTATTGTGGATTTTTTACCTCTAGTGGTAGGCATTGGGAGTTACTGGTTATTGTCCCCGAGACGTTCATTGTCTATTATCTAGATCCTAAGGGGAGTAAATTGAATATAGAATATGGACACAAAATGAAAATGGCATTATTCTGGTGAGAAATATTTCATTTTCATATCCGTTAACATATGTTATTACATTACTATTTAATTATGCAATGTACCGTGTTACATTAACATGTAGGAGTTTTGATGAGTTCAAAAAGGCTGGAGGAAAGGTCCCCACGAAAAAGAACCAGCCAATAATTTGGAAGAACGTGAAAGTAAGTTCCCGACTGCAATATACATATATATTATTTATGTGTACAATGCTTAATTAGTTGCATTTTTTAATATTTTGTATGTTTGAATTTATAGTGTGCTACACAAGACAACGGATGGACATGTGGATACTATGTGATGCGATATATGCACATGATTATCAAATATGCCGCACTGGACATCGATTGTATTGCTACAGTATTATATAGTCTCATTAGATAATATGAAATATATCAATCTTATTTATAGCTCATTACTAAGAGTTGTATTTTACCATTTTTGCAGCCGCCTCAGCAGTTGCGGGCTTCCTTATTTCTCCCTTCTTATTTTGCCTCCCAGCTATCCAGACATAATGGCGAGGTAGAGGTGTGGTACCTATAGTAGAGAAATCCTGAGTAGCAGTAGACTGAGCAGAAGACTCAGCCTGTAGTCTTTGGCGAATGCCTGCATACCCCTTTGGACCCATTGTATTGTCATGCACATTTAGTGCACGCTTTGCTTTTTGCGACTCACTGAGGGCCTAGTTAGTATGCACATTAATGATTTGGTTAGTAACACTAAATGTTAATCTTGAATAGGTGAATACAATGTATATTAATTAAATGGGAGTGACGCCTAATACCTTGAATTCATCAGTTTGACTTGAAGCAACAAACACGTCCCATTCTTCTTTGTCCAAGAAGTTCCACTGTTCAGTGGCTGTCTTCTTCCTCTTGTCACCTTCTTTTATGTATTCTCGGGTGAGATTTGTCTTATATTTCCTTAGGACTCTCCCACAACGTTGCATCACCCATTTATGATGTAGCTTTTCATCCAATTCAAATATACTCTGCAAAATAGAATTGCTATTAACTAGTATCCAAAAAATTAGTAATCTACAAAATAGAATTGCAAATTACTAATAACTCACGCATAAATCCTTCCATATTACGTCTTCCTTCCCCTTAGGAACTTTATGCCAAGAATCTATCTTACAACCGCAATGGCTACGAGTAACATACCCAAGATATGAAACAAACGAATTACGATTCACTCCAATTGCATTTCCTACATTATCAAAATCCACAACAAGTTTGGGTCCATTGCCCCTTTGTGCTATTAACTTCTTCATCATAGCGATGCCCCTTCTCTGGTCAACTTTTTGGTGTTGTTCATCAAGTGCCTGAAGTGCTTCAGAGGGTACATGTGCATCATCAACTTAATATTTGACAAAATAAACACACTTACAGGATATAACTATAAATGGACATGTAGATATAAATATATGATATATTTTTAAAACTTACATTGAGAGGTGGCACATTGATATCCTCACCCTCACGATAATCATCAGCATGGTCATCAGGAGAATGCTCAGCCATATGAAAGTTCACATTCACATTGTAAAGTAATTCACATTGTAAAGCTCACATTGTAAAGTTCACATTCACATTGTAAAAGTTCACATTGTAAAGTAATTTATATTGTAAAATTCACCATTGTAAAGTTCACATTCACATGGTAAAGTAAGTTACATTGTAAAGTTCACATTCAGAAAAATAAAACATATAAAAAAATATAAACATGCCTCTAATATTGCGAATTTGTATCAATCAACAATCCTTCATTGTGATCTCCGCGCACATACAAGTCATGATTAGGTTCAATATTTGCTGGTGTTGGCAACCCAACTGAGAATGGACTGGAGTCATGATACTTATCATAGCACTCTTCTTCATCTACAGGATCTTCAATGAACTGTCTTTTACCATGAAGAACAACCGACCATTTATCATTTGCAGGATCATCGATATAAAATACTTGTTTCGATTGTGATGCCAATATGAATTGTTCACCCTTCTCGCCAATCTTTTCAAAGTTCACTAAAGTGAAACCCAATTCATCCACTATAACTCCTTTGGTGTTATCAACCCAATTACATTTGAAGAGTGGAATTCTGCAACCTATGTAGTCAAACTCCCATATGTCTTTAATGACACTGTAATATAACATTTTAGCTTCACGTGGACTCTTATCCAAGATTTACTCCTAATGAGTAAATCTTGGACGGGTTTCTAGGCCAACAAATACATGTGCTGTCATTCTTAAATATAATGAATGTGTACCACCTATCCCATTCTTGAACACCTAATCTCACTAGTAAGTGTATAATGTGTATTGGGTTTTCAAGAAAATTTCGGCAGCATTTCCCCGCTGTTCTCCAAGTACATATGTACTTAGAGAACAAACGGGGAAATGCTGCCAAAATTTTCTTGAAAACCCAATACACATTATACACTTACATCCTAAGTGAGATTAGGTGTTCAAGAACAGTCCCAAACTGGGGACTATCCAAGCTTTACTCCTAATGAGTAAAACTTAGACGTGTTTCTAGGCCAACAAATATATGTGTTGTCATTCTTATATATAATGAATGTGTACCACCTATCCCATTCTTGAACACCTAATCTCACTAGTAAGTGAATAATGTGTATTGGGTTTTTAAGAAAATTTCGTACTTGGAGAATAGTGGGGAAATGCTGCCGAAATTTTCTTGAAAACCCAATACACATTATACACTTACATCCTAAGTGAGATTAGGTGTTCAAGAATAGTCCCAAACCGGGGACTATCTAAGATTTACTCCTAATGAGTAAATCTTGGATAGATTTCTAGGAAAACAAATACATGTGTTGTCATTCTTATACATACAATCCTAGTTTCATCATTCATATCCTAAGTTTTGTGTAACATCATTTAATCATGCTTGTCAGTAAATAATAAACAGTAAATAAACCATGATTCCATATATCGAATATTTGAATCAAAATGGAGCCTAATGGAGCATTGGGAGAGTGAGAATAGTATACCTCACTTGAAGGTTGAAGAAGAAATATATGCGAATCAACAGAAAGTCAACAACACCCACAACAACACAAATACATGATTTAATTCTGATATAATGAATTAATTAGGGTCACACAATCAATTTAGAAATAGAAGACCCACATGTGACCCTAGACCCTAAACACAAATATATGCAAGCAAAAAATAGCACAAAATAGTAAATACACAAATATACACACATAATTGAGCAATATAGCACAAAATCAGCCACCACAGTCGTGCTATGCAGCACGGCCGAGAGGAGAGGAGCAGGCGGTGAGCGGGCGGTGAGAGGGTGACCAAAGCAGCCACCAGCGGGGGCGGCGACAAGGAGAGGAGAGGAGCAGTGAGCAGCGCCGGCACTAGCAGAGAAGCAACGAGCAACGACGAGCAAGAAATCACCAGACCTAATTTGCGTAACTGAAGAATCAGGAATGAAACAGAGAAAGGGGAAGAGTCCCTCACGTGGGTGCAGTTAAGTAAACATAAGCGTCAGTTCTTTAAAAAACTGATGCTAAAACATAATAGTGTCTGTCACTAATAGAAAACCGACGCACATACTCAATTATAGTCTTCGGTTATTTACATAAAATTCGACGTCTATCTACATATTATGACAAAAAAAGTTCTCGAATTCTGACTATCGTCGTCGGTTTTCATAAAAACTGACGCTATAGCGGTGTAAAATTTTTGGCACGGACAGTGCGGGTAAACAAATCGGCGTCGGTTTTGGGAATATAACGGACGACAAAAATGTCCCACGCGAAAAAGTTTTAGTCATCGGTTATTTAATTAATAACCGAAGCCGTTAGTTAAATTTAGGAGGTAATTTTTTTCGTTGGATAAATTAGATTTGGTGGGTGTTTTTAGGCATCAATCGTTTATTCTCGAACTGACGCTAAATAAAAAGTGAAACCCGTGTCTGGCCACTCCTATCTGATATATGTTGGTTTGTGTTTGAAACCGACGCTGTAGGTTTTAGGCGTCGGTTCTTAGTTAATAATCGATGCCTAGAAAGTGACTTCATAAGGCATTTCAGTAGTAGTGTACCTAAGAAGGGAGGGATAACTATTGTTCAAAATGATCAAGGGGAACCCATACCCACACATACAGTTACGAGATGGAGAATGTGCATTGATTATTGAAAGTTGAATAAGGAAACTAGGAAGGACCATTACCCCTCCTATTCTTGTATTAGGTATTGGAGAGACTTTCCCATCAGGAATACTTTTGTTATTTGGATGGCTACTCCAAGTTCTTTCAAATTCCAATCCTGACCACAATGAAAAGATGACTTTCACATGTCCATTTGGAACATATGCCTTTTGGTATTTGCAATGCTCTATCTACCAGTGTTACATGTCATCTATCTTTTCTGGGCTTATGAAATCTATCATGAAAGTATTCATGGATGACTTTTATGTTTATGGAGACTCCTTTGAAAACTATTTAAAAAACTTGGACACCATTCTCACCTGGTGTTAAGAGGCTCACCTCATCCATAATTGGAAAATGTGACACTTTATAGTATATGAGGGTATCGTCTTGGACAATAAAATATCCACAAGGGAATTGAAGTCGATCCTGCTAAGGTGAAACTAATAGAAAAATTACCATTACCTTAGACCGTGAAGGAGATACATGTTTTTCTTGGCCACGTGTGATTCTATAGAAGATTCATATGAGACTTCGCAAAGATGTAGAATACTTCACCAACCTCTTACTGAAGGAAGCTGAGTTTGACTTTAGTGAAGAATGCATGAAAAGCTTCTCCAGACCAAAGAAAGCTCTCACCACCACCCCCCAATTTTCTTTGCACCCAAATGGAGTCAATCCTTCGAAACCATGTGCGACGCAAGTGACTATGCGGTTGGGTCCATTCTGGGACAACACATTGACAACAAACACCAGGTAATCTACTATGCTTCAAAGACCCTTGATGAGGCACAACAGAACTACACAGAAATGGGGAGGGAGATGTTGGCCATCATATATTCCTCTAACAAGTTTTTATCCTACTTGGTGGGATCCAAAGTATTCATATACACCAACCATGCAGCCATTCAATACTTAGTGACAAAAAAGGATACCAAGTTGAGGCTTATTCGATGAATTTTGCTTCGGCAAGAATTTGATTTTGAAATTAGGGACAAAAATGGAAACCAAAAATGTGGTTGTCGATCATTGGAGTAGACTCTCTCACGAAGGTGATAAAGTGACAAAAATTGATGAATCTCTTCCAGATGACCATCTATTGTGGCTCAAAGTAAGTTGGCCATGGTTTGTGATTATGATAGAACTTGTCTGTAGGAATTATCCACCCAGAATATAAAGGGAGAAGTAAGAAGAAATTCTTAAATGATGTCCAAAAATACTATTGGGACAAAATTTTTCTTTTTATATTATGTGCAAATGATCCCTACCGATGATGTGTCACCCATAAAGAATGAAATGATATCCTACTACACTGTCACTCTAGACCTATGAGTGGGCATATGTCTGCCCAGAAAACTGCCAGTAAAGTTTTGCAATGTGGTTTTTATTGACCAACTATTTTTAAAGAAGCCTATGTTCACACTTGCCTACGTGACCAGTGTCAGCGATCTCGCAACATCTCTAGGTGCGATGAGAAGCCCCTCACAAGATGGTAAGAATAGGAAATCTTTGACGTACATGGAATCGATTACATGGCACCATTTCCTCCATCCTGTGGGTTCTCCTACATCTTAGTAGAAGTGGATTACATCTCTAAATGGGTTGAATCCATACCCACAGACTTGTGTGACTCAAAGCCCATCATAAAAATGTTTAAAAACATCATTTTTCATGATTTGGATTGTCACAAATTGTAATATTGGATGGGGGCTCTCACTTTGTTGAAACAAAATTTGAATAATTATTAAAAAAGTACAAAATAAATCATAGGACAACATCCACATAGAATCCCCAGACTAGCGGCTAGGTTGAAGTATCCAACAGACATATCAAAGCAATACTGGAGAAAATTATGAACAGAACAAGGAAAGACTAGCCCATACAGGTTAGCAACACTCTAAGGATCTACTGGACCGCATTTAAAACACCACTGGGGACAACTCATTTTCAAGTACTCAATGAGAAATCATGCTACGTGTTGGTGCAAATCGAGCACAAGGCCATCTGGTCAATAAAAAACTTTAATTTTGATCTATCTACTGCCAAGAAGAATCGATTGTTGCAAATCTAGGAACTAGATGAACTTAGAATGTCATCTTATGAAAGTGCATGCATGTAGAAAGAACAGACTAAAATATGGCATGATTATCATATAAGAAGAAAGGACATCAAAGTGGTAGATCTAGTTGGTCTATAACTTGATGTTGAGGCATTTTCAAGGAAAGATAAAAACAAGATAGTATAGACCATATATGGTAAAACACATCTATCCTCATGGAGCATATGTGTTGTGAGATGAAGCAAAATGTGAATTTTTCGTAGACGATCAACAAATCAAGCTATACTTCAACTTCCTACCTCACAAAGGTAGCTAGATTAATAGCAATTGAATATCGGTACAATATAAGTGACGAGTGTGTATTCATCTATCTTTTATCATAATTTTTATAGTAATTATTATTAGAGTTTATTCCTTTTTTCAAATTTTCTAAGACAATTTGCAATTTACCCACTTTTTGATTGATTTTGCAAATATCTAACTTTTTCCTTCACTTTTGTCAGTTTTTCTTGAAAAGTAAAAGCCTGAACCCCGAGAAAACAAAGCGACCGGTTCAAAGCACCAAATGGGTGATTCATCTCCAAGACTATCCAATTCTTAAAACCAAACAACCATTTTGGCCTCATTTCAACTCTCCTCCAAGACACGTCAGACGGGTGTCTCAAAGTAGTAAGGCAATCAGCTCATTTCACCAGTTGAGCATCTGAATCCACCCAAACGATCATCTCATGACCACACTAGGTCAAGCATTCATGCCATACATAAACCTTAGGGTTTCAAAGTTAGTCAACACACACAACAACACCAACCAGGTGTCTTGCATCTGGATGATCGGTTCAGATATTTCTTTAAGACTAAGAATTTAAAGAAAAGGCGTCACCACCTCCTCAATTAGTATTTGATCCACTTCCCATATGACCATGCCATGTAACACACAAAATGACCATCTTGGCTATCCTAAACTATCATTTTGCTGCTCACAAACAACAAAAGTCAACACTCGCTTATCCCATTTATTCTCCATCATTTCAGGGTTTTCACCCCTTCTTCCCCTACAAAAGGAGGGGGCACTCCACTAAGACAGGAATCCTGATTTTTGTACTTACATCTTTAAATTAAGATCTACCATTTCAGTTCATAGTTGTGTAATATTTATTTTGTAATAAAATTGTGTTCTTAGTCTCTGGATTTGAATGTCTCTTTATTTCTCATTCTTACTTCTAGTTCATTCTCTGGGAGGAAGGAATTAAGAGAGCGAGCAATTTCATAGTCACCAACATTGGTCTCCCTGGAGATTTTGTTTTTCTGGTCTATGGCTTCCTACCTTTTTTCTCTAGTTTCTCCATTCCTTACCATGGCTAATGAGATGTTTTTCTATCAAGGTGAAGAGATTATCCTCTTATCAATGTGTTTATTAGATGGAGGTTTTATATAAATTTTAGATAGATGGTTTTTGGTTTAGAAATCATCGATTTTAATGAAGTAATTAATTATTTTTAATCATGGATTAGTCTCGACATATGAAACTGTGGAAACCATGATTTAGAATGACTAAACCAATCACATGATGTTTTGTATGTGACTGTAGAAAAATCACCATTAGAATGATGAACTAGGATGAGTGAATTCCAGGACCAATGGATCCACATGGAGTTCGTCTCTTTTCTTTCATTTACAAATGATTCACATGTCTTCTTCTGTCTTGCTTGTCATGTATTTCTTCAATCTTGTTTCTGCTTTGACTATGGTGGTGAAACCCCTAATCCTCAGCTCTTTTCCCATCACATTCAATTTGTTTCCTTAAAATGCTTGTTTCCATCACGTGCTTTCATTTGCACTTAGTTTTTTGTCCTCAAATAATCTTTTTTATTCTGCTAACAATTATCTTCTTTCCTTGTGTTAAGTATAATCTTTTCTATTCCTTGTTAGTCTAATCCTTTATTCATTTGTAATATACATTCTTGTCCTAGTGTAATCACCCTCCAAATTACATAATTTACTTTCTTGTTTTACTTTTCATAAAAACTCCAAAAAGAAATAAAGTTCAAAATTTTTTTGGGTTTAGATAAACATTCTTAAAAAGTTGTCCTGTAGGATCGACCCTTCTTTACTAGCCTTAATCGAAAAGTAAAAACGATTAAAATATAAGATAAATTATCTTAGTGAATGGTGTGCAAATGATGCATCTCATTTTTGGCCCCATTGCTAGGGAAAACTGATTATTTTCTTCAAACCCCACAAAAAAACATTTTAACAAAAACGATTTTCCTTTTATTTCTATAACTTCCGAGTCCCATTTCAGAAGATAATTCTCTTTCTAGTGAGTTTTCATTCCAGAGGTACATTTTCTCTACACTTGATTATTCCTATTCGAATTATAATTATGGATGTGACGCCCACAAAATGCCAAGTGTGCGCTGCCAGTATTTGATCTAGAACCAAAAAAGGATATTTCATCATTTAATCCAACAAAATTCCCTTAAGATGATGAGTGAGGAAGAGGTAACACATAGGATCGAGTAGACACTTATTCTTGAGTGAGAGGCCATGATGGAAGAATGAATGTCTTAAGAAGCCACTCTGTGCACAACCTATACAGACAAACAAACGCCTTAAGAATCTGCTCAGAGGGAAGTTGAACAAAAAAAACAACTAAAAGACTTTTCAACCCCTAGAACAAGATATGCACAACACATCGTCATTCCACCAAAATTAACAGCCCCCCAATTTGAGATTAACATCCAATGGATCACCATTATCCAAATCGACTCTTATTCTAGGAACAAAGGTGAGAGTTGTCACAATCATCTTCAACTTTTCTCTGACCTTTGTTCTTTGCATAAGATTCCAGACATTTCTGAATATGTCGCTAGACTTAGATTGTTCAAGTAATCTCTTTCATGGAAATCCGTCAGTTGATACAATGCCATGGAGACTGAAGAACATGTGACTACCTGGGAGGGATTATAAACAAAATTTTTGGATAAATACTTTCCCCCTTCCCTTACCTATGAGAGGTATGAGAAATGTTTAGAGATCTTCTTTGTCATTTCCCTCCTCAGGACATTACTCAAGCTCAACTCATTTAGATCTTCTATCATGGTGTCGATGATGATACAAAATAGTTTCTTGATTCCTCATTTGGAGGAAACTTCATGTTCTAAAACCTAGACAGTGCTTGGGGGATTGTAAAATGAGCATCTGAACCCAAGCAAGATGAGGAACTAGTGGAATCATCAAGGTAGCTAAGACCAAGGTAGACCCTAACATCAAAAACATCACTCAAGCCCTTAAGCTAATTTCTTTGAAAAATGATCATCTAGAATCCTCCTTCAATGCATATGAGAGGCAACCTCAAAAAGTTAGAGTTGTGAAATCTCTCTGTGGTATTTTCTAATGTTATGATCATACTACCCTTCAATGTCAACATCGTTGTGAGTATTGGAAGTTGGTCATCAAGTAGAGGACCTAAACTCAATCCATAATTTTCCAGGTCAGGCTTACTAATGATAGGGTGTCTGCATTAGAGAAAATCCTTACTGCAAAAAAAGACCATCAGAAGGTTACTGACGATTAGTTAGCTGGGAAGCGAAAAAAATTCCAGAATACCCTGAACAACATAAGGTTATCTCTACTTGCTCTAGGAAGGTACATTTTGCTCCCCCTCCTCCATAGAAACCTCCAATTGTGCCTTTAGAATTTGAGGATGAGGACATGGTGGTCGTTGAAACTCCATCTCCATCACAACTAGAACCCACTATCCCTACTCCTAAGGTCCCATCGATGGAAGTTGATGACCTAGAAATTCCCATGTACAAAAATTATCCACTATACCAAGCTCTCGTAAAACAAACTAGGTTTGACACTTGATTTGTAAAATTTTTGGAAGCTATGAAAAAATTACATGTAGATACCCTTTCTTAGATGCCCTTTCTGACATGCCCATCTGGTCTAAGTCCATTAAAACTTTGTGGACTAGGAAGTATGCCACCAAAGAGTATGAGACAGTTAAATTGTCCAGGACCACCTCTGACATCATTCAAGAAAAAAATTCCTAAAAAACAAAAAGATCCTAGTTCCTTTGGGATTGGATGTTACCTAGGTGACAATGCTAGTAGGAAATGCTTAGCCTATTTAGGAGCTAACATTTCAATTATGTCCTACAACCTTTGTAAGAGATTGGGGTTTGTTGATATGCTTCCCACTTCCATCACCATCTAATTAACAAATTTGTCCATGACAAAGCCAATGGGAATTATCAAGGATATAGCCGTAAGGGTTGGGAAAGATGCCTATGTCCCATCTGACACTGTGATCATGGACCTAAAAGAAGATTTACGCTACCCCTTCATATTTGGTCGTCCCTTCCTAGACATCACCTGTGCTTTAATTGATGTTGAAGCTGGAACTATTCTTTTATGGTTAGGATGACAAACCCTAGAATTTAGGTTGTTCGAGTGCATGAGAGGCCCTAGTCTCCAAGTGGAGGTCAATTTCCTTGATTATGTAAACAAGTTACCACAATTAAGACAATAATGGGAGTTAATTGAGAATCTCCTCCGTACCACCTTCATGGGTCCTGTTGAATGTGGATTTGAAGATGAACATTGAGACCAATTTAGGGCCCATTTGGATTGTTATTAAGAGTTTCATAATGTTGAATTCGAGGAACTAAGGATGGTTTCTCTTCTACAATAAAACCATGAACCCCCTAAGGCCCTAAAAATGAAACCCCTTCTAGAAGGACTGGAATATCTTTTCCTTGATGAGAAACAATTATGCCCTATCATCATTAATTCTCATCTTACTTATGAACATGAATCCAAACTCTTAACTGAACATAGGAAAAGAAAAACTACCTTAGACTACAAAATAGTAGATTTGATTGGGATTTATCATTCTATTTGCATCCACAAAATCCCCATGGTAGAAGAGTACAAACCTTCTCGAGACCCTCAATGAAAACTTATCCCAAACATGAAGGAAGTTGTACAATTAGAGGTGGTTAAGCCTTTGACTATAGGAATCATGTATCCCATCTCTGACTTGCCTTGGGTCTATCCTATTCAGGTAGTTCCCAAAAAAGGAGGAACCATTGTTGCTAAGAATGGTAAGAATGAGCTCATCTACACTAGCACTGTCAGAGGGTGGAGGATGTGCATTGACTATAGAAAATTGAATAAGGCTACTAGGAAAGATCACTTACTCTTACCTTCATGGATCAAGTTGTCGAACGCCTTGCCCATCAACAATATTTATGTTATTAAGATGGCTATTCAAAATTTTATAAGGTTCCCATTCATCCTGAAGATTAGGAGAACACCACCTTCATTTGTTCTTGTTGGGTTGTAAGGGAGACAAAGAAGGCAGCGGAAACAAAAATTTTCTCCCCCAAACCCAGCACGAGGAAATGCATCAACGTCTATATATTAGGAAAGGATGGTTTGTGGAATCATACCTTGTCCCGAGGCTTGCTCGGCGACAATACCTCGCGCCTTGCGCAGTCTTCAACTCCAGTCTTGGACGGTGTCTGTGCAGCTCCTGTTCACACCATGACTGACTCCTCCTCCTCCTACCGGACTGTCGGATGACAGTTGTCCTCCTGAGTGGCAGTGACCTCCCGCCTCTGTAGTAGTCCACACGGACCACCTAGAACTCCACACTCCTTGTCCCACAAGGAAGTGGAAGGAGTCGCACCCTCCTGTTGACGTACTAGTCACCAACACACTCTCCTGCCTCCAGTTGCAACTGCAGTTGTCTTTCCCTTGCTACACCTCCCTTTGCGGGAAGCACTTGCTCGGGCTCTCTCTCGATTACCAAAACCAGAGAAAAGGACAACTTTGTAGAGCAACTGGTTGCACTAAGCTGTTGTACCGGGAGAAGCCCCCAATACCCCTATATATATAGGAGGGTCATGGGATAGGGTTCTCCATCTCGGGCAATACGGGACTAAAAGTAGGAGTAGAAGGGTTCGAGATTTTCCACAAAAGCAACCAACTCGCAACCTTAACCGATCGGTTCACAAGTGAAATGGTCGGTTGGGACATTGAACCGATCGGTTCACAAGTGAACCGGTCAGTTGGGACACCTCAACCAGTCAGTTCACAAGTGAATCGGTCGGTTGGGGTTCCTGGTCGGTTCCCGATTGACTTTCCTTCTTTTGTTTCTAATTGATATCAAATACCGATCCTATTTCCCAATCAAATTGGGCAATTTGAAACGAAAGGAAAATTCTCACCAATCCTACTTTCCCAATTTGCTCGGTTGCACCAGTTGAATCGATCGTTTCAACACTTGAAGCAATCGGTTCACCCTGGACTTGAGCCGATCAGCTCAACACTTGAGCCGACCGATTCAGCAACCTCAGCCGATCGGTTCATCACATGAGCCGATCGGTTGGAGTGCAGGTTGTGCAGAATCAGTTAATTGCAATTTCAATCAATCCGATACTCCAATCAACGCGTCCAACACCTTGAACATTATGATATTGAGCTATCGATTAATTGAGTGTTTAATTGAACTACTAAACTCCTTTAGTAATCAATCCAAACATTGCTTGTGGACAATACTCCTCTTCCAGGTTAAATCCTATGTGTGTGACCCTACAGGTCCATTTCACGTTGGCAGTGAAAGTCCATAACACTTATGACTTCACAAGCAAAGAGTGGTGCCTAGTCACACATCATTGCTACCCAAGTGAAAGTAGAAAGTTGGAGAACAACTTTCAATCCTACAATCCGTGAATGGTGTTACAATGAATGTATAACTCCTTTGTCACTGATATCCCGAATGAACTCAAGGCATGGAACAGTCATCCTGTCAACATTCATTCACTTTCTTGATCTCAAAGTAGATTGAAGGAGATATGTATGACATCAATATCACATACTGATGCACACATGCGTGCGCACGTCTGTCTCAATCCTACTCATCAAGTGGCCTTGGATATCAAACTCCCTCAGGAGGGACAAATCCCATATCTATCACTCACCCCTAAAAAGCCCCATGTGTCAAAGCCACCCAATCATCACCTTTATAACAACCCATGTTTCAGGACTGCATTTGATGATGTCAAAGTGTGCCCAATGACATGTGTTGAGTGTAGTGATTTCAGGTCAAAGAATCACACTCACCACCATCACTGTGAGTACTGACTGTGACTACCATATCATGGTTCCATGTGTCAAACTCACGGTGGGTCTGTCCGGTACACTTGTTCTCTAACAAGTACCTATGTGTTTGGTTTGATATCTCTATATCATGATTAATGAGATTCTGTCATCAACCAACACCACAATCTAGTCTCGTGTGTCATTGCTGTCTATCTACCTTCCACAATGACATCCGACTAGGGACATAACAAGAATGTACAAACTCTTAGCATCCGTATGATCTCATCGTTCAGGTCCTTAACCTGAAAGCATACGTCATTGAGTACTGTCATTCTCTAGACATTCAATTTGTTCTATCACTATCTCATATGACTAAACCAGAAAGAATTGGAAGCTTGCCTTTGATGTTTATCAAATCAATCTTAATGTATCCCACCAATTATCCTATGATTGGCTCTCAGGGAATACATACCAACAGACTCCCACTTGCACTGCGAGCCAATCACCCTTAAATCATATTCATAGTGATCTTCAAACATGTCTCACATGTTACTGTGCTCTAGTGCCAAGATAGTGAGTAATGGCAACGCCTTGCCAAAGTCAGTATAAATTTCATGTCTCTCATCTCTTCACTGTATGTCACACGTATGAGATGGAGTTGCCGTAATATGCGATCTAGTATTCCTTTGCTAACCTTTAGCCACATTGCATGATTAAGGATTCCATACTTTTCATGAATGAGCAGAATATAAGTTCATCTCATGAACTTCCAGATCCATATAGTATCTACTACTGTTCTCTAACACATAGATACTCAACATTTCCTTTTAAATGGTTTTATTGGAACACTTCCAATTATCAACAAACTTTCACTTTTATACATCCCATGTATCTCTTGCAATTAATTTTCTGTCCTTTCAGAAGTTCGCATCAATGTAACTCTTTACATCGAACTCTTCCTTATCTCCATAGAACTAGTACTTCCCAAGTACTTATCAAGTTCTCATGGTATTCCAGTAACACTTACTGGAAGTAGAGAGACATCCACTCGTCATGTCCCACATACGAGTTATCAGGATGAGCACATCATATTGTCATGTCCTACACACAAGATGATGAATGCATTTTGTTCTTGTCATACATGCAAGATAATGGGATGATTACATACATGATAGATCCATATCTATTCTTAGTGTTTCCATTCTTCATAAGAATTGAACACTTGGCCTTGGGATACTAACTCCATGTAACATGGACAAGTTTTCTCCCACTGAATCTGTGCATACTAAACACTTCAGTATAGATTGCCAATGTATGCTCTCTCTTTTCCAGGTCAAGAGGTTTTTGAGAACTATTTCTATAGATCTCTATTCCTATCACATAGGAAACATCTCTAACTTCCTTAAAGATAATTTCCACTTTTGGATTTCCATTCTAGAACATTTCCATTTCACATCAACATGTGGAATGTGAATACACTCCCACTAAATCACAGATCCCTTCTTTATCTTTGACATATCAGTCAAACCCTTTGACTATATCATCAAAGTAAAGATCCAATTCTGAGTTGCTTGTACTCAATCAATCACATTGATTAGTCCATTGTAACTTATAGACTTCATTTGCATTAGTGGATTCATAAACCTTATAGATTGTGTCACGTACACATCCTTATTTTATTCCTCATAGGAATGCGGTTTTAGTATCCATATGCCAAATGTATTAGCCATTAAGTTGCAATCAACAAGCATCATCCTTCTCAAAATGTTATCCATGTGTCTTAACATTTAAGACTCAATTGCACTTATGGATTTCATCCAATGAGTGCTACCATCAAGGTCATACCTTATGGTTCACATGGATGTCATTTAGGAAATAATGGGCATAAACCATAACTCAAAATTCAGTTCCTCAGATTCATCTGGATAGTTGACTCATCACATGAACAACTCGTCACATAGACAATTGAGGTGTATCTGTTAAGGATATAAGAACTCACAACTCCTTGTGATTCTTAATGTCCTTTATTAGTGTGGGGTATTCTTTTATTAAGAAGAATTTAGTTATTTGATAATCATTCTCTAACTCCGTAGAGTATGACTCCTTATTTATTTAGACATCACCATGCCTTAATCATGAGTTCACTATGATACACTATCATAATCACTCATAAGGATCTCAAACATTTAGTCCAAGTATTGCATTCATTGATCTCATCAAGAATTAACACTTTACCAAATTTTATACTTCATCTATGATAATGTTGAACACTTCAAGATAGTCATATTGGTATTTCTCTAAACACCTTTCGAAGTATAAGCATTTGTTCCAATAGGTATGTAAATACATCACATGTATCATACCTAATAGGATAATCATTCTCCCACTACCATTAGTGAAGATTGATTAATCATGTACAAGATATTCATGTATCTTACTGGTTCTGTAACCAAAAGAGTCTAGATTTATCCATCACATGGAAACTAGAAATGAATTTCTCATGATTGATGCTAATTTGATTGTTTGAGTTATCAATAACTTTAGGTATCATTTTATCTTATGCATACCATGTATCACAAGATAAACAAGGCATTGCCACAAAGATCATATCTTTAAGATTGAAACATCAACTTTATTAACTGCCATCATTGTCACACAATATGCAAAAATAAAGTGTTTCTATCCATTGGCAATATATGAAATAGCAGTTCTCAACTCTATTTCGTGCCCTTTAGGCTGAAATAAACTAAAAGGTACTCCTATCTATGGCAGTAACACTTGCTCCAATGATGGGTACTTCTTTCTTGGTCCTTTCACAAAGGCCATCACTTCTTTGCGGATATTGCATATCATTTATGACATATCCATATCTTGGTATCATATACCTCAGATAAAGAAGCAGTTCATTTCATGATACCTTAGGTGGAGATCTCCATCCCCTCCTTCATCTTCTTTTGTTCTTCCAGATATAGAGGGAAATCCCTCATACACCCTTTCCCCATGTGCCTTGAGGCTGAAGACGGATTGGATTGTCAGCTAGCAATAGAACACTTCTTTGCTTTGCCCTTATCGTTGCCCTTAAGAATTACATTTCTCTTTGATCACATCAAAGATTATGGTTTGTCTTTCTTCATCTTTGCCTCTACTATCCTCAACATGTCCAACAACTCTGTCAACGCTTGTCAAAGTTGTTCATGTTGTAGCTTATCATGAATTGTATGATTCTCGCAACATTTGCAATATCATACCAATAGCCAACCCTTGGCTCAGAGGGAATCCTTCTTATTCAGGTTTTCCACATACCTAATCACATTGAGTGTGTGAATCCCTTACTGGATCTCCTTCTGTCATGACATACTAGCATAGTGTCTTGGAGACATCATATGTCTCATGTTGTCGCTGCAACTCATAGTTCAGAGAACACAACATCAAGCACTCCTCATCAATGTCATCCTCGGTATGCTTCCATAAGCATACTTTTAGCCATTGATGTGGTGGGATCGAGTTCATCTGGTTCTGGTATAACTAGGACTTAGAGCTTTCGCTCTTTGATTGAGAACACTTCTCATCATCCTAACCAGTCGTGGAATTATTCCCATTTAATTTGTTGGTCTCAAAGACCGATCGCAAATAAAGTGATTTGTTGATTAACCATTTATATTAACAAAAAGGAAATATATGCAATTTTAGTCCAAAACTCTTTTTGTCTTGTTTGATTGATTTGAAAAGTTGACGATAAAATTAGGCCTTTAATTGATTATCGCTCCCACTATTTTACTTCAAATTGATGGCCCTCACCATCAATTCAGAAGATTGCAGCGTACAACCTTCTAGTGGGCAAGATCCTGAAATCCTCTAAGTCATGAGTCAGCTAGGGCTGATCGCCCACAACTTAGATCTCCCAGGTAGGCAACTCTTGCCAAATGCATCATATGAAACTCTTGATAAGATGTCATATACAACTCCTTGCAATGATCATCTCCATGCCTCAAGGTACTAGATCCCATCTAGATCACCTTGTTAAGTCTGACCCAAAGCAAACACGATGAATATGCACCCTGCTAAGGCAGACCGACACATTCATCCTTCACACTTCCATGAGATAGACGGTGCACCACGCTAGGGCGTGCCCACACTTGGTCGATCAAGCTTTTCACATGTGTCGCATTTGGAAGGCATCTAAAACTTAATATTTAATGAGGGATTTGGTTTTATATACATATACATATCCAATCACCACAATACATAGTACGTATCATATACATGCTATATCCCACAGAAAACATGCAAAACGATAAAAAGCGATGATTATGGCCATCCTAATGTGATTCCTCGAGCCAAGAGGAATCACGGTCATCTAGGTCTACATCACATGCAACCTGTACAAGATGAAACCTGTGCTTTGCCTTTGGAGAAGATCAATTCATCACATGAATGACTTGCTCGGTCCGGCCCAGTTGTTTGTGTGCCACCAGCCGATCGGTTGGCTCCTCCAACTGATCGGTCTGCCTAGTCGTCGTGCATCTGCTTCTGTCCGCCACCCGCTCGTCTCGCTCCTCAAACCGGTCATCAAACGATCGGTTTACTCCTTGAACCGATTGTCTGGAATGTCAACCGATCGGTTCACTCCTTGAACCGATCATTTCAGTTGTCGTCAGATGGCCTTCGGTCTTCGACATAACATGAAATAAAATCTATCCTAATTATTACATTGCTTAAAAGGGAAACCCTGAGTTACATTCAGGGGGAGCAAAGGTAGGAAAGAATCTCGAATTATTTCGAGTTACATCAGGAATAAGAGAGGGAAGATCAGTGCGCAGACCGAGATGCAAGCAACCACAAACAACCACACACAGATAGGGGTTTATAGGCCATAATCACGCTACACATCCACCACAAAACTCGTTTAAGGGCGAAGCGTGTCGAGTGCATTAATAATACATATCATATATGTAATTGGGATTTGTGGATTTAGGATTGGACATGCATAAAGCCAATATTATTCGCATTGTATGCAATAAATAAAGGTGACAAACCAAAAATCGATCATATCAATATTCCTAAAATATAGAGCAGTTGACATGGCTCTGATACCACTGTTGGGTTTTAAGGGAGACAGAGAAGGCAGCGGAAACAAAAATTTTCTCCCCCAAACCCAGTACGAGGAAACGCGTCAACGTCTATATATTAGGAAAAGATGATTTGTGGAATCATACCTTGTCCCGAGGCTTGCTCGTCGACAATACCTCACGCCTTGTGCGGTCTTCAACTCCGGTCTTGGATGGCGTCTGTGCAGCTCCTAGTCGCACCGAGACTGACAACTCCTCCTACCGGACTGTCAGATGACAGTTGTCCTCCTGAGCGGCAGTGACCTCCCGCCTCTGTAGTAGTCCACACGGACCACCTGGAACTCCACACTCCTTGTCCCACAAGGAAGTGGAAGGAGTCGCACCCTCCTATTGATGTACTAGTCACCAACAGACTCTCCTACCTCCAGTTGCAACTGTAGTTGTCTTTCCCTTGCTACACCTCCCTTTGCGGGAAGCACTTGCTCGGGCTCTCTCTCGGTTACCAAAACCAGAGAAAAGGACAACTTTGTAGAGCAACTGGTTGCACTGAGCTGTTGTACCTAGAAAAGCCCCCAATACCCCTATATATAGGAGGGTCATGGGATAGGGTTCTCCCTCCCGGGCTAAACGGGACTAAAAGCAGGAGTAGATGGGTTCAAAATTTTCCACAAAAGCAACCAACTCGCAACCTGAACCGATCGGTTCACAAGTGAAACAGTCGGCTGGGACCTTGAACCGATCGGTTCACAAGTGAACCAGTTGGTTGGGACACTGCAACCGATCGGTTTACAAGTGAACCGGTCAGTTGGGGTTCCTGGTCGGTTCCCGATTGACTTTCCTTCTTTTGTTTCCAATTGGTATCGAATACCAATCCTATTTCCCAATCAAATTGGGCAATTTGAAATGAAAGGAAAATTCTCACCAATCCTACTTTCCCAATTTGCTCAGTTGCACCAGTTGAATCGATCGTTTCAACACTTGAAGAAATTGGTTCACCCTAGACTTGAGCCTATCAGCTCAACACTTGAGCTTACCGGTTCAGCAACCTCAGCCGATCGGTTCATCACATGAGCCGATCGGTTGGGAGTGCAGGTTGTGCAGAATCAGTCAATTGTGATTTCAATCAATCTGATACTCCAATCAACGCATCCAACACCTTCAACATTATGATATTGAGCTATCGATTAATTGAGTGTTTAATTGAACTACTAAACTCCTTTAGTAATCAATCCAAACATTGCTTGTGGACAAAACTCCTCTTCCAGGTTAAATCATATGTGTGTGACCCTACAGGTCCATTTCACGTTGGCAGTGAAAGTCCATAACACTTCTGACTTCACAAGAAAAGAGCGGTGCCTAGTCACACATCATTGCTACCCAAGTGAAAGTAGAAAGTTAGAGAACAACTTTCAATCCTACAATCCGTGAATGGTGTTACAGTGAATGTATAATTCCTTTGTCACTGATATCCTGAATGAACTCAAGGCATGGAACAGTCATCCTGTCAACGTTCATTCACTTTCTTGATCTCAAAGTAGATTGAAGGAGATATGTATGACATCAATATCACATACTGATGCACACATGCGTGCGCACGCCTGTCTCAATCCTAATCATCAAGTGGCCTTGGATATCAAACTCCCTCAGGAGGGACAAATCCCATATCTATCACTCACCCCTCAAAAGCCCCATGTGTCAAAGCCACCCAATCATCACCTTTATAACAACCCATGTTTCAGGACTGCGTTTGATGATGTCAAAGTGTGCCCAACAGCATGTGTTGAGTCTAGTGATTTCAGGTCAAAGAATCACACTCACCACCATCACTGTGAGTACTGACTGTGACTACCATATCATGGTTCCATGTGTCAAACTCACGGTGGGTCTGTCCGGTACACTTGTTCTCTAATATGTACCTATGTGTTTAGTTTGATATCTCTATATCATGACTAATGAGATTCTGTCATCAACCAACACCACAATCTAGTCTCATGTGTCAGTTCTGTCTATCTACCTTCCACAATGACATCGGACTAGGGACATAACAAGAATGTACAAACTCTTAGCATCTGTATGATCTCATCGTTCAGGTCCTTAACCTAAAAGCATACATCATTGAGTACTGTCATTCTCTAGACATTCAATCTGTTCTATCACTATCTCATATGACTGAACCAGAAAGAATTGGAAGCTTACCTTTGATGTTTATCAAATCAATCTTAATGTATCCCACCAATCATCCTATGATTGGCTCTCAGGGCATACATACCAACAGTTCTTTTGTCACTTATTAATTTAGGAAGATGCCATTCAATTTGAGTAATGCCCCCAACTACTTTTTAGTGGTGCATGTCCTCTATCTTTATAGGGCTAACTGAAATTGTTATGGAGGTGTTCATGGATGACTTCTCTATCAATGCAGATAGTTTTGACTCATGCCTTAGGCATCTGTCCCTTATCCTAGAAAAATGTGAAGAGTCACACTTAGTTCGTAACTGGGAGAAGTGTTACTTCATGATCAAAGAAGGGATTGTCTTAGGACACATTGTAAGTAATTGTGGTATTGAGGTAGACAAAGCCAATATTGAGGTTATCACCAAATTTCCCCCTCCCACTTCTTTCATGGACATTCATGCCTTCCTTGGGAATGCTGGATTTATAGGTGATTCATTCATGATTTTTCTAAAATCGCCAAGCCTCTCACCAAGATCCTTCACAAAGAGGTTACCTTTGTTTTTGACAAATCTTGCATGACTCGTTTTCTATGCTTGAAGGATGCTCTCACCTCCACTCCCATCATCTAAGCCCCCGATAGGTCTTTACCTTTCAAAGTCATGTGTCTGCTAGTAATTTCGTTGTGGGTGCCATTGTTGGACAACGTGTTCACAAGAAGAACCATGTGATTTACTATGCATACGTTGTCATTAAAAAAGAAATGTTAGCCATTTTCTATGATTTTGATAAATTATGCTCATACTTAGTTGGATATAAGGTCATTGTCTATACTGACCATGCATCCATCCGTTACCTTATGACCAAGAAAGATGCTAATCCCCAACTCATTAGATGCTCCTATTATTAGAGTTTGTCTTAGAGATCCTGGACAAAAAAGGTTTTAAAAATATTGTTGCTGACGACCTCTGCCAATTAGGCCTATGTTAGGATCATGGTACACCCATAAATGAGTCCTTACTCGATGACCAATTGCTTAAGGTTGATTCTTAATTTCCTTGATTTTCTGATTATGTTATTTTTTTAGTTGCATGTGTATTGCACCCCGAATATAAGGGACACTCCAAGGCTAAATTTTTACATCATATGAAAAACTACAATTGGAATGATCACCTATCTTTTTAGGCTATTTTAGATGGACTTTATAGAAGGTTTGTCATGGAGAAAGAAGCTCATGACATTCTCAAACAATGTCACTCTAGTCCCTATGGAGGGCACATGAGCCCTCAAAAGACTGCTAAGAAAGTGCTACAATCTAGATTCTTCTGGATGACATTATTCAATGACTCTTATGAGTTTGTTTTACTTGTTACAAATGCTAAAGAACCGATAACATATCTAAGACAGACCGAATGCCCATGACCTCTTGGCAGGAAATTGAGATTTTTGACATTTTGGGGGTAGATTATATGGGCCCATTCCCTTCATCTTGTGGGTACAATTGTAACTTAGTGGTTGTTGATTATGTTTCAAAATGGGTTGAAGCCATCCCCATCAAAACATGTTACTCCAAACCATTAAAGAATATTTTCAAGGACATCATCTTTCCTAGGTTCTGGTATCCTCGCACTGTGATTTCTAATGGAGGTTCTCATTTCTTAGAAAAAAATTTTGAATCCTTACTCAAGCATTATGGAGTCCATCACAAGGTTGCCACCCCTACCACCATCAGACTAGTGGGAAGTTTGAGATTTCAAATATATAGATCAAGTCCATCCTAAAGAGAATAGTAAATCTCACTAGGATAGATTGGGCTTTGAAACTTAATGATGCCTTTTGGGTACACATATTTTCCAACAAAACTCCAATAGGAACCACTCCTTTCAAGTTAATTAATGGAAACTCTTTTCATCTTCCCAAAGAATTGGAACACAAGGTTAATTGGGCCGTCAAAACTATAAACTTTGACTTATCTATAGAAGGTGAAAGCTATTTTGTTCAAATGTAGGAGTTAGATGAGCTCAAGTTCTTTTGCTGGTGCTTCCTCATGTCTCTCTGATAATGGAACTCTAAAGATAACAACCTATGAGAATGCTAGAATATACAAAGACAAAACCAAATTATGCATGATGTCCACATTAGGTGGAATGAGATTCAAGTGGGTGACCAAGTCCTTTTCTATAACTCTAGATTATGGCCATTTCTGAGAAAACTCAAATCTAGATGGTATGGATGATATCTTGAAAAAATGCCCATCCTCATGGGACTTTTTTACTTTGGGACAAAGGTTAGGTGAGTTCAAGGTCAATGGGCATATACTAAAATGCAAAATTACTGGTGAGGACTTTTTGACTTTTAAGTACATGGACTTTCTTTACTCAAAAACTTGACTTAAAATGCCCCCCTCCTTCACCTGAGCCTCAAAGGACTCCATGATTCTACTCTATCAGGCCTTCAACATAAAACTAGACACTTATTGGGAGGCAACCCAATCTTTCATTTGGCATTTTCTTTATAATTATCTTAGCTAACTTTGGTTGTTTCAATTTTATATTAGTTTTTTGTTTCAAAAAAAATCACTATCTTTCTCTCATTCATCGCCACATTAACCACCAACAAAGTGGTCTTCTTCTCTCAATCTCTGATTTAGCTTTTTCTTAGGATGAGAAAAAGTCCAAGTCCAGGGTTAAGATGTGCGGTATGTTCATATTCCACCCCCTTATCTTTCCTTTTCAACATCATCTTTTCTATTTTGTTTTGCATGTAGTTGCTTTTATAACTTTCTCTCTTATGGCCTTTATCTAGTCGGCCATGTTTTTTTTGGTAGTTGCAAAATGACCATTATCTAATCAACCAAGATGAATAGATGCCTATCATCATACCCCTTTATGAATTTAGTAAATGTTTTGCAAAAACTTTTACAAACATATATGAAACCACCATGTCATCCAGGACCCAAAATAGCATCAATCCTTGGAAAAGGTTACAATTCGTATGGAAAATCAAAACCAAATACATTTTTTATCTACTTTAAAATATGGATTTACTTGATATAAATATCATATAATGTGATTAACAAGAATATTCTATCTGATGCAATGACAATTTTGAAGAAAAAGTTGAAGTTACAAGCACAAGGACAACTTTTCTTTTCCCCCTTATCTTCTTTCTTAAAAAAGAGAAGCAAAGAATCACCTTGAGACAAAAACCAAGTTCGGGGTGGCATGCTTCCAATATTAAAATTCCATACCCCTCAAAGGAGTGTACTATCAAAAGATGCCATAGAGCATATGAAAAAATTGTGACCAATGCAGCCATAACTCCATAAATTAAATATATTCCAAGTCGAATAGAGGAGGGATAACCATCACCCACACCCCCATGTCATGTTCTTATGCAACAAATCACAAAAATAAAAAAATTAGAGTGTGAAAGTAGAAGTAAGTTGAAACCTATTTTTAAAAAAATCTTGATTCTGTAAACAAGCTATGAAATTTGTTTTGATAGAGAATATCAAATTTTGTTTGTTATGGTTTTAGGATATTGGGTTGCTTGGCCAAATTCATTTCTAAGGAAGAATCCCTTGTTGGGAGAATCCAAAGAAGAATCAGACTACACAGATCATGAAAGAGACCAACATACCCTACAAGGATTCAAAAGGCACGAAAAAACCCTTGCGCAAAGGGGCAGGTAAGGAACAAAATGATGTCACAAGGGTGAGGATAGACATGTTTTTAGTATAAATTGGATTTATATGTGCTTTTGTTTGTTTGAGGACAAGCAAAGATTCAAGTCTGGGGTATTTTGGTGAGTGTATATTCATCTATTTTTGCAAAAAAATTATAATATTTTTATTAGAATTTATTTCTTTTTACTATTTTTCTAGGACAATTTACCCATTTTTTATTAATTATGCAAATACCTAACTTTTTACTTCACTTTTTGTAGGTTTTTCTTGCAAAGAAAAAACATGACCCCTGAGCAAATGAACCGACCGGTTCAAAGCACCAGGCAGGTATTTCATCTCCAAGACTATCCAATTCTTAGAACTAGATTATCATTTGGGCCTCGATTCAACTCTCCACCATAATACATCAAATAGGTGTATCAAAATGTCGAGTTGATTGTCTCATTTGACCAGCCGAGCATCTGAGTCCACCTAAACGATCATATCATGACCACACTACGTCAAGTGTTCATGCCACACTCAAATATTAGGGTTTGAAAGTTGATTAACACAAGTAGCAAAGACAATCAGGCATCTTGCATTTGACTATCGATTCAAATATTTCTTCAAGATCAAGAATTCAAAGAAAAGGTAGTGCCTCCTCCTCGTTTAGGGTTCGATCAGCTTCTCGTATGACCATGCCACATCACACACAAAATGATCATTTTTGGCTCCAGAATAGCAAAAATTAACAGATGCCTCTCCCATTTGTTCTCCCCCCTTTTAGGGTTTCCAATCCTCCTTCCACTAAAAAAGGAGGGGGGACTCTACTAATAAAGGCATCCTGATTTTTGTACTTGCATCTTTTAATTAAGCTCTATCATTTCAATTCATAGTTGTGTAATCTTCATTCTATAATAAAATTTTATTCTCCATTTCTGGATCTAGATCTCACTTTATTTCTTTTTTTTTTGTGAAGTCAGGAGACAATTTTATTCGTCCCACTCTCCTCATGTGGGCTAAATCTTCAAAATTCTTAAAAACAACATTATAATCTAGGACAGGAAACGAGGTAGTACTACTACCCTTACATTTATCAATATAGAGAATATTTTCTAAAACCCCCGGAGGTTGCTCTAAATAAAATCTAGTAGGATGTTTTTGTTGGAGTTTGGCTAATCCATCCACTAATTGATTAGCCTCCCTTCTTATGTGTCCAATGCAGACTGACCAGTCAAGCTGGCTCCACTTCTTTATCTTCGCCACCCAAGGTAGCAACCTGGGACTTCCTCTAGCATTCTCAGCAATGCATCTTACGGAAATGCTACTATCATCCTCAATAACCACCCTTCGCCATCCTGCTTCATGCGCAACCTTGAGTGCCAGCTCTATAACCTCCATTTCCCCAATGAGCACAGACTTTATTCTCCTACTACAACTCCATCCTCCTTGCCACCGGCCCTCCTCATCCCTAGCCACGACTGCCAGTGAAGCTTTTCGTCTGCTCCAGATACATCAGTATTAATTTTCATCCATGTATCTTCAGGTGCTCGCCATATCTTATCTGACATCCTTCGCAGCGTACATGAACCAGTCCTTTGTTCTTTATATATCTTCTGCATCAAAATACCACACTGTTTAACTGCATTCACCTGACGGGCCACCAGATCTTCCTTATTATTGAAGATGTAATTGTTTATACTCTTCCATATCTGCCAGCAGGTTAAGGCAAAAAGGGTTCTTTTGGTATTAGTAAGCTTTACCCCATTCACAAACCAGCGTTCCAAGTTCTCAGTTTGATCATACTGCGTTCCCATTGTTCCATCCCATACAACCTTTGCAAGTCTGCAGTCTCTAAGGGCATGAACAATGGTCTCATCATGTTGATGGCATCTAGGACATGTAGCATCACTTGTAAAGTTCCTACGTTTTCTTTTGTAGTTAGTCATTATGGCTTGATGCCACACCAACCACAAGAAGAACTTTACCTTATTTGGAATCTGTAAATCCCAAATAATCCTCCAAGGGCCACTTCTAACTCCTTCACTATCCCGAGATATGATCTTATACGCCGAGTTAGTACTGAAGTTGCCATTCTCAGACTCAGACCAATACCACTCATCTTCTTCCTCAGATTTAGCTGGTGGTGGTATACTTTTGATCGCTCTAATCACTCTTTCTGGAAGATACTCGTGCATGAATTCCACATTCCAATCACCATTCAGATCAACTAAGTTGGATACTGTCATATCAGAAAGCTCTGCAGGGATCTCCTGGATAGTGATGTCCTTCAAAATATCGCCAATCGGGCACCAACGATCCGTCCAGACTTGTGTCTGCTGTCCATTCAGAATAGCTTTAACCAAATGTGTTTCAACTGTATCTTGAGTCAGAGCCACTCCTCTCCAAAAATTAGTTGCCCGCCCTCCTTTCATCAACCTAAATCCTTTATACTTCCTTTGCACACCTTGTACCCAGGGCCTGCCACGTTCGATTTTGACCTCCCATGCATTCTTCATAAGCAAGGCTTTGTTCCAATCTCGCATTCGTTTGATCCCTAACCCACCTTCCATTACCGGCTTCGTCACCTGCTTCCATCCCACTAACGACATAGCTTTCTCTCCGTTTCCATTCCATAGAAATCTTCGGATAATTCTATCAATGTTATCACACAAACTAGCTGGCAGAAGACTGGTTTGCATCGTGTAGGTTGGTATGGTAGATAAAACTAATTTTATCATATATACCCGACCTGCTCTACTCAAAGTACGTGCTGCCCAACCTGAAATGCGTTGTTCAATCCTTCGTAGAATTTCACCATATGTGTCTTTTGTAACTCGCCCATGTAACAAAGGAACACCCAAGTATCTACCCAAGTTATTGGTCTGTACAATGCCAACCATCATGTTGATCTGCCTTCTCAAAGAACTGTGTACCCCTTTTGAGAAAAAAAATCCGGGTTTTATCAATAGACATCACCTGCCCAGATGCTTCTTCAAAAATCTTAAAGCACCTTATGATCTCTTGCATTTCTGTTGGTTTGGCTTTAGCAAAAACAATGATGTCGTCAGCAAAGGCCATGTGAGATATTTTCGGACCCTGGCCAGACATCTTAATAGGAGTCCATCGTTTCTTCTGTACACTGGTCTGTATGAGTTGTGATAACCTCTCCAGACACATCACAAACAAGTAAGGGCTAAGCGGATCACCCTGACGTAGCCCTCTGCTTGCTTTAAAAGGCTTTAGTTGCTCTCCCCTCCAAAGAATCCTCGCCGTACCTCTGGTAATAGAGTTCAAAACATATCTAATTACATGTGAAGGCCAACTTGCTTTCTGGAGTGTATCAAGAATGAACGGCCATGACATTCTGTCATAGGCCTTAGACAGATCAATATTAATGGCCATAAACTTTGTGAAGCTTTGTCTCTCCATAGTATGTATGATTTCCTGAACTGTGATTATGTTATCAGTAATACGTCGCCCGGGAACAAAGCTGCTTTAAGAGGTTGAAATCCACCTCGGCATCACTCCTTTCAACCGTTTAACCAAGATTTTAGATGACAACTTCAGAATCGTGTTACTTAGAGATATGGGACGGAGCTGCTTGCAATCAGTAGGTTGCTCAACCTTAGGTATTAGAGTAATTAACAAATCGCACATTCCATTCGGCAGAGGAAAGCCACTCAAGGCTCTTCTAACCGTAGTAATGACAGAAGGCTTAACAACCTCCCAGTGTTGTTGTATAAACCCGGCATCCACTCCATCTGGTCCCCCAGCTTTATAAGATTTCATCCGGTTCAAAGTGCTTCTAATTTCAATCTCATCTGGAATAGCAGCGAATCTTCGAGCCTGTATATCATTCATATGAACAAAATTCCCCGACATCCGATCTAACACTTCTGTACTCGGTGTCATTTCCACAGTAAAAAGCTTAACAAAACGGCTCCTCACCAGATTCTTAATTTCCTCGTCTCTGCGAATCCACACACCTTCCTCATTTTTGAGCTTGCATATGATGTTTCTCCTTCTTCTGTTTTGAACAAATGCATGATAATATCAGGTATTTCGGTCCCCACTTTTCAGCCACTCAATGTGTGCTTTTTGTTGTATATCTGTTTCCTCAGAATCGAGAATTTCATCCAGCAAGGCCTGCTTAGTAGTGCATAAATAGTCAGTTTGCTCTGTGTAGTGATGCTCCATCTCCAACTGAAGTTTTTCTATATCCTTGAGTAGGTCATTCTTCACTTTGTGCCTCGCTCTATGCTGGTGGTTATCCCATTTGTGGATATTAACTGAGGTAAGGGACAGAGCTTCCTGAAAATCCAGTCTCTCATTCCAGCTTTGTTGTAACATCTTCTTGAAATCCTCATTACAGTTCCAACTAGCTTTGGTGCGAAACACGTAGTGTTTGGATCCAATTGATCGTGACTTTACCAGAATAGGATTATGATCTGACCGTAACCTTATGAGATGTGAGACTGAACAATTGGCATTCTCCCTTATCCATATATCATTAGCAAGGGCCCTATCCAGGCGTTCAAAGAGGTGCCCACTTTTATAAGTAAACCGCGTCCCAGCAAAACCTATATCAGACAGGCCTGCAGTGATAAGAGTTTCCTTGAATTCAGTAGCTTCTCTGAAATTAAAAAGGCAACTTCCTTTCTTCTCTTCTGGTGAGATCATAGCGTTAAAATCACCAATGACAAACCAACTTCCTTGTACAGAACTCCCAATATTCAGTAAGTGTTTCCACAACAGCTTCCTAAGAGTAGGATTCGGGCTCCCATAAATGAAAGTCACCAGCTCTTTCCTGTTGACCCGACAGTGTATGAACTGACGATGATTCATTAGAACTTCCATAATACAATTTTCATTCCAGAGAATCCAAATCCCCCCGGAAAAGCCATGAGCCTCCACTCTGCGAGAGTTAGCAAATCCAAGATTTTTCACAGCATCATCAGCTTGATTTCCAGAAATCCTGGGTTCTAAAACGGCCACCATATCTGGTTTGTGAGTTCTTACCAGGATTTTAAGTCTGTTCTGGGTACGGCGATTGCCGATACCCCTTACATTCCAACTAATTATACTAATCATTTAAGAAAAGTATAAGTCGCTAACTTTACTGCTTACCAGCTTCATCTTCATTCCTAACATCACTGCGAAGTCTCATTGACCTCACTGTACCGCCAGGGTCCTTCCCTTTGCTTCTATCCCTCTCTTGAGCTATATACGGTGGTACCTTCTGGTTGTTGTTCTCATTCAGTGTGGTATCTGCATCCCCAGTTACAATGGTTGGTTCTGTTTCATTTCTCAGTCTTCCTGTTAACACCTCATCACCACTTGGATTCTGTACAGTATGGCTACCTTCCATTTGCTTTTCACCGCTCCTTCCTTCATTCTTATTGGAACTCCTATTTTCACATTCGTTAACTTTCTCAGTTACTTCTTCAAACGGCATTTTATCTGCTTCTTTCTCGACAGGGGCAGCCTTTTTCTTTCTTCCCCTTTTATGTGCTTTTTGTGTGGCATTGGACAGTCTCTCTTCTGCAAGTATAGGTGCCTCCTTGTCATCCGCACTTGTAGTCTCCTGGTTACCAGTAGCTTCTTCCTCTTCATTGAGCACTCTATATCTGTTAGATGCATTCCTTTGCTGTTGTTTCTTCAGAAATTGTTCTCTTTGTTCCCTATTCCTCTTTGTATGAATACTCTTCCCATAGTAGATTTGCCATTTCTCTTCTGCCTCTAACCATATCACTCATGCTTCCTCTTCCTTCCCCCGACTTTCTTCCTCCTCCTTTTGTTTGTCTGCAGTTCTACATGATGAGTTAACGTGACCTAGCTTCCCGCACGACAAACATATTTCTAGTAAGGACTCATATTCCAGTTTGTATTCATAACCATTAATCAAGATCGCTGGTTGTATGAGCTTTCTAGTATCTAACTCCACTGCAAGTCTAGCAAACTTGCTTCAGGATCTATTCATCGTATAATCATCCACTCTTAATAGATGTTCGATCGCTTCTCCAATGACTTCAAAAATCTGTCTGTTGTATAGGTGAATCGGCAGATTCATCACACGGACCCACGTCACAATTTCTGATGGAATACCAGATGATGGTTGGAACGTGGGATTCCATTTCCATACCATCAAGGGGCACCCAAACAGTACCCAAGGGCCTCCTGTTAGAGCTTTCTCGTAATCCTCTTTACATGATAACTGGATAGTATAGTAGTTCATGCAAAGTTCATACACCTGTATCCGTCCTATTGGTCTCCATAGTAATTTCAGTCTGTCCTGCATCGTTAGGTATCCTATATTTCTGCCCACCAACTTGGCGATGACTGCAAATTGAAACGGCTGCTCTAGTATCTCATTGGCTTCTGGTGCTAGGAAAATCTCTGGGAACCCCCGATCATTAACAACTTCAATATCCTTCGGATCAACTTCTAGTTTAACGTCCTCGTCTAGGATGAAAACATTGGACGCGGCTTTGCTAGCAGCACCCACCACCATGTCTCGCAGAGACTTATTATACATCGAGCCACCAGTATCTCCGTCTTGTTGTACAGAGACCTTGTTTCCAGTTTCAACCCTCAACTTTGGAAACTCCTTCTGCTTCAGGATCTGATACCACTCTCTAGAGTTTGAACGAGACCTCCTTCTGACATCCTCTTCATCCGAACGGGATCTCCTTCTGACGTCGTCATCATCTGAGCGATCGTTATTACCTCTCATTCTGCCATACACAAGGTTAAGTCCCGCTTCCTCCACTCTTAGCTGGACTCCCTTCGGCTGCTTTGGATCTGCTGTTGTACTGGGTATCCTTCCTCCCCCCTGCCCGCTGTCATTGTCTCCCCCATCCCAGTCATGGCTGCCAAACCCTAGGTTTTCCCAGCCGCCGCCGCCAAATCTCACTTTATTTCTCGTTCTTACTTCTAGTTCATTATCTGGGAGCAGGGAATTCAGAGTGCAAACTATTTCATAGTCTCCATCATTGGTCTCCCTAGAGATTCTGTCTTTTTGGTCTATTGTTTCCTACCTTCTTTTCCTAGTTTCTCCATTCCTTACGATGTCTAGTGAGTAGTTTTTCTATCTAGGTGAGTAGAGTATCCCCTTAGCCATGCTTTGATTAGATCCACGTTTATACAAATGTTTAGATAGATGGTTTTTGGTTTAGAAATCTTCAATTTTAATGAAGTAATTAATTATTTTTATCATTGGTTAATCAAGGAGGATGTGACAGTGGAAACTGAGATTTAGAATGTCTAAATCAATTGCATGAGGGTTTGGATGTGATTAGAGAAAAATCCCTATTAGGATGGTGGACAAGGATGTATGAATTTGAGGGCCAATGGGTTCACGTAGAGTTTGTCTCTTGTGTTTCATTTAAGAATGATTGACATGCCTTCTTCTATCTTACTTGTCATGTATTTCTTCAATCTTGTTTTCATTTTAACTATGGTGGTGAAACCCCTACGTCTGGATGCTTTTCCATCTGACTCAATTTGTTTCCTTCAAACACTTATTTCAATCACGTCCTTTCATTACTTGCAATTTAATTCTTGTCCTTGGGATAATATATTTTATTGCATACAATCCTCTTATTTCCTTATGTTAAGTATAATTTTTTCAGATCCTTGTTAGTGTAATATTCTATTCATTTGGAATTTTCATTATTGTCATAGTGTAATCACCCTCCAAAACACGAAATTTACTTTTTTGTTCTAATTTTCAAAAAAACTCTAAAAAGAACTAAAGTTTAAAAATCATTTGTGTTTAGAGAAACAATCTTAATAAATTGTCATGTGGGATCGCCCTTCTATCAAGCCTTAATTAGAAATTATAAAAGGATGAACTCCAGGATAAATTATCTTAGTGAATTAGTGTGCAAACTATGTGTATCAATAAGCAATCTCAAAGTCTTCACATCCTACCTAATCACCATTGATCTTTTATATAGAGAAGAGCAACTCCCACAAGTAGTACTAGCACTACGTCAAGCCAAATGATGTTAAAAATAAGGCACTTCCATAAAGCAACCTGACTTTTATTCATTTTTCATGAACAAAGGTGTGTGGGAGGAGGTGTGATAGTTTCCTTTGCATTAAAATAACACAAATGCTTGACCTAAGTGAGTCACTTGACTCACCAACAATCACATGTCTAAACATAGACAAATGATGAGTTTCCTCCAACATCACCGTACATCCTCAGATGTCAACAATGAAACTTCAAAAAAAGACATGTTCGAAAATAAGTTGGGAGACACAGTGATAGACGAGCAATGGAAATTGGGCCACCACAACAAAAGGCTTGCTTTCCACTGATGCCTACTGCCACAACACCATTGCCAACAAACCGCTTCAAGACAAGCCACTCCAGGCATATCAGACAACCATAGTCATATGGCAAGACAATGTTGAGATTCTCTCTATGATTTCACCACTAGGCCTAACAAGATCCTTCATCCCCAGAGCAATGTGGTGACCACTCAAAGATAGAACAACTCCCCTTTCTGATACCTACTATGCGTTCCTTGTTCAAGAACTTTGTCCCCCATGAAGTTATCCAGAGAGTCAGGTTAACCTTGCCTGAATGGGCTTGCAACAACACCCTCTCAAAATTAGGGATTAAGGGCCATATAGATGATATTCTTTATAGTAGTCAGATTTGATCCTTCATGTATTACAGAAGGCAGATTTTCCCAGCACTTACATTGGATTTTTTAGCCTCCTTTGAAATGCAAAGAGCTACCAACGGACGGCTTAGCTATGAATTTTAACTGTTCGACAAAAATCACAAGCTCAACTCGTAACAACTTCTTACCATTATATGACAGGATGACAATGAAGATTGGTTTTAGATCTGTGATTCAAAGAACTACCCTCACCCTGATTATAAGGAAGACAAAATTTGGACTCAAATCACTAATACATTGAGACCCAAGACTGTAAACATAAAAGCTTCAGTGATACACAACCCTGTGATCAGATATCTCTATAAGATGTTTTCGTGCACAATCTTTTTGTAGTGATTCCACTCAGGATATCTTCAACACCAATGATCTATATTCTATTTGGTGTTTTTTTCATCATCACCCATTTAATTGGGGAAATGCATTCATCGGACACCTTGGGCTGCAACTCTCCTATGTCACCAGTGGGAAATTCAATCATAGTGGCATGGTATCTGTGATATCCTCTATTTTGGGTTTCCTAGACATCCAACATGAATTCCTTAAAAAATAGAATCAACATATGATTGATATTCACTATCTTATATTAGGGAAAATTCTACAATTAAGGCCTCATCCAAACACTTATACAATCATTCTCCACAATTCTCCAGCTCAACTGCCCTGGCTTAATCATGCAGAGTTTCCCACAACTAATACTAATGAACTTTAGAACCTTTCTAATCAAATCAAGTGTTTTTATCACACTAATCTGACACCACCTTCTCTATATACCATCAACATAAAAGTTTGGGGTTTGTGCTCTGGTACCAAGAGATATGACTCAGACAACCACAACACTAAGAATAAATGGGACACAGGAATGGAGATGGTCAATTTCATACCCTACAACTAATGCTCGTGGGATTGGAAATGACTCAATACCATATTGATGCTAAATTTCAATGCAATGCTTGTCGACCAAATCAAATTTATATTCTATAGCAAGCACACGAAGAATGGCATGTCAGTTGCGGTGATTACATGCCCACATCTTTGGTGCCTGAAGACCTTTTCCTCCATCCTAACTTTGCCTTACTCGGGACGAGAAAAGGTTTAAGTGCGAGGTGGGATTGGTGGTAAGATTCAAATCCACCCAATTATCTTCTCTTAAAGCAATTCCTTCCCTTATTTTATTTTCATTTGTCTTGTTTTCCATTTTCTTTTTTATTTTACGTGAGTTGTGGACTTTCCCTAGACGAAACTTTGATGCATGCTAAAAATGGATATATATTAAGTGAATTGTTCCCCTTTTTCTCAAGCTAACCCGTGCAAAAGGAAGTTTAAGGAATAGACATGTCTTCAACAGATCTTAGCCTCGATGACAACAACTAGGTATTCTTTCCCCTTGGAAGTGGTAATAAGCATATTGAATATGAAAAGCCAAGCTGCATGTGCTTCTAACATGACGTGCATATATATTTGTAAACACTTATTTACCCTACATTAACTGAATTAATGTATATAATATGATGACTTGACTCCTATGCAACAATAAACCAAAGAAGCACAAGTCGGCCTCTTGCTTTTACTCCTCTTCTATCAATTCTTATCCCTTCGCCATCCACAAGAATTTTTTTTACCATATGCCAAACCCTAAGTCTAGGGTGGAATATTCTATATAAGAACACCTCCCTTTCTACTTTGATCTATAGGATATGGCATGAATAACAGAGGCTAATGAGCATAAAAGAAAAGATGCAGTCAATTTAACTGTAGCCAAATAAAAACTCTCAAGTCAAATAGAGCAGAGACAAATAAATAACTGAATCCCAAATAAGGTCTTAAGTCAAATAGAGGAGAGACTAGGGAATCAACATTGTGCCATGTCTTGTTCACCCCATTTTGTCCACTTTTTCATGACCACATGATTTGTCAAAATCTTCCCCAATATAGCCAAATAGCACTGACTCGTGTTTACTTATATTTGCGCAGATAGATCGAGAGTATTATTGGTATGAAATCAGTTCGTCGTAGGTTATGGGATTTAGATAATAGAAGAACAAGCCCCAGTTGAGGGATATTGTTACAACCCCAATTTTTGGGTTCATTTGGTGAGAAATGTAATTTCTCATATTAAAGATATTTGGACAAATAATGATATAACTTGTTTTAAATAAATGGATTTCGTTTACAATAGCCTTGATGGTTGCTATGAGGGCTTTATTGGCTATTGGGCCCAATAACAAGGAAATGGAAAAGGAAATTCAATTATTAAATAAGTAAATGAGAAAATAAAGAAAAGAATAAGGTAGAAACCTCTAGAAGGAAAAATAATGTAATCCAAAGATGAATTTCATGCCTTTTGGGTTCCTTGGGTTCCAAGGAGTCCAAAGTGCAAAGAAAAGGCAATAAGAAAAGAAAATATTAATTAAGTATTTCTTAATTAAAGAAAGAAATTGAAAATAATGGTAAAATGTGGAAATAAATGGAAAGAAGTATAAATGAGTTATTCTTGGTAAATTTCGTATCCCAAGGATTCCTAATGATAAAAGGAATACCAATGAGGAAAATAAAAGAGAAATAAAGAGAAATCCTCAAAAACATATATTTTAATAAACATGATAATGAGAAATAATGCATATAGATGCATCTAGAAGAATAATTGGCATCCACTAAAAAGGATTTTGAATTGCTAAGATTTCTTGGGGTCCAAGGAGTCCTAATGGAAAGAAGAAAGCAAATGAGGAATCTATTTAATTCTTGCCTTTTCTAATCGTATACAAAAAATATATGGAAACATGGATCTGCAAACCCCAATACTACCTATATATATGGGACAGTTCCACCTTTTTAGCCCAAGTATCATCTTCGATACCTCTGCCCTTTGTTCATGATCTGTAGACGAGGCCTGCGAGTCAATCTAGATGCCTCCCCCCTATACGTCTCTCGTTGCTACAACCTGTTTTGGCACTACGACGCCAGAGCACTGGCACCGGTCTGGTTGGGAAAGGTTGGAGGTGACAACTCTTAGAAAGGTCTACCACCAACAACCTGTGGTACCAACAGTCTTGGGTTCTTGCCATTGGGATTACGATAGAAAAGCGACGAGGAGAGGAGAGGCAGATCGCGAGGCCACGAAGGAGACCTGACGGTGGAACCTGGGCACTGCAACGGTGAGCAGGGAGGGCCTGGTAGCGGTGCCTCCACTACTGCTTGGTGGGTGTCGCAGATGGGTGACCTAGTAGCACCTCCACGGAAGGAGTCACTGGTGGTTGGGAGCCCTGAACGCCAAGAGGACGATGCTGGTGGTCGGCCCGCATGGGCGCTGAGCGAGGGATCGCGATGGGTGACCAGTATCTCGCGGACTCGTGAAGAAGGAGAGGGTCCGGTCCAACGCCAGCCAACAAACAAACCAAATCAATTGATAACCATTCTAGAAGAAAACCGCTTGCTGAACTGCGCCCCACTTATCTAGTTGGGCGAGGAGCGGGCTGCATGTAGACCAATGAGGAGCCGCTACATCATCCCACTATGAAGGTATAATGAGTATTTTGTTTAAATCATAGAAATTGTTAGGAACATTGGTATATAGCAAAATTGTATATCGTTTTAATCAGAAAAATGATAGGAATCCAAATAAAATATGATTAAGATCAAATTATGATTCCTATTCTAAAAGTAGATGTCATACATATTTTAATGTGATTAATAGAAAGGAAAACATAAATTCCTTTAATATGATGCTTAGGAAGGGTTATTTGAATGTTTAAAGTTGATATTAACCTGTTGACTACAAAATGACACATTAGATCCAAAAGGTTGATCTTCATGCATAATTTGATTAATTCAGGGTTCCATATGATTTAATGAACCTTGAACCCTAACTATAGTAATTATGATCCTTAATGATTTTAATTGGTCAAATTCATGTACCAAGCTGAGATATGATGGTTCTAATCTATTTTGAGTACAAATATTCCTAATTATAGATAAATACCCTTAATATGGAAATTAGGGGTTTTCTAATTGATAAAGATGGAATTATGGCAAATCAAGTTCATATGTGATTAAACCATAATGAACTTTGAACTGATGATAGATGCACATAATGATCTTGTCATGGATTAAAAGGATAAAAACAGTAGCTTAATGTAAAAGAAGATTAATGAAATTAATTAATGGTTAATGGTGCCTTTAAATCCGAAAATAGGGTTATATGTTGTTAAGTTAACCTTAATATTAAAGAATAGATGAGATAATTAGGGTTTATGAGTAATGGCATAAATTAGGGTTTAATATGGTAAAAGATGAATGGGAAACTCTAATTGCAAAACGAAACCCCAAAATGGATACAGAAACCCTAGAAAGCAAATCCAAGTTAATAAAGTAGGTTCTTGATAAAGTCTGTAATAAATAGAGTACATATTCTTTTCAAGAATTATGTGATTGTTGAATTACTTGGATTGCATGCTTGGTTGGATTTTCTTAATGCTTCTGAAATCATCAAATCAGGTATGTGGTTACGCTTATGAATATCTCGAGATAGATTTCTGAGGTTTTCCTAGATTTTCACCGATGACTTGAATAAATTGTTGGATGAATTTAGTTCATGCAAACTATAATGTGAATATGCCTATCACATAATATATGTGCCTACTAGCTCAGATCCTAGTCCCCTCTGTGTCTTAATGGCTGACCTAGTATATGGCTACCTAGAGGGTAGGTCCATCAGGTCGTGGAATGACTTAGTAAATGGCTACCTAGAGGGTAGGTCCATCAAGTCATAGTGAGTTGGATATTGGGCTACCTTTGGGTGGTGCCATGCGACTCTACCTTTATAGAGGTATTATATAAGTCCTTACAGGGACAACACAGAGTTGTGGATAGGTAAGGATTGAGTAGTATGGCTTTAAAGCATAATCTTGGTTGCTAAATGAATAATTGAATGATTATGTTGTTACCATATTTGCATGATTATTGTTTCCCCCACATACCAACTTCGGCTGACCGACGTTTTGTTTGTCAGCGTTTTAGGTACAATGAAAAGAATAAATAGTAAAGTGGCATATGTGGTACTAAATGAGAATTAATGTGCAAAGGAGGATTAGATAGATTAGTATCTGTGTGGATAGAAGTTTTAAAATCCCAGTTTTAAGAGGTATGCAAAAGTTTTTTTTCTCCATATTTCAGTATAGTTGGTAGAAATTAATAATTGTTAATGATTATTTGTCGAACCTTTGATCCGGGTTATTGGTTAACGGCTCTGTCCTTTCGGTCTCCCTTAATTGGGGTTTACCGGGAGGTGGGGTCATAACAATTAGTATCAGAGCATAGGTTCCTCAATTAATATTTAATAATTATTAAATTTTACAAATTCTGTAGAACCCAAGGGAGTTATTAGAGGATCATCCGAAAGGTTGAGGTGTCTAGAAAAGGATAACGTCTTGGGGATGGCAACATTTTCCTCCGCACCGCTAGTCAAAATACGAGGACTCCCAGATCTGTGTGACTGCCTGGCCAAAGTCTTAGGGTATGAATCGAAATGAGATACCTTTAGGACTCTCTCATCTTGTTCATCCCTTCTCAACTCCAATTCTATTAAGGACCTTAACGATTAGGGTTTCCTCTCTCTTCTCCTCACCCTCTTGAGGTATGGGTAAGGTTGATAAGGATTAAGGAATCCTCCACTAAATTAATAAAAAAACATGTAAATAAGACATCATGGACATAATCTTAATAGAGTAAGCATAAAGGAATAGATACATGCTTAGGTCGTATGACACGAGTTGTCATTGCCCTCAGGAGAGACCTGAGGATAGACCTCCTTGGTAGGAGGATGAGTAGAGAGAGTTAGTCTTGGAGGTAGAGACCTCCATTAGAAGTAGAGACCTAGCACATTCTTTGAGGATGATGTTAACCCTAACCCTAAGGGAAGGTTAGAGAGAGAGAGATGACATGATGAGTTAGATGTCATGGTTGACCGGGTGTTTGGTTGGTCACACCTTTGGGATATCATAAGAGGGTAGATGACCTAGTACCTTTGGCGACCCAACCCTAAAGAGGGTCGTGCATGCCATAGCGAAGGATAGCTCCTTCGTGGATGGGGTTAGAGGAGAACTTATAGAACCCTATGGGCTTGTGCAAGTAGGGTATAGCTTGCACCCAGAGTACATTAGTAGTGCTAATAGTAGGATGAAACCCTGGAAAAGGAATCATAATGGATGGCTTATGAGATAAGAATAAGGGGTTATGGATAATCTTGAGTAAACATAAGTTCGAGCAAAGACTTCACTCAGGTAGGGACATGCTTATGGGGTTGATCCTTCATGAAGAAAGGACCTCTTATAGAGAGATTGGTTGTAGGATTAGCTCTAGAGAGAGAGCAGATCCCAAGAAAGAAGGTTGGATGCCTAAAATCCCGAAATTTGAGGAATAGTGGGAGTTGAGGATGATGCAACCTAGGTGGATGATAGTGGTTGTCGTATGCTTGACCCTTGGAGGCTGACTATGTCTTGGATTCCATGAAAGGAACCAAAACCAATAGTGAGGATGAGTCTGCTGGTACCTCTACGCCTATGGTATAGGTGTTTACCTCCTGAGATAGGGAGAAGAGTTTCTTAGATTTGGAGAGGTATAGTAGAAGGATGTGAGGCCTTGTACTTTGTTGGTTGTCCTTAAGGAGGACCCAACTCTAAGTGTTGCTCGAGTTGAAGGATGACAAGAAGTGCATGTCATGCCTTTTACATGCTTGGTTTGTGGTTAAGAGATAGAGCATTCAGTTGGACACCTACAAGTGAACCTAGGGTTCCTAGGCCTAAGAGGGGAAGTGGTATACCTAATGCTCATGATGAGAATTAAGTTGCTATAGTTTCGAGCATGGTACTCCTCATGTATAGAGGGAAAGGGAAACCCCTTAAGTTTAAGGTATGTTTGATGAACCCCTCATGACAAAGTTGGTCTAATGTTGAGAATGAGAATAAGTGTGACCTAGCATGGTTTGGTAAGTGTCTTCTTGTTCCTTAGTAGCTTGCTAAGATTAAGCATGCTCATGTGAATGTAAACCCTAAGGACGCTTGTGACCTTTGTTATCAAGGTGTAGTTTCCTCCCATCCTGGGAGAGGGACCCTTGGGTAGGGAGTTTACCCATTTGGTTGGTTTTGAGGTAACCTGAGGAGGTTTCATAGGATCTTGAGAAGCTAAGTAAAGAGTACATGGCATGAGAATGAACCTATAGACCCATATATAACCATCTCTATGTGCATGTGGATGTGTTACCATGGAGGTAACTGGTATGGTGCTTGACCAAGGTAGGCAAGTTTCCATGATCCCTATGAAAGGATGAAAGTCAACCCATGAATGCAGAAAGAGAGATGATGAATGCTTGGGTAAGGTTCTATGTTGGACATGTACTATGATATAATCCAAAGTCTATCCTAGGGTCAGGTAGGGATAAGACCGATGGAAGTAGGAGTTGCCTAATTCCCTAGTTACACATGACCATAGGGTCAGGAGGTAACAACTATCGTTGTCTGAGGGCCATGTGTTAGGAGATTGATCACCTTCATGACCTCATGGGACCCCAAGAGCAGACGATAACACCGAATTTTGTGATGTTTTTGCCTTGTTTTCTGTTATCAAAACTGCCCTTTTCTGCTATTTTCCTCTCTTTTATCAGCATTTTTGCAATAATTGGCCAAGCAATGCTCTTAGTCTAATTTTCCCATCTTTTGCAGAGTTTTTCCTCGTTTTGGTGCAATAAGATCGTCCCGGCCCATGAATACATCCAAGTCTACTTTCGGCCTTCCTGACGCCCGATACAACCCCTGCTCGATAGGGTAAAATGACGTAATGACGCACGACGAAGTGATGACGCGCTAGAAGAAGTTGTCGGACGACACGCCCTCTACCCGACAGGGAGCCCAGCTCGCCTCGACAACCAGGCTTGTCGGGCGACACGGCCACCCACTGGCAGGCGCGCTGCCCGTCACGACCGATAGCCGACACCATCTACATCGAGCAACATCTCTGTATCGGCCCGTCCTACGACTGGTGCTTAAGGTGGCCACGTGGCGCTTCGAGCACCGTGTCTTCTCCCCAGCCAACTGACTATAAATAGGAGCTACAGGAAGACGAAGTGACAATGCTTTGAAGTTCGGGCAAAGTGAGAGCTTAGTTCGGGCGGTTGGGAACCAGAGCCACCTTCGGAGGACTGCGAGAGCAAGCATATCGTGCCCCAGTGTTCGTGTCGGGCAACACTAGGTGAGCTTTTCCTCGTCCCGAGAGGGATGGGATGGTTCACTTAGGACTGTCCCGGGCGACACTGGAGGCCGATATCGACCACCGTAGATGAGCGACACGGGCCCCCGACGGTAGAGCATGTCGTTCCTCGCCCGACACAATATCGAACCGATACGCTCCGCCCGTCATGCGTGTCGCCTGAGAGGGTGCGCCGCCCGACTTGAGCGTATCGGCCAGGGTCCTTGAACTATACAGTCCAGTGTAGTGTGTGTCGCCCGAGAGGGTGTGCCGTCCGACACAGCTGTATCGGGCCAGGCCTCCGACAGATATCGGGCAGGGAGAGTCGCTTAGTATGTCGACCTTCTACATCAAGAGGGCGACATAGATTTAATTCTGTTATTTAATTCTGTTATTTAATCCTTTATTACATGCAATGTATTAAGACCCTTTAATGTTTATAGAAATGGGAAGATTTAATTGCTTGTTTCTCTATGCATGGTACATATGATTGGATGATTGCTATATTTAAATATTAGGGCGCTAGCTTGCATGATTTGGATCACGTTTTGATTATCTACCAAACCGTGTTTTCCCTTCGCAACAACTTCGAGAGTCGTGTTGCGGATCTAGCGTTTGGTCCGACTCTGGAGTACGAGAGTGCTTGGAACGGAGTTGTTTTCAGTAACATTCCACTCTAACTTAAGGCCAGCAACCTCGAGAGGGGTGTTGGTACTGGGATAGAGGTACCCACTCTGAGAGGAGGGGTACAGGGTGTTATTGCTACCACTTGTTTTTACTGTAGTCTTATCCTTCATATTCTGCTCTAGCTCTTATTTTATCTTACCATTTCTATTGCATGAAAACCCCTAAAAACTTCTAAATGCTAAAACCTTAAATCTCTCTTGTAACTCCAGTTGGAGATAGTTTTTCATGTTTTATTTGTGACACCTAGTTGATTCACTTTTTGGGAATTTTATCATCTTTTAATATCTGCCGGAGTGTAGCGTGTCAATTCTGGATTCTCAACACTGCCCCCTTGTCCCTGTGTTCGACCCCGTATGACTACTTCGACCCCGTAAACAAAGTTGCGGGGGCCTAGAAGGATTCGGGTTTATAAATGTTAAAGCTCGACCACCTTAAACCTGCCTCCACTTTTGGATGCGAGATTTGAGGGCCGTCAACTTTATGGCGCCATTGTCGGGGACAAGGCAATAGCGGTACTGTAGACGAACCCGAATCCACTAACTACACTCATGTGCCTCAAGCTTAGAAATGAGCTTGACTGCACTATCTTTCCTTTTGTTTTTCTTATTTGCTATTTCTTGCCCAATAATAATAATTCTACTTTCTAACTTGACTTTTCGGACCATTTTAGGGATTCCAAAGAACAACAATCTATTCCAGCAAGCTCTGATATAGATCCGCGGTTCACCTGAATTGAGCCATGCCTCCTCGTGTCAACCCACAACGCGTTGAAGAACCGAGGAATGAATCACCACCGCCGGGCGACAACGACCGCTACGACGTGGACAATCAACAGGAAGATCCAGAAACGGAGCACTCTGAGGAAATTCGTCATCAAGAAAGACCTCGTCACCATCGCCGACACAGAAGAAATCAGAATCAACAGGAACAACACCACGGAAGTAGCAACAACGATGATTCAGAAGGGGATGAAAATACTCTGAGGGAGTTAGCCTCCTCAAAGTCTAACAATTCTCGATGCCCAGTGATCATCCCACGCTTCAACGCTACCAACTTCGAGCTCAAGCCGTCCGTGATTTCCATGATTCAAAACAAGAGTTTTAAAGGGAGCTCCAGGCATGACAATCCCTATCATCACCTGGATGCCTTTAAGAATATCTGTGATACGATCAAGATGCGGGGGGTTCCCCAAGAAGTGATTTACTGCAAGGGCTTCATCTTCTCCCTGGAAGATAAGGCTCTGTCTTGGTACTTGGGACTTCCCCACCAATCTCTAAATGGATGGGGAGCTCTAGCTGACGCTTTCGTCAACAAGTTCTATCCAACTGAGAAGACAGTGAGAAACATGCAAAGGATCACCTCGTTTATGCAAGGAACCAATGAGAATCTCCATGAAGCCTGGGAGAGATACCAAGAATATCTGAGGGACTGCCCTCACCACAACTACAAGAAGGGGTTCCTAGTCACCACCTTTTACAACGGTCTGACCCCCGAAGAAAGGATGTCACTGAATGCCGCGGCAGGAAGTGACTTCCTAGGGAAAAAGCCGAGCAAATCTGAGAGGATAATCAAAAACATGTCCGAGCTGCGAGCTGGGACTGATTTTGACAGATCCGACAGAGGGCAAGGGGAAAAGGCTGGTGAAGGATCCTCTCTTGAGTCCAAGGCTGTGGAGACCATCACATCCTAGATCCAGAAGATCGCGACCGATATGAAGCAGTTAAAGGAATCTAGCGGGAAAGGAAAGAAGCAAAGTGAGAAAGTCATTAAGTGTGTTACCTGTGGAGAAGGTGGCCACGGGGTAGATAACTGTGTCTACACCTGACCAAATGCAGGGAGCGACTCTGATTCAGAAGATGAAAGAGCTGAGAATGTCTCCTACATGAATTTCAAGAGGCCCGACCACCCCGGTTTCAACTACGGCAATAAAGATGCGGCGGAGAACTCCCATCAGCTGCACAACCCATCCAAGTCGACGCAACCCTATGAAAAGAGAGGGGGATCTGGCTCATACCCCAAGGGCAACCAGTTCCAATCAGCAAAGGGAAACTTCCCAGCACAAGGAAATTATCAAGGGACTGGCCGAGAGCAAGACAAGGGGATGACTCAGGGAAATGTGATTGGCCAGCTGTTGGAATTCGTTAAGAAGCAGGATACGATTAATAACCAGCTGGCGCAAAGCTCTCTATCAAACTCCGGTGTTTTGAACTCGCTACAGGTACAGTTGGCCGACATGCAAACACATCAGCGCCAGATCGATCAACAGTTAGCTCAACTAGCCGAAGCTGTGAAGAACCCGTCGGGAAGAATTCCCTCAAATTCCGAGCCAGCAAAAAGACCAGGATAGTGACTTCAAAGACAAAGGATGATGGAGCAGAGATGGCCCAAGACTGAAGACTGAAGGACCTCACATTTTCGGGAGGCGTCTTGAGTTTTTAAAATTTCTAGTATAGGATGCATTTTACTTTCCAGCAATACGAACACTACGAACATTATGGTCTGTAATAAGGCCCGAGACAGTGCATGCGCCACATGCACTGACTCTTTTATGGGTCACCGCCTTTGTTTTATGGGATGAGTAATACCTTCTGAGGCCGAGATTTTAGTCTCGTGCCAATGATGTTTTACTCATCACGCGCCTTTAAACTCGTTTTATTTTCAAACCGCTTCGTGAGGAAGCCCAACTGGAGCTTTTGAACTCTGTGGAAGTTAGGGACCGCGAAGCGTCGTTAAGGGTGCAAGGGTTTGGCAACAAATATCGAGCAGATTGGGATAACTTTTCTTGAGCTGACTAAAAGACTTCCCAGCATGCGTGAAGCCACCCTAACGGTCGACGCGCGCCCCGACACCCACGTTTTCACCCTAGTTGAGTTTTACTTGCTATATATAGTCTGATAGTTTTACCATGTCGGGCTGCTGATTTCACTGCTCTCGCGCTCCTATTTTGTGCTAGGACCTTGTGCCTTTTGCTCCCGTGTCGTGCGAGAACTCTTTACCTTCGTGTCGTGCAGAAATTCCGATCTCTGAAAGGTACAACCTGACATACCCCTATCGCCCGATAGACCCTATCCCTTGATAAGCCTTATCGCCCGACACACTCTCTTTGGTATATATAGGGAATCAGCCTTGTGTTCGGTTCAACTTTGTATCGCCCAACAGGAATATCGCGCGAAATATCCTTTTACTACTCGATACATCCTGTCGGCCGATAGACGTGTCGCCCAAGTTTTACCGTCCCGACTGTTTTGTGTAGGGCGACACGATTGTTTTGTTTACGAACCATATCAGGCAGCCTTATCGCCTGACATGACCTGGAGTTGGATGCCTTATCATTTGTTCGCATTGGGGGACACCCACCCCTCGTGTCGGGCACATGATTTCATTTGTGAACCTTATTTGTCGCCCGATATGAGATGAGGGAAGATTTTAGTAGGGAAAAATTACCAAATATTCATTTACGCTTTGAAAATATTTCTTCCAAAGGTTAACATGTTTCTTTTATTGTTGGTTAATTTGCAGAAATGGCTCATGTTAAGAAAACTACCGTCCCGGTCGACGCACAGGGTAGGAGGATCTACCTGGAAACTGATGTTGAAGGGCAGTCTACCAGGCCCAAGCGCCCAAACCCGGAACAGGCTGGGACATCTGATACAAGGAAGAAGGCTAGGGTTGAAGAGATTGCCGCATCTATTCCAACCCCTACGCCTATAGAAGCAGCATAACCTCTAGAGTTCTTGTCAGGGGACTTCAAGCCAAGAGACGATGAGCATGCTCGTCGGTATGCGGAGTTGATGCCAAAAATCTACCGTCCAAGCAGGTTCTGCCACAGAGCCTCGTTTGCTGAGCTGGGGATTTTACCAAGGCTGAAGAGGGTGCTCGCTGCAGCCGGACTGAAGAAAATCTGCTTCAGCCAGACTTTCTCGTATACGAAGCTGACAATGGAGTTCATGTCCTCCCTCAAACGGGTACAGAACTCTGTTGCTGAAATGGAGGAATTTGGCGGGCTGGACAGACTCCAGGCTCGGCTTTACAAATCGGAGTACGTCATCTCTGAGAAGGTGCTGAACAGAATCTTCTCCTCCAACGAAGAGGAGAAGAATCTGATGGACAACGATGAGAGAATAACCGAGGGAGATGGGTTTGATCCCGTGACTCTCTGGGGCAGACTGACTGGCGAATCTTCTTTCAAGCCGGGGAAGAAAGTGGTGGCAGTGCACTCGTGCTTCTGGAGGATCGTGCACAAGCTGGTGGCTTGCTTACTCTTAAGCAAGAATGAGTCCAGCAGCATCTACATGGAGGAGCTCCATGTTATGTGGCACATACTGGAGGGCTGGACGATCAACCTCGGCCGGTTCCTGATGAACATGTTCCACCCGACGAAGGAAGCCACTAAAGACTACTGCATGGGTGGCATCATCAACCTCATAGCAGTAGGACTCGGGTACCCAGCAGAGCCCCACAGTCACTCGAGGACGCAGGGCGACAAGGTGTTTGACACCAAGTACCTGATCAGGACCAGTATCATCAAGAATGAGGGGAGGAACTTCTTCTACAAGTTCTCAAGAACGAACATACTTCTCCCTCTCCCTCGATGTGCCAACTACGACGTAGAAAAACTGGTCTTCACAACCGCAGAGGTTGAAGCTATAGAGAACAACATAGCGGTTGTGGACGAGACAAGAACCCCAGAAAGGCCAGCCCCAGAGCAATCGACGTCGACTTCTGATCAAGTTGTCATCGTTCCAACTATACCTGCCACCGTCGCAGCAAGGACGGTGATGGATGAGCAGGAGCCGGTGATCATTGATGTCACCGGAATAGAAACCTCGAGATCTGCCACGGGAGGAACGGCCACAGATCTCGATGACGCCTCAAGACCTGCCAGAGCAGAGGAGGAGCTTCCACCCAACAATGACAACGGAACGTTTGACGAACTCCTAAGGGAACTTGGAATATCATCGACTCCACCACCGAAGACTCCTCCAGTGGAAGTAGAAGGGATAGTTGACAACGCAGAGGTGGAGCGCACTTCGCCCACGCAACAGTCGTCCCCATCACGACACAAAGGCAAGGCGGTAGCAGCTGAAGTAGTGCCATCGCCTCGCTTGGCGGCATCAGGGTCGTGGACAATTTTTATCGACTCCGCTTCACCGAGCAGGCCATCCGGCATCTAGGACGCCGCAAGGACGGAAGGGAGACCCCCTGTAGCTCCCCCGTCACTCGGAAAGATGCTCAGGTACGAGCTCGACAATTTGCGGGAGGTAACAGAAACAAACTCTGCTACATGCATTTCCCTAACACGCAAATTGGCATCTTTCCAAAGCAGGTTGGACGACTAGGAGAAGGAGCTGCTGACTCTAGCAGGCCTTCCTGGCGGGCTGGAAGCAGTGAACGCCATGATGCAGCAGGTCCTCCAATGACTCAACTGGCTCGAGGAGAGGTTTGGCAGAAGAGACGACCATCCACACCGTAGGCAGCCGAGACGGTCGTCGTCACCTCCCAGCCGGGGTTCTCCATCCTCATCACATTCCCCGTCGGGAACGGAGTCCTCATCCTCCAGTGGCCGGTCTTCAATGCCCGGAGAGGGGACAACACACGGATCTGCAGAAGGAACCCCCAGCAGGCAAGAAAGCTCCTTAGGCTTGGGGCAGGCAAACGTCTCCATTCCCGTGGAAGACGTCGAAGATGAAGGTGCTGATATCAGCATCGGAGGGGACTCTTTTGAAGAGTCTGAGGGAGAGAAGGGGGATGTCTACACCATCAACGAAAGACATCTGCCCAGAGGAAGGCGCTCGATGGCGGACATATTCCATGAGCCATCTGAGATCGTGTCCTTCGAGATGGCCGACTTCGAAAGGCAAGCCATCGGATACCTGACGATCAGAGACGAGAAGCTTCTGAACAAGGTCCTGAGATCACAGGCAGACGAAGAAGATGTAGTTTGGACTGATGGCTATCTCTCAGTATGGCAGAAGATCCTCTGCGGGATGTTCAGAACGCCAACCATGGTCGGCAAAAGACTCTTTAGGGTCCTGGAGAATGCTATTATAGAAAATATCTATAGAAGGACAGGTCGCAGAGCAATCTACACAGCCACCCCGACCTTGGCAAGAAGATTGATGAAGGGGGAGCCAAACTCCCAAGCAGAAGCCGACATGCTACGACACATTGAAGAATATAGGCCAAATCTAGTCTTGGTCCCACACAAGCACCGGGACGTGTGGTTCCTCTGCATCGCCAACCTCAAAAACCACCACATCCAGCTGTTGTGATGCAGCAACATTGAAGTTCCACCCTCCGGGGGCATTTTCCCCCGCCCGGAGGACAGAAGGCTGAGGGTCCTGCCTCTGCGTCTACAACGAGCAATAAGGGAAGGGAGACAACGGCACAAGGGACCTTGGCATTTCTTCAACTTCAGAGACCTCCCCAATCAAGTAGAAGAGGGGAGCGGAAACAATGCTTTAGCAGTCCTAAGAGCGATCGAAGTGCTCAACACCTTTGGGAACTTAAGACTCCTTAGAGGAACAAACTTTTATCATCTCAGGGGCGTCTATGCCATGCTGCTGCTCAAGGACAAGCGCTACTTCCAGGACGCAGGAATACCAGAGCAACTGCTGGATAGCAATCTAGACGACCACTCTTCTCGATCCAGCAGCCCAGCAGAAAAAGAAGAAGAGGCAGCCGCTGAAGTTCACGTGGCGGGCAAGCAGCTGGCGATCCTAAAAGAAGTACATGGGAGGGAAGAAGCTTCTTTTCTCGAGGCTTTAGAAGGATTGATATCCAACTTCGACCGCTTTGCGTGTGCTACTCTCACGCAGGAGCAGGTCAACATTATCCAGAAAAGGCTAGCTGATTCAACTCCAAGAGTAGTGGCCTTCCAGGTAGGTGATGTCATAGTCCCAGTCGAGGATATTAGGGACATGGTGAAGGAAGGAGGGTGCTTGGCTGTAATGGTTGCAACAGCTTACATCCAGTACATACAGCCAAAGCTAGAACAAGCACACATTGCCCACCCTATGCTGTTCAACGACATCTGCCTCGCCGATGAGATAGGAGCAAAGAAGAAATTTCTACAGACTCTGGGGGAAGAAGTTCCCCACACAATCTTCCTCCCGATTCTGCACTACCAACATTGGACGCTCCTGATATACACATGGGAACGAGCAGGAGTCTTCTACAACAGCTCGGACGGCAACAAGAATCATCCCGTGCCGTGTACTTCTGAACCACTGTCATCCGTTGAGCGCTTAGTACGAAAATACTACAACGAGGTGGCAAATATGATAGATCCATTCCTGGATACGCAAACAAGCATGTGGCATGAGCTCCAATTTTGCCACCGCAGTCCATGACAAATCCCCCTGTCTAACGACTGCGGCAGCTACGTCCTGGAATGGATGGCGAACAAGGAAAAGCCTGACCAGCTCCACCACAACCACTATCACAGCAGAAGAGGAGAATACGTGTGGGAGCTTCTAGCAGATGCAGGCGCTGCCTCACTGGAATAAATACATTACCTCACCCTATCTATTTCACAACTCTGGGACAGAGTGTGGAGTAAGTTTGGGGGGTACCATGTACCAGTGAGGGAGGTACAAATTTTTCTTTGTTCATACTATGATTAACTCTATTTCTTTGTTCTTTTGTATACATATTCGTTATTCTTTTGTGTACGTATACATGTTCATGTGTTTTTGTTATTCTCTGTATACATATTGTTCATACCAAAAACTTTGCAAAAATTTCAAAAATTTCAAAAAATTATGTCCCTATGTATATGTACAAAGTTGCTGCAATAATAATAAAAATTTGTTGTGACTTCTTGCAAAGTTCATTTTTCTTTGTGCTTATTGCGATACAAGTTGTTGTTATATCTTTTTGATAATGTTGCCCCAAACAAACCAAAGATTATGTTTTGACTTGCCAAAAATAAAAAAATAAAATAATCTCGCCAACAGCTAAGAGACGAGTATGGAGAAGGAAAAAGCTGCCCAAACAGCAAGAAATCTCTTTGTTTTCCATTACCCAACAAAAATCCCAAAAAAAAAGAGAAAGAAGCCTTATGAGTGTGAATAAAAGCATGAGAGTTGTGCCTTATAAAAGAAAGAAAAAAATTACATATACACACTCGTTTTTCCAAAAGTACCCATCTTTAGGCATGGTAGATCCGGGGCAGTGGTACGTAGGATGTGAAATCACTGCTTTAAAGCCAACTGGCTTGGACTGCAGGGACCACTTGCCCGCTAACGGACCCTTACCTGGATGGACTGATGGAAAATGAGAGAAAACCCAAAAAGCCTTAGCCTACCCCTACACAACTTTCTGCCACCAAAATAAAGCTGTTTGGTGCGTAAGCTAACTTCGGAATCATACAGAAAGTCTCGCCGAAGCAATAAAGAAAAACTCCACTTAAGTAAATAAGGCAAAGAACGCAAGATCTTTCGTTTCTTATGAGCCAGCATTATCATGAAGGCATTACGATTCTTGTTTCTCCTTTTGTAGAGAAAACTACGCCAAGCAAGAAGAAGCATTCCTAAATAAAGTTTAAATATTGATTGAGGACAATCAAAATGCTAAGTTTGGGGGAGTTGATAACACCAAATTTTGTGATGTTTTTGCCTTGTTTTCTATTATCAAAACTGCTCTTTTCTGCTATTTTCCTCTCTTTTATCAACATTTTTGCAATAATTGGCCAAGCAATGCTCTTAGTCTAATTTTCCCATCTTTTGCAGAGTTTTTCCTCATTTTGGTGCAATAAGGCCGTCCCGACCCATGAATAAATCCAAGTTTACTTTCGGCCTTCCTGACGCTCGATACAACCCCTGCTCGACAGGGTAAAACGACGTAATGACGCACGACAAAGTGATGTCGCACAAGAAGAAGCTGTCGGACGACACGCCCTCTACCCGATAGGGAGCCCAGTTCGCCTCGACAACTAGGCTTGTCGGGTGACACGACCACCCACCGGCAGGCGCGCCGCCCGTCACGACCGATAGCCGACACCACCTACGTCGAGCGACATCTCTGTATCGGCCTGTCCTACGACTGGTGCTTAAGGTGGCCACATGGCGCTTCGAGCACCATGTCTTCTCCCCATCCAGCTGACTATAAATAGGAGCTACAGGAAGACAAAGTGACAGCGCTTGGAAGTTCGGGCATGGTGAGAGCTTAGTTCGGACGGTTGGGAACTAGAGCCACCTTCGGAGGATTGCGAGAACAAGCATATCATGCCCCAGTGTTCGTGTCGGGCGACACTAGGTGAGCTTTTCCTCATCCCGAGAGGGAGGGGATGGTTCACTTAGGACTATCCCAGATGACACTGGAGGCCGATATTGACCACCGTAGATGAGCGACACGGGCCCCCGATGGTAGAGCGCGTCGCTCCTCACCCGACACAATATCGAACCGATACGCTCCGCCCGTCATGCGTGTCGCCCGAGAGGGTGCGCCACCCGACTTGAGCGTATCGGCCAGGGTCCTTGAACGATACAATCCAGTGTAGTGTGTGTCGCCCGAGAGGGTGTGCCGTCCGACACAGCTGTATCGGGCCATGCCTCTGACCGATATCGGGCAGGGAGAGTCGCTTAGTCTGTCGACCTTCTACATCAAGAGGGCGACATAGATTTAATTTTGTTATTTAATTCTGTTATTTAATCCTTTATTACATGCAAGGTATTAAGACCCTTTAATGTTTATAGAAATGGGAAGATTTAATTGCTTGTTGCTCTATGCTTGGTACATATGATTGGATGATTGCTATATTTAAATATCTGAGCGCTAGCTTGCATGATTTGGATCGCATTTTGATTAGCTACCGAACCGTGTTTTCCCGTCGCAACAACTTCGAGAGTCGTGTTGCGGCTCTAGCGTTTGGTCCGATTCTGGAGTACGAGAGTGCCTGGAACGGAGCTGTTTTCAGTAACATTCCACTCTAACTTAAGGCCATCAACCTCGAGAGGGGTGTTGGTACTAGGATAGAGGTACCCTCTCTGAGAGGAGGGGTACAGGGTGTTATTGCTACCGCTTGTTTTTACTGTAGTCTTATCCTTCGTATTCTGCTCTAGCTCTTGTTTTATCTTACCATTTCTGTTGCATGAAAACCCCTAAAAACTGCTAAATGCTAAAACCTTAAATCTCTCTTGTAACTCCAGATGGAGATAGATTTTCCTATTTTATTTGTGACACCTAGTTGATTCCCTTTTTGGGAATTTTATCATCTTTTAATATCTGCCGGAGTGTAGCGTGTCAATTTTGGATTCTCAACACTGCCCCCTTGTCCCTGTGTTCGACCCCGTATGACTACTTCGACCCCGTAAACAAAGTTGCAGGGTCCTAGAAGGATTTAGGTTTATAAATGTTAAAGCTCGACCACCTTAAACCTGCCTCCACTTTTGGACGCGATATTTGAGGGTCGTATGTGAGGCACCTCCACATATCCAACATTGAACAATTCCCCTCGATGCCATCTGTTAGTCCCCAACCCCATATCTAACCTTGAATTATTCCCCTCAATGGTCAGCACATGTTAGGACGAGTAAGAGTGAAGAAGAGAGAATAAAAACTCTCCTAGGCCAAGTTAGTTCTATAAATGTTCTACTATTTTACTACTAGTTCAACATCAACTTTTTATTCTTGTTCTCTTGTCCTACTCACAGAGCATGACATTTTTCCTAATGAAACTTTTCCAATCTGATTAATAATTTCAAGTAGATTTTTTTTGTGAAGATGAGTATTCAAGCCTATATAACCACAAATTATGATTGCAGTAGTTTGGATTACCCCTTTTCCATTTCTAGCTAGTAATTACAATTGGATGTTATACAAGTCACTTTCTTGAGGCTTGCCTGGTAACTTAAAAAATATCATGCATAACTACGACTTTATGTATGTGTGGCCTTTTTCATGCAGTTTACACACGTAAGTATCTTGCACTATATAATTGTCATGCAGCCTACATGATCTATTTCTCACTAGATTTTGTTCTCTTGGGAGTATCATTCAATACCTTTACATGGAAAACAACCTGCAAGGATCAAACTACTATCCTATACATATGCTCTTTCTCATTTATGTTGTTTGTGCTGCTTGTGTTGCAGCATGATCAGAATGGAGGTAGGACATAATAGTGCATGCTAAAGGAAATCTAGGTAAAACCTGTGATGACTAGCTGATGAACGTAAGTGTAATTTATTAAAATTTGTATGTTTTCCAAATACATAATACTCACCTTAAATATGCACATACGTTGGAATTGGATGAATATCTTTTATTGTCTATAAACAAATTTTGATTTTAGTGGAACATGTTTGCGTGTATCAAATTATTTTGTAAGTGAATTCGGAATGACTTTGAGCGTGCCCTTGATCATGAAGGGCTTACTAAATTTATCCAGATAGTGATCAATATGTTCCAGATTTAATACTATGCCAATTCATCATAAATCTAATGAGATGGCTATGTAAAGGTGATATTCTCTGCTCATTCAACTATGAAAAATAAGGCATCTGGACTACTTAAATCACTGCCACTTCCATTTAAGAGTCATCAATGAGTCATGTAGTTCTACTGATATTCAAGTATGTATCCTAGAATTGTCCAGAATTCCAAAATTTTCATGTTCATGCTACTAGCTTAAGTTAGTAGGCCATTCATTCAGAGTGATACATTGCATAGTGTGTTTGAGATCCCATTTGGTTAAGTTGTCATCCAACACATTCCCTTTGACATGCACCAGGTTGGTGCCATGTAAATCAGTTAATTGGCTTTGAATCATCTTAAAAATAGAGTCTTGATGGAACAGCTTCACAGGACATTCAGGTCCAGAAAGGTGATGCTCTCAAAGCATGCACGTAGTTAATATTCTAGATGACCACTCCTTGGGCATTCTACAACTTTCCTTGCAAGTGCTCAAGGAGACTAGGCTCATGACTTTTTTTTGTAGTGGTGTTAACGAAATTTAGAGTAGTACGATATATTTCTGATTTATGATTTAAGTTTTTCACTTGTTGTATATGGTTAAAAATGAAGCAATAAGTTGATTGTAGTATAAACATTTAATGTATTAGTAGCATGTATTATATAATTGTTGAGTTTTATCTATTTTTGGCTCTTGCGATTCATCAATTGTGATGTTTTTTTTTCTAGAACAATAGTAGACAGTGATCTCCTTGTTTCCTCATTGCTGCACAAACCCTGCAATGTTGTATGGCATGCTTCGAGGGTTTGAACCTTGGTGCACCAGTGGGTTCGAGAGTCCCACTCAAGGTATGTGCGTTACCTGTTAAGTAATATTTTTTCGGGTACATTCTGAATTCTTTCTCTCATAGAAAGTAAGTTTTTTGAGGATGAGAACTTCTATGCTATCAGGAACTAGCAGAGGACAACATAAGTGGCACTGTAAAGAGGTTAAACAACAGATGCATTCAATAATGGAAAACAGGAACTGAGCCCAAAAGTTGAAGGGAATGGTGGCGCAAACAACAATAGCCTAAAGTAAGGGGAAAAGAGGAAGTGACCCACACAAGGAATACATCCATGTCTGAGAAAGATGAGGCCAAGCCAACGACAACCATACTCTAGCACCTAAGAAGCACAGACACGAACACGGACATGGATACAGACACGGGATACGGCAATTTTCAAATATATAAGACACGGACACGACATATATATATATATATATATATATATATATATATATATATATATATATATATATACATATATATATGCATATATTTGCATTAATATAAGACACGGACACGGCATTGGACATGACTATATATATATATATACATATATACATACATATATTTACATTAATATAAGACACATACACAACCTCCTAGATGTGTCCACACCGTGTCCAGCTTGCAAATAAAAAAATATATGAAATTGGACACGCTGGAGGAGTGTCTGCCGCGTGTCCACGCGTGCCCAAGGCGTGTCTGAGTTGGACACAGACACGGCAGCCTCCAGGAAGTGTCCGTGCTTCCTAGTCTAGCACAGAGGGTGAGTGTGGAGAAATTTTCAATTTTATTTACATCATATGACCGATAAAAGAGAACTATAAAAATCCAAGGTAGAACCTAACCTAAAAGCTAGTTTTTTAAGGAGGAGAGCCCCAGGGTTATATTAGCCCACCCTCAACATCCCATACTATGGATATGGATGAACCTCAACATCCCGTACTATGGGGATGGATGAAACAAATCTAGTAACAAACTTGTGTTGAAGTTGTTTGATCCAATTCCCAATTTTAATATTGAGAATAGTGGAGGCACTACAAAGGCTTGTGTACATTTTAGCATAACTGATCCCACACCATGCCCCCTAGAATGATTGGGATAAATTGACTTGGTGAGCCATACTCCTTGAGCAAAGACCCACAAATTTCTGTAAAAGCTCACTGATAGCTTCCAGCTTCTAGTACAAGTCCCTACTTGGTCTTTGTGAAATCCTTTCTTATAAACATTGATTTTCATGCCACATCCAATAATATGCCAAGCTAACCTAGTTAATCAACTCAAAAACCTCTTTTCCTTAGTGCAAGGTGAAGCAAATGCTTCTTGTCACATGAATCACCTAGTGCCAACAGTGTTATTGATTAAGTCTCAGTACCATATCGAAACACATATAATTCTATCACTTCTTGTTTTCTTCTTGTTTCTCAAGCTTAGTGGTTCATTGTGTTCCACCACTTCTTGTTTTCTTTAGTGTTTCATTGTAGCCGGCCACTTCTTTTTTTCTCCTTATTTCGCAAGATTGCAGTGACCGTCCTACTCAAGCCAGTACCTTGCTACCTATCAGATGTTCGTCCAGGGAGGGTATTCCTTCATAGTGTCATTTGAGCATTGAGTCGCTAATGAAACCTGGAGCAGGTTATTATCTATCCGAATATGCTATTGTAGAAGCTTAAAGCTTGGAAACCACTTGACACGAGGAGGCTTCATACCCTCACATCTAGCTTTCCTAGCATCCATTCTCAGGTGAACTTGATATGTAAGAGCCAATTGTTGGGTTCCACATCACATTTGAGAAGATATGACAATTTGTCTGTAATGACTGTATTAAGAAACTTGTTGTCGATGCTGATGTAGCCATCTTCTGATCCAATAGGCATAAGAAGAAAGGGGATTTCTCGACACTTCATCATGAAGTGGACATTTGGGCCACTTTTATATACATGGGTGAACCTTATTAATCTTTCTTAAGAAACACCTTCAAGTGCACCTAGTACTTCTTTAAGTGCGGCTGGTCCAAAGAATGGTCTGAACAGATAAAAAGGGGAAAAACACTATGAAACCATGCATCTATTCCAATAGGAACATGCCATAGGACAATAAAACACTTCCAGGTTGGTCGTTGGTTATCGCAGGTACCACCGCTATATACATGAATAAGGGAGTGGTAAAAGAAATAAATTTTTTGTATCTACAAACACATGTTAGGTTGTAAGACACCACATTAGGTCAAATGTAGACAAAAAGTAGGAAGAAGCTAGTAGCAGATAGAATTTTAAACTGCATAGTAGGAAGAAAACAATGGGAGAACTGTTCAATCCATAACATTTGGGTGACGAACAAGAATCCCATCACAATTAACAATATTACTTGTAACCACTTTCCAGAGAGGGTACAATGATAAAATGTAGGAACTAAGATTAGGAAACTTATCTTCTCAGCCCTGATTTCATTTCTTATTAGAGGCTTTGTCCCATATTTTTTGGGTAAATATATCATATGTTGGTAGCCCTCTTACATTACTGGTTACTGCCCAAGTTTAAATTCAACACATTTACCTTTTCATTACACAAATTCCTGGGGTTCAGACTCCATCTAAGGGCCCATCCTTGTCTCATTCCCTCTAGATTTAAAGTCATTATTGCAAGCACGATATTTGATGAAAGTTACATTGTCCTGCACTATGTTGCTACTTCACTTCAACTTGTCCTTTTAATCATGGATTACTCTGGCATTCTAGGCATTACCCTACATTATCATTTTCCAAACAAAACGAACCCACTTTCTGAAACTCTCTAAACAAGCATCGACCAAGTCTAGTTGATGACTTACTCAAATTCCCAATCTAAGGGGTCACCTATCCCTATGCAGACCACTCAACAAATTGGCATGTTTACTCAACTTGCTCCTGCTACAGAAAGTTTCCATTGCTCCTTGTCAATATAAGATGGTCGTCATACAGCCATAAAATTTCAAATAAGCACATTTTCTACATCTTATTTCATCCCATATCTTAATAAATATGTAGTCAAATTGAGTCTACTGCATGGATCGATGTTTGTCATGCTTAAAAAGGACCAAAGCAATGTCTGATGTTTCTCATGCCACTTTGGTAGTTCTATCTACAGTTATATTTTACATGTCGTAGCTCATTTACAACCAGAGAAGCTGCATTTTGGAATTGATATAATTATGTTTTTACAATTCATTTCTAATGAGTTAACAACCAGAGAAGCTGCATTTTGGAACTGATATAATGATGTTTTTACAATCCATTTCTAATGAGTTGCCTTACAGGAAAGACTTATAGGCATAACAATGTCTAGGTCCTAGAGGTTAGATAATCTTCTTCAGTAATTTCATCTTGCATCATTTTGCAGGTTGTACTGCATAAGATTCATATACATGAGTCTCTTTATATACAATCAAGTTGTTCCCTTTTGGAAGGCTTTTTCAAAGGCCATTATAATGCATTTTCAAATTCCATGAAAAGATGTATCAAAAAATTCCATGAAAAGTTGAAAATAATCATATATTAATACAGGCTCCTCAGCTTTGTTAGGCACATTTTTTTTGGTTTAGATGAAATGGAAATGATATTGCTTTTGGAGGAAGGTTAAGGATTAAAGGCTTTGGCATTTGATTATTGTATATTGATGGTGGGTCTGATTACGATGTTTCATGTTCAAAACTCATGAGCAGCAAGAAGGATCCCTTGTGGTGTGCTTGGTGTAGGGTTAAGGTTTGGTTCTTTTTGGGTATGTCAATCTACTACAATCACTTTGTAAGGATCCTATTGAGAAAGAACATGGTTGTGGGCTAGATCATTATGCATCATCAGGATAAGATGCATGGTGGACCCTTCTGTTGTAGATTTTCTTCTTAGTAAATGAACTATAAATTTAGTCTTTCTAATAGAAATATTTTATAGTTGAATATTGACATATGCTTCTTCAGGATTAGATGGATCGATTTTATTCATCATTTGAAAGGGTTCATACTCTTGTGATGGCCATTGGTTATAGATTTTCTGTATATGTTGACTACGCCTATTGTGGATTTTGTAGGGAGCAATTTTTCTTACCCAAAGCTTCAAGGTAAGACATTTCTTCGCACAAGTATACAAGTGTTTATCAATTACAAAATATCATGTCTCTGCTCTTTTTTTTCATTGTAGCCTGTACATCTACCCATTTATTTGAAAGTAATATTACAGTATGCCTTTTTCTAAACTAGTTCTTTTAGGGCATAATTTCTTATATATTTTCTCCTACTACATTCCTAATACCAACCCATTTCGGCTCTCTACTTGCACAAAAATTTGATGGACATATCTGGGCAGAACATTTTTTTGATTTTGGATCCCATTCCTAATCATTGCACTAATATTACATATTCAACTTAGCACCGTTGTAGGTGATAGTTGCTAATTTGATTTTTTTAGATATGCATTTAAGTGTAATCATATGTGATCAAATTTTGATTATTTTATAATGTGATTACAACAAACGAGATTACTGGATTTTGTATGCTTCAACCTCTTTGATCCGGAAATGCAACTTTCACTGGACCTTTAATGTGTGTATTTGATTTTGCTCTACTCTAATATTCTTATTTTTTTATGTTTCATCTGTGATTGCTTCCTAGGACGAGGATGATGCCTACAGGAAGTCTACTGAAAGCCATTCTAAGGTTTGGGTAAGGCTATGTGAGACCCATAGAAGGAGAGATGGTATGGTTTCATTAAACTTACTTTTATCTTGTTGTAGGTTAAAATTCATTGCAGTCACACTGTTGAAGGCATTCTCATTGACTCCATGAGTCATAGGGTCAAAACAGAGTCTAAATAGTCTTCCTAACTCCCTTTTCTCTAGCCTACTAGTTGAAGTAGACTGAATGAAGGGACAAATTCTTGTTTTAATTTATGTCGTACTTTTACCACAATGGATTTGATGGTGTTAATTGATCCATATATGGGTTGTGAGTATTTAGAAATGATCAAAATCCATATAATATGTACTATTGATGGAGGAGTCCTTTTGAAAAGGTTGGTTGAGACGTGCCTTATTGCATGTAGTTTGTTGTTTTTCTAGGAGTCAACTGCAATAGACACAAGAGAATCAGAACAATTGCAAAATGGTTTAATTGGCCAGATTTCAGCATGCTAAAAGCGGTCAGTCATCAGAAAATTCAGGTGTCAGGTCCATTGTCCAAATAATGTATGATTTATTTGAATATTCATTTAAAAAAACTTTAGTCTTGTCCCATTAAGAATGGGTGACAGTGGACTCAAGTTGTTTCCTGCCTTTCTGCATGATGTTTATGATATGCATATATTTAAGGAATCTCACTCTTGGAAAAGGATTTAATGTTTGATATTTTTCCCTTATTGTTTAATGATTTGAGCTCTTTTTTATGTTAAGGCTCTATTTTATAATTATATGTAGGATCTTTAATGTTTTGCAGCTCCTATCTTTTGGTTTAAGAAAGATCTTTACCTAAAAAGATGAATGTATCTGTGAATGCCCCTGTTAGAATGCTGATAAGTTTTGTGGACATGCAATTATTATGATATTATCATTTTTGATAGCAAAACCTATTTTTTAGAAGATTTATGTTTATCCGTACCTTAGATAGTCTAATGATATCTTTTTTGGTTTGGCAGAATGGCCATGTAAGCTTTCTCCTACAGTGTTATTGATGGTGAGCTTAATTATTATTGGCACCTTGATACATTCAGTGTTTGCCTGCTAGGTATGTACATGCTTTGACCATTTTCATCTTGTCATCTTGACTAATCACAAATGACAAATCTATTTGGATATAAGCTTTAATCATACAACCTATTAACTACTAGCATCAATCTACACATCTAGATTTGTTGTGCTAGCAGACACATTATTGTATCGTTATTTTAGAGAGAATAAAGAGCAAAAAAGGAATTAGTAGTTAGTAACTGTAAGTAATGAGAGACCACTGATTGTATATTCTATGATTGTAGCAACTTTGACATGTTTTAATATATTACAGTAGCCTAGGGTTGGGCAGTTTCAACCACTTGACAGTAGAGATATCATCCTAGATATTACATCCTACTTTGCAGTCTTAGCCCTGTGACTCTTATAAGTGCTTCCACATAAATAAACCTTAGACCTTTGGATAATGTCATGATCTTGGATTCATTTGTGAGCTGCATTGCTAAAATCTTCTCCTTGTCCTTAATGATTTATTTATCTACATCAATTTGACGTCACAAGTACATACAGTCCAACCATTACTTCTTCTTGGATGGATTTGAATATATGAAAATCACCAATTTTTGATGTAACTTGTCTCCTTCCTTACTCATTCACAGCTGTAGCAATAGGCACAGGAGGAACCACAGTCCCAACCCCAACCTCATTCTATCAGTCTGTTTCAACTCCAACCTCAGACTCAGATCCCTCAAATGCTGGAACCACCAAATGTACAACAACAAATTCCTATATGAGCCCAACAAGCTCATGTGTAGGCTCAAAAGCAATCACTATCTAATCTTCCTCAGATGCAAATGGGAAACATGCCATTATGAAGCTAACCTATTCAAACTGCATAGCATCCTCAACATCAGCTCCTAGCACAACACCCTCAGATGTCACAACCACAGATGCAAACTCATGTTAAACCACAACTTCCTGAACTACATGTACAACAGCAACAACAACTGAATCCACTTCCCCAGTCATAGTCACAAATAGTTACTCAGCCTCATCCTCAACCTCATCCTCAACCATGAAATTATTCTGCTCATGCTGTGACAGGGCATTAGTCATATCCTCAGCATCAACGACACAAGCTCCAACTGTTGTTCCACACCAAAGGTCGTACATGAACCCTCAACAGTAGCTGCCTCACCATTCTACTTAGGTGCAAAATCAGGTTTCCCATAAAATGGCCCCAGTATGAACATCACAAACTCAGGTTCCCATGTAATCACAACAACCAAATATAGCTTTATCTCACCCATGTCACAATCCTAATCAAACTACTGTTCAGCAGCATTCTCAATACTACCCATGAATGCAATCATCAACACAGATTAAAAACCTGCCACATCAGCAAGTATGTGGATTGGTTCCTCCTCAGTAAGGGACTTACCCATCACCACTTGTTGCTTCCCTGCAACAGCTATTTCAGAAACATACTATACCATATGGACAACATCATCTTCCTCCCAATCAACCCTCTCAGCAACGTTCATAGCTACATTGGAACTACAACCAAGGGCTCTATCTTGTTCAATTACTATATTGGCATGAACAAGCTTCTCTTGCATTTGTCCCAGGCTTATGTGACCCAAAAAGATACCTTGCAATATGAGTTGTCAGATTGTAATGCTGACAGTTCACATGGCTAAGATTTAGTATGTTGCTTCTTTTAATTTTTAATTTTAAACTCTCCAATATAATTTGAATTTTTCATCAATACTATGTTGATCCATTGAATATCTTGTTCTTTGTAGAACATGGCTTCTTGATTTTTTGGAGTTCACTTGTGGAATCCCACTCTAACCTTACAGTCTGAGATAGTATGTAATCACCCACATGTACAAAGCCTTTGCCAGCCTGCATAAGCAAGTAGAACATATGTTTTGTCCTTTAGTTTAGTTTCCTCAGATATAATCTCCTTACTTCTGTTGCTTGGCTATTCAGGGTGTAGTACACAGAGATGTTAAACCTAGAAATTTCCTCTTCTCTCAGGTTCTTAACAAAGGCTATCTTATTGATTTCAATCTAGCCATGGTTAGTCCTTTTTCTTCTTCAAAATTTTGATCCGTTTTTCCTGTTCATATTTCTGAAACTGATTTACATTAAAGTCTTATCATTTTTTTTCATGTAAATGATCTCCATCACAAGCATCGTACAAGCAGTAAGTGCCAAAATCTCTATATATTTTTGGATGGTATCCAACTCAACACTCTAATAGACCTTTCTGTAAGACTTTGGTTAGTTCTAATGCTCACAGTTGGAGTTGGCTCTCCATCTATGATAAATTGATAATGACGGTTGTGCCTTTGTACCTATACAACTGTGGATACTACATGGTATTTTTGAATACGAGCTACTTATAAATAAGACAGGAATGGCTGGATAGTCCAGTTCTAGTGCACGTTTGCCCAGTTTAATTTAATATCTAATTGTCTGATGCATAACTAAACATTCATCTAGACAACCAACAGTGAATAGACAACTGAAATTGCTATTGGGCATAACATGTATTACCTATTTTGACTCTGTGTGCACGCTTTTTGTAATTATTAACACTGGTTTATCAATTTGGGTATGTTTTTAAATCATGACTCATAGGTGTATATTTACATCCTTAAGTCTTCGAAATTGCTATATCCCTATAACCATTGCTGTACAATACCCACACTAGTATCCATGTAACAAAGCTCGGTAAATATATTCTTCTACTAATGTGATTGATTAAGAATAACCATGACTAGATAGAAAATTGAATGAAATTGCCAAACCTAACATGATGTATCTGTGGTTTGGTTTACTGAGAAGGGTGGTCTACTTTAGTTTGTAAAACATTCAATACAATTGCTAGCAGCCTGGACTTAGGTTAGGGGTTTGGCGTAATCAATCTTGTATTTTTCAATCAAAGCGAGCAAACCTAGTCTGTCCATAAACCAATGCATTGTTTTGGTTCGTGTGTTTCTGTTTACAGATTCATATATAACTCATATGAGGGATCATGGAGTTTACAGAAGGTAGAAATTCATTTTACATAGAAGCCCGAGCTTGTGAAATTTGATTAATATCTTTGATGACTTCATATTGAAGAATTTTGCACTAGTTGCAGTGGTCTTCTTCTAGAGTTTACTTACCCTAGTCTACTGCAGAAGCATTTCATAATGCTTTGACATGATTTACGATCATTGGAAACTAATAGTCAATGTTTCTTCAAGCCTTGGACTACATGCTTTTCAAGATGAAATATTTTGACCAAATGTTTGGGCATTTGATTTTCTCTTTGCTGCTGAAGAGATATGTCTCGAGTTTGATTTTCATTATAACAACATATTCATTTTACATAAAATATGCATATAGTTGCTTAATTTTACCATATATAAAATCTACATTTACCTTTTCACTATAACAACATTCATATGCAAATGCATATTACATTTTCAATTCTGCTTTGAGTTTCAACTATTAGTTAACTCAATTTAAAATGGGTCAAAACAAAGCACATTTGAATTCGAACAACCCCATATCGATATTGTGTTCTCAGTTCCCAACTGCATAATCTCCTTAAAGTTGAATTCAGTTATTGTTATGTTTATATATGCCTGCATGTATCTTTGTCATTTTTTTTATGTACTTGTCTTTTTCAAAGCTCCGAGCCAACTGAATATCAATGATGAGGTCACCAAGATGAAGAGGTCATTTTTGAGGTAGAAGTGATGCTGCTATGAGAGAGGCCGTGTTTGGGACAGTCCCGATGGTAGATGTAAGGTCAGGTTGGAGATTGGGGTAGTAGCTGGGGCTGAGGGCAGATGAGGAGCAAACAGGAAGGGGAGAATGTGGGGCAATAGGAGAAGAGGCGTGGGAGGACGTGGTGCTTAGATATTATTTTAAGGTAACACAGAAGATATTTGTTGAGAATATGCCACATGTTATGAGTTCTTAATTTCAGATTCACTCAGATGCTTTTGGTTATCCTTCTATTTTCACTCAGATGCTTTTGGCACATGCAGTGATCGCTGTCAAGCCACTGAAATTTCACAATGTATGGTATGGATTGTTGGATGGTCACATATGCTTATGTTTGTATATTGGTGCATGTACTAAATTATTCTGTTCATTTAATCAATTTTGTTAGGTTTCAAATTGTAGGATGAGTGATACAATTGACCCACTGCAAATCAAAGAAAGACCAAGTTCAGATGTGTAATTTCTTTTTTCTTCCAACTATGAATATTAAATCTATAAGTCTATTCGTAATATGTTAAGAGAAGTCCTCTTACATATAAAAGTGAATATGACAGAGTATTATGATGGATGTACATCTGGTATAATTTAGAACTAATAATGTTATTGGGTTGTACTTTCAAATGATCTAAATTAATGACCTTATTGTGCAGGTTATAGATTGAAAATTCTGGACATGACAAGCCTCAATGGTGCAAGTGAACTATCTTACAACTCTCCCATACAATGCTTGGGCTGCAACAAAACATGGATGAGCTGCCTAGATACTTCTCATCTCTTCAAGGTACTAATTCTATCATCTTATTCTCATAACAAACTTCATTTAAGCCATGTATGAATGCTTATATATCTTTATTAAACTATTTGGATGATCTTTATCTTATTTTAATGCCTCTCCATTTGTAAAACCTTATTTTCAGGATTAAGAGAAGTACAAGCTTCGCCATCGTAGCAACTTCCCTTACCTGAATTAGAGATTGAGCTTAACAACGTCAAGAATTTAGATACACAGTATAAGAAGCATCTAAGACAGCCCTGGTGCAATAGGTGCTCTCATGTGAAGCATGATGATGCATCTCCATTTGAAGCCCAGGCCCGCCCAGTCACAGCTGCAGCAACAACCACATACGCAACAAAGTATCATGATATGTTGCAATTTGATATGGCTCTTTGCTGCTATGAGAAGGCTGCATTTCATAGACCTATGTATATATTTGAACAACCACTGTCAGCATCTGCAAGCATAGCGACCAACTTCATAGGGACGATATTCCTTCTATCTCTTCTTAGAAGGTTCTCTTCATATTCTTATCTCGGGTGCTTTTGGATGATGTTGGCCGAACAACAAGAGCTCGGACAAAAGAAGAAGACAATAAGGATGTTAAAACTTGCCGAGAAAGACAACTCTTTCGCAAAGATGTTAGTAGACCACTGAATCATTGATATATGTATATACTTTTCTTTGTACACATTGTGTAATAGGGGCAAGGTATATGTCCTCCCCATGTACATTCGACGTTTCAGTATAAATGAAAGTAAGTTTGTTGGCATAAAAATCATAACTTGGTCTAACTACTACAAGTTTGTTACTAAAAGAGCTTATGGACTAATTACACAATATGAATAATCAAACTATACATATATGTATATGTGGTACTACATATGTAACTAGTGCATAATCCGACTACATATATATGTGTGTAGTAGATGCTGCCTTTCCCTACACATTAACTACATATAATTTGTATTAACTACATGTTTTTGCTACATATTGACTATATATACAATTGTAGGCATACATTTAGCTATAATTATACCTATATTTAAATATGTAAGGACAATATCTAGCTATGCTTCTGGATACATATGAATTTGTAGCGAATGGATTATCTAACTACATATTTGAAAAATATAGTTCAAGGCTTTAGCTATACGAGCATATACTACAATTTGTATGTGTAAAGAAATATGTAGTCAAAGCCTTTTGCTACAAAATATGGGGTTTTCACTACAATTTTTTTTATAGTTAAAGACCTTTTTTTTAGTAGTGTATGTCCATCCTAATGTGATTCCTCGAGCCAAGAGGAATCACGATCATCTAGGTCTACATCACATGCAACCTGAACTTCTGTGCCTTTGCCTTCTGAGTTGATCAACTCATCATATGAATGATCTGCTCTCTCTGGCCGGTCGTCTGGTGCCACCAGCCGATCGGTTGGCTCCTCCAACCGATCAGTTCGCCTGGTCGTCGTGCATCTCTTCATGTCCGCCACCCGTTCATCTCGCTCCTCGAACCGGTCATCAACCGATCGGTTCACTCCTTAAACCGACCGTCTAGAACGTCAACCGATCGGTTCACTCCTTGAACCGATCGTCTGGGCAGTCGTCTTGATGTCCGCCAGTCTTTGACATAATAGGAAATAAAATCTATCCTAAATATTACATTGCTTTAAAAAGGGAAACCCCGAGTTACATTCGGGGGGAGCAAAGGTAGGAAAGAATCTCGAATTATTTCGAGTTACATCAGGAATAAGAGAGGGAAGATCGGTGCGCAGACCGAGATGCAAGAAACCACACACAACCAATCACAGATAGGTGTTTATAGGCCATAATCACGCTACACACATCCACCACAAAACTCGTTTAAGGGCGACGCGTATCGAGTGCATTAATAATACATATCATATATGTAATTTGGGATTTGTGGATTTAGGATTGGACATGCATAAAGCCAATATTATTCGCATCGCATGCAATAAATAAAGGCGACAAACCAAAATCGATCATATCGATATTCCTAAAATATAGAGCAGTTGACGTGGCTCTGATACCACTGTTGGGTTTTAGGGGAGACGGAGAAGGCAGCGGAAACAAAAAAAATTTCTCCCCAAACCCATATCGAGGAAACACGTCAACGTCTATATATTAGGAAAGGATGGTTTGTAGAATCATACCTTGTCCCGAGGCTTGCTCGGCGACAATACCTCGCGCAATGCACGGTCTTCAACTCCGGTCTTGGACGGCGTCTGTGTAGGTCTTGGTCGCACCGGGACTGACAACTCCTCCTCCTACCGGACTTTCAGATGACAGTTGTCCTCCTGAGCAGCAGTGTCCTCCCGCCTCTATAATAGTCCACACGGACCACCTGGAACTCCACACTCCTTGTCCCACAAGGAAGTTGAAGGAGTCGCACCCTCCTGTTGACGTACTAGTCACCAACACACTCTCCTACTGCCAGTTGCAACTGCAGTTGTCTTTCCCTTGCTGCACCTCCCTTTTGCGGGAAGCACTTGCTCGGGCTCTCTCTCGGTTACCAAAACCAGAGAGAACGACAACTCATAGAGCAACTGGTTGCACTGAGCTGTTCTCTGAGAAGCCCCCACTACCCATATATATATAGGAGGGTCATGGGACAGGGTTCTCTATCCCGGGCAATATGGGACTAAACGCAGGAGTAGAAGGGTTCGAGATTTTCCACAAAAAGCAACCATCTCGCAACCTGAACCGATCGGTTCACAAGTGAACCGGTCGGTTTGGGACCTGAACCGGTGGGTTGGAGCACCAACCGATCAGTTGGGACCCATGAGCCGATCGGTTCACTTCTGAACTGGTCGGTTCGTGGTCCTGGTCGGTTCCCGATTGACTTTCCTTCTTTCGTTTCTAATTGGTATCGAATACCAATCCTTGTTCCAATCAAATTGGGCAAGTGAAACGCAAGGAAAATTCTCACCGACCTGACTTTCCCAACTTGCTCGGTTGCATCAGTTGAACCGACTGGTTCAACACTTGAACCGCTCGTTTCACTCTGTACATGAGCCGATTGGTTCAACAACCTCAGCTGACCGGTTCATCACATGAGCTGATCAGTTGGGAATGCAGGTTGTGCAGAATGAGTCAATTGCGATTTCAATCAATCTGATACTCCAATCAACACGTCCAACACCTTGAACCATATGATATTGAACTATCGACCGATTGAGTATTTAATTGAATTACTAAACTCCTTTAGTAATCAATCTAAACATTGGTTGTGGACAAAACTCCTCTTCCAGGTTAAATCCAATGTGTGTGACCTTGCAGGTCCATTTCACGTTGGCAGTGAAAGTCCATAACACTTATGACTTCACAAGCAAAGAGTGGTGCCTAGTCACACATCAGTGCTACCCAAGTGAAAGTAGAAAGTTGGATAACAACTTTCATCCTACAATCTGTGAATGGTGTTACAGTGAATGTATAATTCCTTTGTCACTGATATCCCGAATGAACTCAAGGCATGGAATAGTCATGCTGTCAACGTTCATTCACTTTCTTGATCTCAGAGTAGATTGAAGGAGATATGTATGACATCAATATCACATATTGATTCACACATGCGTGTGCACGCCTATCTCAATCCTACTCATCAAGTGGCCTTGGATATCAAACTCCCTCAGGAAGGACAAATCCCATATCTATCACTCACCCATCAAAAGCCCCATGTGTCAAAGCCACCCAATCATCACCTTTATAACAACCCATGTTTCAGGACTGTGTTTGATGATGTCAAAGTGTGCACAACGACATGTGTTGATTGTAGTGATTTCAGATCAAAGAATCACACTCACCACCATCACTGTGAGTGTTGACTGTGACTACCATCTTATGGTTCCATGTGTCAAACTCACGGTGGGTCTGTCTGGTACACTTGTTCTCTAACAAGTACCTATGTGTTTGGTTTGATATCTCTATATCATGACCAATGAGATTCTGTCATCAACCAACACCACAATCTTGTCTGATGTGTCATTGCTGTCTATCTACCTTCCATAATGACATCCGACTAGGGACATAACAAGAATGTACAAACTCTTATCATCTGTATGATCTCATCGTTTAGGTCCTCAACCTGAAAGCATACGTCATTGAGTACTGTCATTCTCTAGACATTCAATCTGTTCTATCACTATCTCATATGACTGAACTAGAAAGAATTGGAAGCTTGCCTTTGATGTTTATCAAATCAATCTTAATGTATCCCACCAATCATCCCATGATTGGCTCTCAGGGCATACATACCAACAGATGAGTAGGGCACTCTCTGATGCGTGAGGGAATAGAGATGACCCCAAATGTGTCGGCATCCTATAGACCTAGAGGTGATGACTAAGGATTGTGTTTGGACCAGATAGGTTCGAGACCTGTTTTCCATGGAAGTAACTTTGATATCGAGATGATTGTGATGTAGAGACATAAGTTGCACGTTTCAACCTAGATTTGAAGGTGTACTGGCAAGGTGGGATGTACCATCTCTACTCTTAGAACAGGAAGAACTCCGTATATGGACGGCCACCAAATGCTTATTTCTTCTTGTTATGGGAGTGAGAGATAGGACAATACGCATGCCATACACCAAGGATAAAATATGATGTGAGTTGGAACGTTGCTATGAGGTATGAGGATAGAGAGGATAACATGCCCTGGTAAAGTGAATGATACATGGATGGTTTGCAAACGTTAAAGAGAAATAAGGCAGTCATCTCATAAGGATGTTTCTATCATGAGATATGAGTCATACAAGATTGAGTTTGATCACCAAGAAGATGAGCTCAAAGTGTTCTCAATGAAGATAGACTTAGAGTTCGAGTTTGAGATGATAAGTGAAATACATGGAAGTGTATGTTTTCAATGTTACCTAATACATAAGAAGGTGAAGTAGTAATGGATGTCTTGGTTGAGATATATCTGCCTAGTTTGGCTAGAAGAGGTTGTTAGACTAACCCTAAGTTTGGAAAAGGAGATGTGTTTGGATAACACTCAGATGTAACGAGATATGTTGAAAAAGTTAATGGTTGTTTGGATTAGCCAATCTAGTCCTTGATGCAATGAAATGATGGTTGTAGAACCTCCAATGCATGCTTTGGACAGGAACATGATGAAACCCTGATGAGAGTGGTTTAGGGTTTCCGAGGAATCTATCTTAAGGAATCATGAAATACAAGAAATCGTTATTTTAAGACCACCATACACCATGATACTACTGAGATAATAAGTGGTAGCATTGCTATGGATCCTAAAGATGAGGCTGCATGTAGTATGTTGCCATGCATGACAGAAGGTGAAGGATGGACATCGGTAACCCAATGCATTGTTATAGAGGATAAATAGTTCCCGAGAGGGAATGGGAGTTCATCATTATGGATGTTGTGATAAGTCTCCCCTAGACCAAGGAAGGTCAAGATGCAATGTGGGTTATGGTAGATCGCCTTACCTAGATGACATGAGAAATTAAGAGTACTATCAAGGAACAGATCGGGTTGAACTACATATGAGAAAGATGGTTCAAATACACCATGCAGTGAATTCAAAAGTTCTTGAGTATAACCTAAAGGGTTACTTCCATAAGATGGAAGAAGGTACATGAAGAACTCTATAGTTTATCACCCCTAACTAATGGTTAGTATGATCCATACTAAAGGGTCTGATGAGAGCATATGTGCTCATTCAGAGTGATAGCTAGAGACAGTTATTGTCCTATGATAAGATGTGATGATAACCACCATAGCCAGTATCGAGATTTAAAGAAGCTCTATAAGGGAGGTTGCATCGGTCACCACTTCAGTAAGGTGATGTTGGTGAAAGGACCACGTGATGGTTAGAAAAGGACCATAGTGCATGTAGATGAAATCACTTTGATCGTGTAATGGTTGAAAGGAGCCTAGAGACGATGAGAGTCGTGAGTAGATGCAAAGTAGACTGACATGCAGTTCACTGTGGGAGAATATGTGAAAATCCAACCCCTCTAAGTTATAGCTAAGAGAATTGAGTCCCCGATGCATGGGTTCTTTTGACCCGGTTTGGTGGAGAAGGTTAAGTTTGATCTTACCCCTCAGGATAAAGAAATGTGTGATGAGTTCCATATGTCCAAATTAGAGCACTATGTGAGGTACCCAGACCATGTGCTCAACTATGAACCTAGTGAGCCCCAAGGGAGGCTGAAATGGCCTGAATCACCTGTGCAGTTTATAGATGCCAGGATGAAAGTACTCAGATGAAAGAATATGAGATGATGAAGGTTCTTTGGAAGCACCATGGAGAGGGTAAAGCCACATAGGGGCCAATGGTGGACATGGAAAAGTCTTATCCTAAATTTTTTATTTGCTTGATAGAATTTTGAGGACAAAATTCGTATAAGAGGGGAAGGATGTTACAACCCCAATTTTTGGGTTCATTTGGTGAGAAATGTAGTTTTTCATATTAAAGATATTTGAACAAATAATGATATAACTTTTTTTAAATAAATGTATTTTGTTTACAATACCCTTGATGGTTGCTTTGAGGGCTTTATTGGCTATTGCGCCCAAGAACAAGGAAATGGAAAAGGAAATTCAATTATGCAATAAGTAAATGAGAAAATAAAGAAAAGAACGAGGTAGAAACCTATAGAAGGAAAAATAATGTAATCCAAAGATGAATTTCGTGCCTTTTGGGTTCCTTGGGTTCCAAGAACTCGAAAGTGCAAAGAAAAGGCAATAAGAAAAGAAAATATTAATTAAGTATTTCTTAAGTAAAGAAATAAATTGAAAATAATGGTAAAATGTGGAAAATAAATGGAAAGAAGTATAAATGAGTTATTCTTGGTAAATTTCGTATCCCAAGGATTCCTAATGATAAAAGGAATACCAATGAGGAAAATAAAAGAGAAATAAAGAGAAATCCTCAAAAAGAGATATTTTAATAAACATGACAATGAGAAATAATGCATATAGATGCATCTAAAACAATAATTGGCATCCACTAAAAAGGATTTTGAATTCCTAAGATTTCTTGGGGTCCAAGGAGACCGAATGAAAAGAAGAAACCAAAGGAGGAATCTATTTAATTCTTGCCTTTTCTAATCGTATACAAAAAATATATGGAAACACGGATCTGCAAACCCCAATACTGCCTATATATATGGGGCAGTTCCACCTTTTTAGCCCAAGTATCGTCTCTGATACCTCTACCCTTTGTTCACGATCTACAGACGAGGCCTGCAAGTCAAGCTAGATGCCTCCCCCCTATTCATCTCTCGTTGCTATAGCCTGTTTTGGAACTACGACGCCAGAGCACTAGCAGCGGTCTCGTTGGGAAAGGTTGGAGGTGACAACTCTTATAAAGGTCTACCACCAGCAACCTGTGGTTCCAACTGTCTTGGGTTCTTTCCATTGGGTTTACGATAACAGAGCGAGGAGGAGAGGAGAGGGGGATCACAAGGCCTCGAAGGAGACCTCACGGTGGAACCTGGGCACTGCAACGGTGAGTAGGGAGGGCTTGGTAGCGGCGCCTCCACTACTGCTGGGTGGGTGTCGCAGATGGGCGACCTAGAAGCACCTCCACGGAGGGAGTCACCGATGGTTGGGAGCCCTGAACGCCAAGAGGACGGCGCTGGTGGTCGGCGTGAATGGGCGTTGAGCGAGGGATCGCAATGGGTGACCAGTATCTCGCGGACTCGTGAAGAAGGAGAGGGTCCGGTCCAGCGCCAGCCAACAAACGAACCAAATCAATTGATAACCAATCTAGAAGAAAACCGCTTGTTGAACCGCACCCCACCTATCTAGCTGGGTGAGGAGAGGGTTGCATGCAGGCCAATGAGGAGCCGCCACATCATCCCACTATGAAGGTATAATGAGTATTTTGTTTAAATCATAGAAATTGTTAGGAACATTCGAATATAGAAAAATTATATATCATTTTAATCGGAAAAATGATAGGAATCCAAATAAAATATGATTAAGATAAATTTATGATTCCTATTCTAAAAGTGGATTCCATACATATTTTATTGTGATTAATAGAAAGGAAAACATAAATTCCTTTAATATGATGCTTAAATGAGTAGGTTTGTCTATGTTGATTTAATACCTGATCTTGTCATGCATAATGAGGAATTCACTAAAAATAGATATAGACCCTAATTCTGCTTGCAATTCAAAAAGTACGTAAAGGTGCTAGCATTAATGGTTTAATTCATGAGAAACCCTAATCAATAATGATTAATGAATTAGGATGGGTTATTTGAATGTTTAAAGTTGATATTAACCTGTTGATTACAAAATGACACATTAGATCTAAAAGGTTGATCTTCATGCGTAATTTGATTAATTTAGGGTTCCATATGATTTAATGAACCTTGAACCCTAACTATGGTAAGTATGTTCCTTAATGATTTTAATTAGTCAAATTCATGTACCAAGCTGAGATATGATGGTTCTAATCTATTTTGAGTACAAAGATTCCTAATTATAGATAAATACTCTTACTATGGAAATTAGGGGTTTTCTAATTGATAAAGATGGAATTATGGCAAATCTAGTTCATATGTGATTAAACCATAATGAACTTTGAATTGATGATAGATGCACATAATGATCTTGTCATGGATTAAAAGGATAAAAACAGTAGCTTTAATGTAAAAGAAGATTAATGAAATTAATTAATGGTTAATGGTGCCTTTAAATCCGAAAATAGGGTTATATGTTGTTAAGATAACCTTAATATTAAAGAATAGATGAGATAATTAGGATTTATGAGTAATGGCATAAATTAGGGTTTAATATGGTAAAAGATGAAGGGAAACTCTAATTGCAAAACAGAACCCTAAAATGGATACAGAAACCCTAGAAAGCGAATCCAAGTTTATAAAGTAGGTTCTTGATAAAGTGTGTAATAAATAGAGTACATATTCTTTTCAGGAATTATGTGATTGTTGAATTACTTGGATTGCATGCTTGGTTGGATTTTCTTAATGCTTCTGAAATCATCAAATCAGGTATTTGGTTACGCTTATGAATATCTTGAGATAGATTTCTGAGGTTTTCCGAGATTTTCATCGATGACTTGAATAAACTGTTGGATGAATTTAGTTCATGCAAACTATAATGTGAATATGACTATCACATAATATATGTGCCTACTAGCTCATATCATGGTCCCCTTTGTGTCTTAATGGCTGACCTAGTATATGGCTACCTAGAGGGTAGGTCCATGAGGTCGTGGAATGACTTAGTATATGGCTACCTAGAGGGTAGGTCCATCAAGTTATAGTGAGTTAGATATTGGGCTACCTTTGGGTGGTGCCATGCGACTCTACCTTTACAGAGGTATTAAATAAGTCCTTACAGGGACAACACAGAGTTGTGGATAGGTAAGGATTGAGTAATATGGCTTTAAAACGTAATCTTGGTTGTTAAATGAATAATTGAATGATTACATTGTTACCATATTTGCATGATTATTGTTTCCCCCACATACCAGCTTCGGCTGACCGACGTTTTGTTTGTCGGCATTTTAGGTTCAATGAAAAGAATAAACAGTAAAGTGGCATTTGTGGTACTAAATGAGAATTAATGTGCAATGGAGGATTAGATAGATTAGTATCTATGTGGATAGAAGTTTTAAAATCCCAGTTTTAAGAGGTATGCAAAAGTTTTTTTTCTCCATATTTTAGTACAGTTGGTAGAATTTAATAATTGTTAATGATTATTTGTCAAACCTTTGATCCGGGTTATTGGTTAACGTCTCTGTCCTTTCGGTCTCCCTTAATTGGGGTTTACCGGGAGGCGGGGTCGTAACAGATATCCAAGTGTGTCTACATGGCCCCTAAGAACTAGGGACTCTTGATCGTGATTGGTGGAAAAGGGGACCATAAAGTTTTCTTTGTTGGGAGTGGAAATCTTTGATCTATGTATCAATTGTTAACTTCCTTTTTATTTTTATTTACTTGGAACGAGCAAAGGATTAAGTGTGTGGTAGTTTTATGAGTGTATATATACCCATTTTTACATACTATTTTACTCACTTTTTAGGTGTTGTTGTTTTTCTACTTCCTAGTTTTAGCTTCATATTCACTTAAATGCAATTGTCTTCCCTTTTCTGAATTTTAATGCATTGTGTGTGTATATATATATATATATATATATATATATATATATATATATATATATATATATATATAATTTTGAATCAGACAAAATTATACGAAAACATCCAGATGGATGATCAAGCCCTAGTGATGTTACGCCTCAAGGGAAGGAAGACCCATAAGCCCTCCTATTGTTCACTTTCCAATCGCCTAGCCAAGCGATTAGCTCCACCATTCGCCCAAATCAAGTTTCTCTCTACCTAGACTCTTCTAAAGTCTTTTATCCTAACACACACTCCTAGTATCCAATCCATTGTGGTTTACCCCATGCTGGTCTGCCAGTGAACCAGACGTGAAGTCCAAATTGAGTAACTCATGTGAGTCACCTGTTGGACCGAGTACGGTCCATGCAATTAGCTTCCTTCTATCGTAAGCATTCGTCATTAGGGTTTTAGAAATGAGGAATGCATCTATAGAAGGGAACCCTTATCTTCAATTATCAGAGTCTTTGATCGTTGATTAGAAGCCATATTGTGCAGCATAAACCCTAGCAAATAGCGAGGAGGGGACGACCACATTAAATATATTGGTCTTCCTACACTAGGCATCACGGCCCCCTTCATTGTTCCTTCTATATTTATGTTGTTATCCCTCATCGTGAGTGAGTAGATGTTTGTTCCGGGGCATGGGGACTAGCCCCATCAGCCCGTATTTTGTTCTAGGTTGCATATAAACTCTACAACATAGTTTCTAAATAAAGTATCATTCGGCTTAATTTCTTACTTTGCTAATTGATGAATTTCCTTGTATGTGTGTTATAATCTTGGATGTGCAAGTTGTTTTGAGTATGATTAGAACAACAGAACAATCTTATTATCCCCTTGAGGTGTCAGCCATGGATAGTGGGTGATTGGGTTGTGATCTATTTTGCATTGAAGATGGTTGATCATAAGTGAGGGTGTCCAGTTGGAGTAAACAAGGAACTTGGATGCTTGGGATGAAGTTTGAATCAAGTAACGAACTTAATCTAGTGAGGGGGCATCAGCTAAGCCTCAATTTAGTAACTTCTGTTGAAGAGTTAGACCTCGTTAGAATAATTAAGCAGGCGGTGATAGTAAAACCCCATGCCCTGGTTCAATTTGGTATTCTTCCCAATGTAACCAAAAGAAGGTTGATGATTCCCTTTCGTGCCACATGGAAAATAAATAGTGTTAAGAACCTTCACTATAAGAACAACATGGTGCCAAGGATAGTGAGCAACAAGGCAATACAACAAACAACTAAAAAGCAAGATCACACTTCATTATTAGTTTATCCACACAAACAAAACACTTCATCATCAGATGATGAAAAGACAATTTGGATCTAATTATAGGGACTGTGAGGTGAAGGAAAATACAAATGCACTATTGAAATTCCTAAAATACGCGACCATTGGGCGTACTATGAAGCTATAGAAATTAAGGTCCCAACCCTCACACATATACCATTCAACTGGACGTTCTTCAAGCTACCCAGTCCCCCTACTTATTCTCGCACCTTTTTCCCCTCTATCCTAGATTTAATTTTTATTTAGGACAAACAAAATTTTAAGTCTGAGGTGGAGGTGGGTGGTACGTGCTCCTTCAACCCACTCTATCTTACACTTTTTGTAATCTCAATTTTATTATATAGCTTAGTATCCACAATTTTTTAAATATTTTATAAAATTTTCCTTTTGGCCTTTATCTAGTTGGTCAGAAATATAAAATATTTCACATCAATATATCCCTTCCTTGACTTTAGTGACTCTACCTTGCAAAAAATTTACAAATCACCATTATTAGAAAACACCATGTAATTTAGGATCCAAAACTAGCATCACTCCTTGGATATGTTGGCAAGCCATATGGAATCAATAAGAACCAAACACGAAGTTTCTCTATTTGAAACTATAGATTAACTTGTCATAAATCTTGTATAATGTATTTATAGGAAGAATCAATCAAATGCAATGACACTCCTTAAAAAAGAAAAGAGTAAAGTTTATAAGCACAAAATAACTCCCCCCTCCTCTCTTAAAGAAAAAGCAAAAAGAACCATCCTATGAAAAAATCCAAGTCTCGAGTGGCATGCTCCCCACCTCAATTTTTCCATACCCCTTGTATTTAATTGGGGTGTACCATCAAAAGATGCCAAAGAGCACTCTAGAAAAGATGTTGTTAATATAACTACATTTAACAAATAATTATATCTCAAGTCGAATAGAGGATGGATCATCTTCTTGTGCACCTCCTTTATCCTGCTCTTGTACAAAACTCAAAATAAGAAAGAAAAAATGGGACTGTAAAAGCAGAAGTGAGAAGAAGCATGTTTCCTACAAAGTATTGATTTACAAACAAGATATGAAATGTGTTTTAATAGGGAATATATAATTTCGTGTTACGTGGTTCTAGGAGATTTTTTCTTGGTCAAATAAGGAGGTAAGGAACAAAGTGGTGGCTATAGTGGATAGTATAGACATGTTGCTAGTACAAATCAGAATTATTTGTGATTTTATTTTACATATGAACAAGCAAAGAATCAAGTCTGGGGTATTTTGAAGAGTTCAAACTCAGCACCTTTGATTGTATTTTTTGGCCTTCAATTGATAATAAATTGTTAGATATTAAATAATTTTAACATAAATTATTTTAGTTTAGATCTTCTTGCTTAAATTGAATTTCTTACTTGATTATTGTATATTTTTTAGGAAAATAGACAATTACTTCACAACACAAAAATTTACAAAAATCATCTTTGGAAGGTTTGTACAATTTCCCGCAGTGCCTGAAATTCATGTATACCCATCACCAAAAGTGACATACCTTTTGCGTCTGAACTCAAATTAAGTATACAAATACTGGTTGGAAAGAAAAACTAATTTTATAAAACAAAATCCTATTTTTAAAAATGATTTTGTTCCTTTGGTAGGATAGAAATCTGCTCGAATTGTCTATTGTCAGAATCAGCATTAAAGAGAGTCACATGGTCAAAATAGACAACTCAATAAATCTCACCACCCTGGACAAGAAATTAAAAGTTATCTAATTTTACTAAGATTTTTTTCCAATTCCATATCCTTTTATATGGTGGAAAGATTTCAAATAAAGACTCGGTCAAATATCAAAAATATCAATGTGATCAATGTTTGAATGTTACTTCGGACTGAAGCAAGTGATTGAATGTTCTTGACCGACCGATAAGAAATCCATCATCCATCCAAGAGTCTTCTAGAGAGTTTTGTATCTTGGATTTCCACCCTCCTTTCCCTATAAAAGGAGGAAGAACTCCAAAGCAAAGGGCATCCATTCTTATAGTTGTAAGCCACATCTTGTATCATGTTGGATCTCATTTTAGCTGACATTGCTTTTAGTTTCATTATGTCCAAGTAGATTCTTCTGAGACATGATGGTTATCCCCATAGCCTAATATTGTTAATTGTAATCGATTCATTATCTCAATGACAGATGTATTCTTCTTTGATATTATATAGATTGATATATTTTTGTCGGGTGATAGGATCGAGGATCTCGTCAAGAATGAATCCATAGTCCCTTAAATGTGATTATCATCCTTCCATTTTTGATCTCGTACATGTTTTTCTGATAGAATACTTATATACCTTCAAGGTTTTCAAGACATCGGGCTCTTGGAAGAATGAACCCATAATCTATTGATGTGGTCGCCTGATTTAGATTATAATTTTTCTATATGGTTAACATGTCTGTGATAGCTCATGGTGACATGAAAACCTGATCTATTGGTTCGAACATCATATCAAAATCACATATATCTCGTTGACACCTCACAAAGTTGTGTGTTGGATGGTTGGATGAGGATCCATAGCCTTTGGGACCGATGGGATTATGGGCAGTTCGAACCTCATGTAATTGTGCCCCACAAGGACATATCCACATGGTCCTAATTTGGTTATAGAGATCAAGGAGTTGATTTTTTGAGTTTACCATGAATTTTGGTGATGATCCTTCAGACCCCTTGCTATTTTATTTTTGACCTTAGCTACTTTTTATTTTAGCAACTTTATTTGTATTCTTAGTCTTTAATCAACTCTCTCAAATTGAAATTTTATTTCTTATTTTTGCAATTGGATTTGAAACTCAAGAAACTTCTTCCCATTGTCCCTTAGATCGATACCTATCTATACTAAGTTCACTTGTTGTTCATATCAAGTTGACAACCTGGTTATAAGGTTAAACTCTAGCACTTTTTCTAGTGATTGTTGTGTCTACAACAACGTGCATTAATTTGATGACGTTACCGGAGATGACACATATTGTTTTTTGAATCCGATTGCTTGTATATATTGTATAATCTTATTCATATTTCTTTATAAGTATAATGTCATTTTGTTCCATAATTTATCTTATTATAATTTTGTAATTTGTTTTGCCTACTGAGACCCATTTCAGTAATGTATCTCCTCTTTCTGTGGAGTTTTCATTCTGAAAATGCTGCTTTCTAGATTATTTTTGTAATTCTTAGTCTTGTTCTATAATTTATTCTCTCATAAATTTGTAATTCAATTACCTACCAAGATTCATTTTGGTAGCGTGTCTCCTCCTTCTTCCAAGTTTCCATTTCGGCAGCACTACTTTCTTGTTTAATTTTGTAATTTTTGAGTTTGTTCTTTAATTTATTAGCTTTGTAATTTTAGTCCTCTATGTAATTTCTACTAACCCCCTCTCTTATTTTATTTCATTTTATAATTTTAATTTCTTCTAGTTTTTTTTCTCTCTAATAAAAGACATTTAAAAAAATGGGATTGCTCATACATTATGATTTACAATATTAATCAAAAGGCTATTACAACGATGCATCACCACATTGTCTTAATGTGTCCCTGAATTATGGTGATACTTTCAATGATCCCGATCCTTTCTATCCTAGTGGGTATGATGTTAATTATAACCCGCAAATTCCCTAGGGCCATTATCAGGAACTATGCTAGTTGTCTCCATATTTTAATGGGGTATGACCAAAATTACTATGGGGATTATGAGTGTATTTGTGAAACCCAATATGATTCTTAACATGAAGAGAAACTTAGGGCCCTTCATAAGATAGTAGAAGAAGGATAAGAAACACTAGAAACCAATACCTTACTAGCTGCTTTTCTAGAAGCCCAATCAAAGAATTTGGATTGTCAAAATGTATTCCCTCATGTTATAGTGACACCTTGTGATGTTGAGTCTTCCTACCAAGGTGGATGTAATGAAAATTTCAATCCATCATCTCTTGAAGACTATTACAAGGAGAAATGCAAGAATCAATATGATGGGCACCATGACCAAGATCATTATGGGGATGACCAAAATTTCGGATGGTATAAAACTAAGTTCACTCCCCAAAAAGTGCAATGTCCTAAGGCCCTAGAGAGATCAAAAGTAGAGCAACATGCATCACTGGAAAGATGACAAGCATAGTTAGCTACCGTACTAGAAGCCCAATCACAGAGACCCCCTAGTAGTTAGAACATCCCAAGATAGTTTTTCTCAACCGGTATGGTGATTATCTAATTTTAGTTTCATATATTTTGGATCCTAAAGAATAGCACATACCATGGGGTCATACTCTTTGTGTGATGAGGATTTTGGTATTTTTACCCTTTCTCTAGAGGCTTTATTAGTTGAATATGAAAACTCAAAGCAGGAGATCATTCTGAAGATACAACAACTCCTCCTATCAGTGATAGAAATCCATATGCCATCAATGACCATACCCTTCCCCTTGAGTCAATTTGGGATAAGATGCCACCAACCTCCAATGACAAAACAAATCCTCACATTTTGTCACAATCAATTCCCATCTGGCTTACTACTGGTCTAGAAGGGGAGACACCACTCTTAGAAGAAGTTCATATACCCCCTTTCTTTGTTTTCAAGGCATATGTCCCCATTTTTATCCATCATGAACCCTTGGGGACCCCTTACATAGAAGAACTTGAGTTACATGCTACATCAACAATGACACCTACTAACCCCAATATTGATTGCACGATTTTTATGGAGAATAAAAATATTTGTGATCTTGATTTTTATCCTTTTATTCATTTTATGAAATCACCAATATTACTATTTGTAGATCAATATGATGAATGAAAACCAGAGCCTGATCGTCATCCCAATTTTGTACATTTGGCGTTGTAAGATTTACCCATCTGACACTCACCAATCTCCCAAAATCCACATCCATCTCTGTAACATACTCGATTCCAGATACATAGGCTAATCATCTGTTCTTCTAGGCCCCTACTCGATTATATTGTTATCCAATAGCCCTCTTTCCTTCCTCTTGATTTTTGTTTCAAATAGGTACCTTTTAGTGGGCATAATTCCCTAAATCTATGATAAATTATACATTGTTGAGAACTAATAGCCTAATTGACTCAATTGTATCCCATGGACATAAATCTTAGGAGGTTATAGCCCTAATAATTGAATTATGGGAGATTGGTATATAGTGATACCACACTATTGTCTCGATATGGATTTAATACCATAGTGTGACGTTTAGATATTGAGTGAGAGAATTGAATACATCTATAAAGGGTTTACTCAATTAGACTTTAGTATAAGTTTAAAAACCTAATTAGATAACTCTTGACCATCAAACCCAAGATTGACTCAAGTTGGGATGCATAAAGTTAAAGTCATGTGAATTTGCTAACTTAATACCTCAATTAGCAAATTTATAGGAAACAATATAATCTAGACTACCTTACCCTATATTGACGTATTAGGATAGACTTGGGTATCATATAAGAATTGGATCAGTTCTAGGTGGAAGATTTGACCACCTTTGACCATTAGGTCTAATTCATTTCATTAATTGAATGATTTATGCATAATGGTTGAATAATAGTTAAGGAAGTCTCAAAAACCAAATCTAAGCACATAATTGAGTTCCTCATTGCTTTACTAGTAAACCCTCAAAATTTGGGGTCATTTGGACATCAAATTCACCCCCAACTAGACCCTAATATATTCTATATACTCTTACCCTAAGGTTTGGTCGATTTATTGAATTATTTCGGTCACATTCGGATCAAGGTGCTGGACCGGGTTTATTTTCAGTTTTTTTTGTTTGAGGTAGTGGGACCTGGTCATCTGCTACCTCCCGCTTTCTCGCTCGCGCAAGATGAACAACGCTAGAGTTATATCGTCGGCTGCTCTCGCACATTGGGATGATTTATTGGGACAGGATTCACAACCAGTATTCCAACTGACAGTAGGGTCAATTTTTAAGCTAAGTATTTAATGCATTTTATATTAATTGTATGCACATATATTGTGACTAGGTTGAGACAACCCTGAACCTGAAATTAGGAGGTGTTATTGAATATCTAGGACTGGTCATAAGGTATGCACATCCTCTATTTTATTTTGGGCAATATTTGACTAAATCCATATACAATTTAATGAGGCATCTCTTGAACTGTTATTTCTCTTAGAAATCTATTATTCTTGGACATTTATAACACCTGTTATGAATCTCTTTTACTGTTGTGATTATTAAATTGACATGATTATGAGTCTTTAGGCCCCTCCTGCTATGTTGCCTTTTTGGTTTGATATTGATTAAAATGATAGTCTTGCCACTCTATTATAGAATGCTACATATTTGACTAGATTATCTAGAATAGTGGTACTTATGTACAACCATACTTATATAGGGCGTGCGTATTCCGCCAGGGGTGTGCGTTTCCACCCTTGTTTATTTTTTGGCCATGATCCTATGTTGTTATGGCCCTATTTTAGGTATATTTAGTCTACATTGTTATGCATGCAAATATTCTTTGTTTTAATATGCATTTGTGGTTGAATGTTATGGCAAGACACTCTTTCATTATCATGTTTGTAATCTGAAATTTTATATGCCTCACTTCTTTTGTTACTTTTCTCTTGAACATACCTAATTGCAAATATCCCCCTTTTCTTGTAGGAACATCTCTTTTTGTACTTGTAACCCTATATAATGCCCAGAATGTTTTATATATGTACATACTCAGCCTTCGCTGACCTCTTTATTTGTTTTCTATGTTTTGGGTGATGTTCCTTTCCACCCAGGTTTAGGTTCATAAAAGATCAAGGTTGCTCAAAGATCATATAAAGAGAATGTACCTAAGGATATCTTGGAATGGCTAGGTTACTCTCTGCTACTGGGCTTAATTGTAGTTGGTTCAAGTTTTTGTAAAATCACCTATTATGGTGAGGAACAATTGTATAAATGAATTATGAAGTGACTTTGTGATAGTTTTGTTTCCGCTGCTTTATTATTACATGGCTCTTGTACTATAACATGTGAGTGGATCCCCTTTAGGGTCCCACTCTTTTACAGAATGGTATCAGAGCCTAAGCAGTCGGTAACTTGACTACTTCAAGTTATTCCAGGATGACCCTTAATTAGGTAGGTGACCCTTAGAGGTTTTTGGCAAACTAATTAGCTAGTAGTAGAATACCAATTAGGGTTTATAAACCCTAATAACTTTGGGCACTTACACTCCTCAACCCACCTATGTGGATGGGAGTTAACCTCTAGTAACCCTTAACACCCATGCCCTCTTTATCGGGGTGGGATGAAGCCACACATGGCTGACTCTTGTAGTGTTGGTTCACATGTCATAATTTTCTAGGATGTTAGCCTAAGAGCTTGCAATGTCGATTGATTTAAATAGTCATTGTTAGGCTTTATTCTAGTTCTCACCTTGAACCACTTTCCCTTGTTGTTTCTCTATCATGCCTCGTATTTACCCACTTTCGGGGTATTGAGAACACATAACTTATAGATGTAAAATCTCTATGGGTATCTTAAGATTTAAGATGATTCCATTGTTACTAAGTGATAACGTTCATCTAGCATGCCCAACATATATTTACTTGGTTACTAGGTATGCATGAATGTAAAATACAAAATCCTAAATTAAGATTAGGGTTAAGATTCCTTTGATGTTAAGTTTTGTCCTAAACTATATCAACTTTATTATAGAATGCCTTGTCCTCAATGTGAATATATTAGGATAGCTTTGCCCTGATGCCATCTCCTCAAGTGCTAAATTCCACCCTCCTTGGGATTGTTATTCTTGTATATTGGAATTGATTGATGGAGTTAAATGTTTTAGTAGGCATACTTAAATGATCACCTCTCTCAGAGTACTTGGTTTACCTAGTGATTGAGATGGGTATCTGGACTATATAGGTAACCTTATCATGTAAAGGAACTACAGTGGCAAAAACCCTAAATCACTACCTATCTTGTTGGGTAGTCTCATGTTTTGTTTAGGACTTGGGATGGGGTATTGGGGATTATGAGTACGAATGATGAGTGAAATGATGGATGTCATGCTTGGGTAGGTTTTGACTGACTTTTGGCTATGATAAATATGCACCCTTTCTCTCTCTCTCATTGCTTGCATATTAGAGAATACTCACATGACCTTTTAAGTGATAGGAGGATCATACCTCTTTTATAGAAGGTAGTGGATATAGGATAGTAATGTATTTTTCAGGTTGTGGAAGGTGTCTGACTTGTTTCTTGGATCGATTTGGTGCCAATTTTGCATCTTCATCTCCAGTCCTTTATCGCTAAAACTTATTTTCATTATTAAATTATGTACAAAAGATTTATTTTTCTTTTTATGATCTCATTGATGATTTTCAGAACCAAGTCACCACCACAAGTAAGTTGAGTAGTAGAGAAGCTCTTTAGTGTAGTACCCTTAGTTGACATTTTCTACCCTAATACCCTAGGCCTAAAATTGACATAGTCAGTTTCATATATATATATATCAGACCTAGTGGATCCACCCTTTTTCCCCTCTAGGTTATGCACTAATTTATAGTTTAAAACTTTTAAGGGGTGTAGTTTCATACAGTTTATTCATTAGGAATCAAAATGTATAATCAGGATTAATAGCAGCTACAACAAATAAAACTTGGATAACTCCTAGAAATAATGTCAACATATGTATAGGCTACCGAATCAGGAATTTAGACGATTCTTGCTAACCACCATCATAAATGTTACTTTGGTGATTAAAATAGATTTTAAAATTTCATCTTGAGTTATCCGTAAAGGATTTACTTAATCCAATAGGTAAAAGTAAATTACACTTAAAAGCTAAAATTAATATTCTATACCCCAAACCACTAATAATTAAATGGTATGGATGACTGTATAGTATAGGCTAGGGTGAACATACTCAGTATGGTGGAATTCCTGAGTTTTTTTCATGTGACCATTTTAAATAATAATATGTTGATGTTGATGATGATGATGATGATGATGATGATGATGATGATGATGATGATGATGATGATGATGATGATGATGATGATGATGATGATGATGATGATGATGATGATGACGATGACGATGATGATGATGATGATGATGATGATGATGATGATGATGATGATGATGATGATGATGATGATGATGATGATGATGATGATGATGATGATGATGATGATGATGATGATGATGATGATGATGATGATGATGATGATGATGATGATGATGATGATGATGATGATGATGATGATGATGATGATGAAGATGATGATGATGATGTTGATGATGATGATGATGATGATGATGATAATGAGGATGATGGTGATGATGATGATGATGATGATGATGATGATGATGATGATGATGATGATGATGATGATGATGATGATGATGATGATGATGATGATGATGATGATGATGATGATGATGATGATGATGATGATGATGATGATGATGATGATGATGATGATGATGATGATGATGATGATGATGATGATGATGATGATGAGTAGATGAGAAGATGGTGTCCATGATGATGAGGAAGATGAGGATCTATAGGACAAATTAGCACTCAGATCTAGCGGTGGATGGATTTCAGGGACAAAATCCTCTTTAAGAGGTGGAGTGTTGTAACATACTCGATTCCAGACACATAGGCTAATCCTTTGTTCTTCTAGGCCCCTACTCGATTATATTGTTATCCAATAGCCCTCTTTCCTCCCTCTTGATTTTTTTTTCAAATAGGTACCTTTTAGTGTGCATAATTCCCTAAATCTATGATAGATTATACATTGTTGAGAACTAATAGCCTAATTGACTCAATTGTATCCCATGGACATAAATCTTAGGAGGTTATAGCCCTAATAATTGAATTATGGGAGATTGGTGTATAGTGATACCACACTATTGTCCTGATATGGATTTAATACCCTAGTGTGACGTTTAGATATTGAGTGAGAGAATTGAATACATCTACAAAGGGTTTACTCAATTTTACCTTTAGTATATGTTTAAAACCCTAATTAGATAACTCTTGACCATCAAACCCTAGATTGACTCAAGTTGGGATCCATAAAGTTGAAGTCATGTGAATTTGCTAACTTAATACCTCAATTAGCAAATTTATAGGCAAACATGATAATCTAGACTGCCTTACCCTAGATTGATGTATTAGGATAGACTTGGGTATCATATAAGAATTGGATCGGGTCTAGGTGGAAGATTTGACCACCTTTGACCATTAGGTCTAATTCATTTCATTAATTGAATGATTTATGCATAATGGTTGAATAATAGTTAAGGAAGTCTCAAAACCCCAATCCAAGCCCATAATTGAGTTCCTCATTTATTTACTAGTAAACCTCAAAATTTGGGGTAATTTGGACATCAAATGCACCCCCAACTAGACCCTAATAGATTCTATATACTTTTACCCTAAGGTTTGGTCAATTTATTGAATTATTTCGGTCACAGTCGGACCAAGGTGTTGGACCAGGTTTATTTTCGATTTTTTTTGTTCCGGGTAGCGGGACCTGGTCGTCCCCTACCTCTTTCTCGCTCACACAAGATGAACAACGCTAGAGTTATACTATCGGCTGCTCTCGCACATTGGGCTGATTCTTTCAACGCGATTTCTTCACCAACGAACTCCACACGTCTTCGCGAGCAAGTCGATCCCTTACTCGGCCCCCATCGAGCCCTAAGGCGAAAATGCCTATTTCTACCCAAACGACAGCTTTTGTGCTACTTTCGGAAACCCCCACTCCGGCGCACCGTTTCTCATCTCCCGCTCCAAAAACCTTCACCGGAGGCTCCTCTTGCCTTCTCTGCTGTCAATTGCTCTCATGGACTCCTGGGAGCTACTGCTAGCGTGGGTCACCTTCTCCGGAGAAGATGGCAAGTAGCTTCTCGCTTTCTCCTCCTTGGTCAAATCCTCCACGAGGTAACCATCTATGACACCTATTCATCCTTCCTATGAACTTGTCTTACCATGTCATCTTGTCGTTTGATTGGTCGACAAGACGACGTTATACTCCCGTATTTTTCTGATGTGTGAGAAAACCTGGAGGATTCTTGTTCCCAGGAACTCAGCTAAACCCATCTCGGGTGATTGGTAGACCAAATAGCTTCACAACACACTGGTGAGGTGTTTTGGACTTCCCTTATGGATCTTTGCTTTGACTGGCTACACTGGCATTTCCAGATCATGTGCCCGACTGAGCTTTTTGCTGACCTTCTCGCGTGACTAGGCTTTCTCCTGTTTTCTTCTACTCCTCAACGACTAAGTAGAAAGAGAAAGGACTTGTGCAACCGCCTCCTGGTTTCTTGTGGTTGGATCTCCGTTCCCTGACGACCTGCTTTGCAGGTGAGCCACGTTGAGATTGGTCTATGAGGTACCCCAAATATGGGATCCTCCGATCCAATAGGGCCTGGTGGTCTCACTGATATCAGCACCCGAAGCTGAGGGAGTCTAGATCTCTAGCACAGACCGAGGGAACAAGATGGTCATGAGCTCGGAGCACCTGCAGGTGACCATGCCGCAAGACACAGGGAAATCAATCCCTGGGGCAAAAGCCCTGTCTTGCCCATGGAACCTGGGTGCAACATGTATCACCCGCAAGGGTATTTCAGACCCTTTTGCACACTCTGACCCCGCATTATTCGGGCGCATCTCTATCAATTCACATCTTATTTTCTGTCTTAATCAGGAAATGCTTATAACTTGTAAAATTCATAAGTATTTATTGGCTTATCCAAATAATACAAATAAATATGTTTTTGGGATCAGAAAAATATGACTGATTTATTGGGATAGGATTCACAACCAGTTTTCCAACTGACAGTATGGTCGATTTATAAGCTAAGGATTTAATGCATATTATATTAATTGAATGCACATATATTGTGACTAGGTTGAGACAACCCTGAACCTGAACTTAGGAGGTGTTATTGAATATCTAGGAGTGGTCATAAGGTATGTACATCCTCTATTTTATTTTGGGCATTATTTGACTAAATCCATATACATTTTAATGAGGCATCTCTTGAACTGTTATTTCTCTTAGAAATCTATTATTCTTGGATATTTATAACTCCTGTTATGAATCTCTTTTACTATTGTGATTATTAAATTGACATGATTATGGGTCTTTAGGCCCCTCCTACCTTGTTGCCTTTTTGGTTTGATATTGATTAAAATGATAGTCTTGCCACTCTATTATAGCATGTTGTGTGTTTGACTAGATTATCTAGAATAGTGGTACTTATGTACAACCATACTTATATAGGGCGTGCGTATTCCGCCCGGGGTGTGTGTGTCCACCCTTGTTTATTTTTTTGGCCATGATCCTATGGTGTTATGGCCCTATTTTAGGTATATTTAGTCTACATTGTTATGCATGAAAATATTCTTTGTTTTAATATGAATATGTGGTTGAATGTTATGGCAAGACACTCTTTCATTATCATGTTTGTAATCTGAAATTTTATATGCCTCATTTCTTTTGTTACTTTTGTCTTGAACATACCTAATTGCAAATAGCCCCCTTTTCTTGTGGGAACATCTATTTTTGTACTTGTAACCCTATATAATGCCCAGAATGTTTTATATATGTACATACTCAGCCTTCGCTGACCTCTTTATTTGTTTTCTATGTTCTGGGTGATGTTCCTTTCCACCCAGGTTTAGGTGCATAAAAGATCAAGGTTGCTCGAAGATCATATAAAGATAATTGTACCTAAGGATAGCTTGGAATGGCTAGGTTACTCTCTGCTACTAGGCTTAATTGTAGTTGGTTCAAGTTTTTGTAAAATCACCTATTATGGTGAGGAACAATTGTATAAATGAATTATGAAGTGACTTTGAGATAGTTTTGTTTCCGCTGCTTTATTATTACATGGCTCTTGTATTATAACATGTGAGTGGATCCCCTTGCGGTTCCCACTCTTTACAATCTCCAACATTTCCTTTATCGTTCACAGAAGATCTATGGATCCTATTGGAGGGACTACAAGGTGAAACGAAATATGAATGCCCCATTGAGATTCTGCAACTACCTGATCATTGGGTGTACTATGAAGCTCCAACAATCAAGGTCCCAATACTCACACATATACCATTCAGTTGGACATTCTTCGAGCTACCAGGTCCCCTTGGTCATTCTTGCCCTTTTCTTCCCTCCATTCTGAATTTAAGATTTTCTCAGGATGAGAATTTTTTTTAGTTCGGGGTGGAGGTGGGTGGTACTTGCTCCTTCCACCCATTGTATCTTAAAATTTTTGTAATATCTATTTTGTTATATAGTTTATTTAAAAAAAATCAATTACTTTTCAACAAAATTCATTTTAGCCTTTATCTAGTCGACCATATGAATAAAAAAATTCATACCAATATTTCCCTTCCCCGAATTTAGCAAATTTTCCTTGTAAAATTTTACAAATCACCAGGATTAGAAAACACCATGTCATTTAGCACCGAAAACTAGCATCACTACTTGAAAATATTGACAGGCCATATGGAATCAATAAGAACCAAACATGAATTTTCTTTATTTTAAAATTTTTATTAACTAGTCACAGATCTGGTATAATATACCGACAATAAGAATCAATCCAATGAAATGACACCCCTTTAGAAAAAGAGTGAAATTTTATAAGCTTGAGGACAACTCCTTCATCCTTGTCTCTCAAAGAAAAAGCAAAAGGAACCACCCCAGGACAAACTCCAAGTTCTTGGTGGCATGCTTCTCACCTCAATTCCTCTATACACCTCATATCTTATAGGGATGTACCATCAAAAGATGTCAAAGAGCACACTAAAAAAATACAGTCAATGTAACTGCAGTCCACAAATAATTATATCCCTTGTCAAATATAGGAAAGATCATCTTCTTCCGCACCTCCTTCATTCTGAAACCTATACAAAACTTAAAATAAGAAAGAAAAATGGGTGTGTCAATGCACAAGTGAAAATAAGCATATTTCCTACAAAGTCATGATTTAGAAACAAGATATGAAATATGTTTTAATAAAGTATATAGAATTTCACGTTACACGGTTCTAGGACATTGGTTCTTGGCCAAAAATGAGGTAAGGAACAAAGTAATGGCTATGAGGGTTAGGATATACATGTTTCTAGTATAAATTGGAATTATTTATGATTTTATTTTCTTATGTACGAGCAAAGATTCAATTCTGGAGTATTTTGATGAGTGCAAACTCATAACCTTTAATTTTACTTTTTTCATCTTTAGTTGACAATAATTGTTAGATATTAAATAGTCACCTTTTTTTATGAGTGCAAACTCATCACCTTAGTTTAGATCTTATTATTTAAATTGGAGTTTCTAGTTGATTATTGTGCATTTTTTAAGAAAAAAGATAATCACTTCAAAGAACAAAAAAATTACATAAATCATCTTTGGAAGGATTGTACATTTTCCCACAGTGCCTGAAATTTATGTATACTTATCACCAAAAGTTTCGTAACTTTTACATGCAAACTCCAAATTAGGTATAGAAATACTCATTGGAAAGATAATTTTATTTTCTAAAAAAATCATATTGTTTGTATCAGTTTTTTGCCTTTGACAGGAGAAAAATCTGCTCAAATTTGCTATTGCAGGAATTTGAATTAAAGAGAGTCACATGGTCAAAAAGGACAATTCAATAGATCCCACCATTGTGGATAAGAAATTGAAAGTTCTATCCTTTGAATAGTAATGTTGTCCAATTCCATATCCTCTCATGTGGTGGCAAGAATTAAAATAAAGATGCGATCAAATATCGAAAATCATCAATGTGATCAAAAGTTGAATATGACTTCAGGATGAAGCAAGTGATCAAATGTTGTTGACCGATTGATGCAAAAGATGAAGCAATTTTATCATCATTCAAGATTCTTATGGGGTGTCTATCTAGGGTTTCCACCCCTCCTATAAAAGGAGGGGGAACTCCAAGGAAAAGGTCATCCAGTCTTTTAATTGTAAACCACATCATATATCATGTCAGATCTCATTTTAGTTTACAATGACTTTAGTTTCATTATGTCCTTGTAGATTTTTATGGGACATGAGTGCTAGTCCCATAGACTACTATTATTTGTTGTATTTGATTTCTTGTCTCACTAAAAGATTGATTTTTCACTGACAGAAGAGATCTACCTTATACTTCTTCAACCAACATCCCCAACATAACATCAAAAGTAGACATGTCAAACAAGATGAAGTCTGAAGGAAACATATTCCTAGAGAGACAAAGGTCCAAGGTTGGGAGTTTGAGATGAGAAGAGTAGATTCTACCACTAGGGGTTTTAACGTCTAACGTGTGATCCATGTATTCTGATTCTAATTCTAACATTGAAGCAAGCTCGATTGATATGAAAGTAAGAAAGTTCCTTGATAGGATGCATATCAATATGAAAGGTACCTTCAATAACTTCATTGTCCTCTCTAGCCTCTTCAAAATTTCGAACAAACACTCTTCCATTCCGCCTTTCCATCGGAGGTCAACGTCCTTGTTGGTTATTGTTGTTGTTCCTTGAAGGAAGATTATGTCATTGTTGCGCCTGTTGAGCCGGGGCTTGTCCACACTGAAGCTTAGGATAATTTGGTCAAAGATATTCAGCTTGACCACACTCATGAGAGATTGGTGCAGGTCAATCATCTCGTCAAGACGGGGAATTTCCTATGTTGCACTTCCTAGGAGGATGTGATCGGGAACAACAATTGCATGTGTCACGTCCTTGGTTTCCACCTTCATTCCTCCTCTTCTTGTTATTATTATATCCAAATAACTAAAATCCAGGATAGGACTCGATCACAAGTGCCTTGTCCACCATTTGTTGAAAAGTAAGAGGTATTTAGGGAACAAGATTGTATCCTACACTATAGTTGAGTCCTTCCATGAAAAGGGTTGATCTTAATTCTAATCTAAGATCAATGTCATAATGTTCTAAAAGCAGGAAAGGTTGAACGCATTCAGAAACGTTCATGCTTCCCTGTCACAGGTTGTAAAACTCATCTTCCTTCTTTTTCAGATAAGCAAGATAGGTGTACTTCTCACTGAAAAGTTTGACGAACTACTCCCAAGTCACGTTGTTAATGTCATGGGTATGAGCCATACCATTTCACGGGATGTGTGTTGGCCCATCCACACATAAGTTGTAAAGTGAACCTTTGATGTGGAGTACACGCCATGCCCTCAAAAGTCCGCTCCATGGCAAAAACCTAGTCATCAGGATATCCACCATGTTTGTCTCACTCTTGTCCTTGAAGTATAGTGGTCGCATCTTGTTGAAGACTGTCATGGGGAACTTCATAGGCTTGTTAGCAGAGGCTGTAGTAGTGAAGAGTTGTCCTACCAAGGTAGTCGAGAGTAGTTGGCACAACATGGTTGTGATGACCCTAAATTTTAGGGTTTTAATACTCAATATAGTACTTTAAGACCATGGATGTTTTGAACTCAAACTGAGGATTGGTTATTCCATTACGAACTATTTCCACCTAAAAGGTATGACTTGAGATATTATTGATGATGATTGGAAATAAATTTAAGATTTATACATTTATGTATAGGGTTGCGTGAGGAATTTATTTGCAAGATCAAGTAATGGATTTTGAGACTAAAAAAAATAATTTAGTTTGTGTCATTGTGAGCCTATGTCTAAAATTTCATGATTTTTGGGGGATGCTATCAAAATATATGCAAGTTCAGGGCATACTTGATGATTTCAAATACTAGAATATAGTATGACTTAGGTTACATGTTTACTATCCTACCACAAACCTTTTCTATCTATATGTTCCACGATGCCTATGTAGTTGACTGTCTGTGAGGTTGTCCCTCACCTCCGAAGAAGGAGGAACATAATGTGTTATCTTAGATCTGATTAAGTTGGGGAGATCATTGAAATTTGTTGGCCGAGGTAATATCTACGCAACAACCTGAACAAGCTAACCACGTGCTTCCCCCTTGTGAGGAGAACGGTTCCCTCTCTCTTCCAGCAACTCCTAGCTTTTAGAAAAGGAGGTCTATGGTAGGAGGAGGTAGAGCTTGGCACTGTAGAGGTTTCTGTATAGCCCTGAACCCAATGCTCCGAGAGACAGGTTGAGGAGGAAGGGTGGAGAGGAAATTTCGGAGGTTAAAGAAGGAGTCGCCATGGTTGGGCAGCATGGAAGGGATCACAGATATCAGATCGAATCAATCGCGACTGCAATAAGGGGAGGTCCCGGAACCTAGATACATTCCTTCCATGATCCTAGGGTGGTTGGAGAGCCACCAAGTTCCATCCACAACAACATGGTGGGCGAAGCTCTGTTATACCGAGTAAACAGAGTACTTCACAATCAGAGGATCTGGCTGTGCTACAGATCTGGTGTCGTCACCACCTTGATGGGTGACCAATGGCCCCTCTACCTCAGAACGGCGATGCACAACTTTATGAGCAAGGTTTGATCTTGACGCCATTGTGATACCTCACCATCTATCCTGATCATGGCGGCACCTAACTACAGAGCTCATCCATTCATCAACAACGACCTCCCTATCCATGATACAGTGCCAAGGGCATCACAAGTTGAGGAAGCCTAACCTAGAAGTAAGGAGGACATGGTCTCCTGTGATTTTTGGTTGTAGCAATGTACTCTATCAAGAGTTTGAGTAGTAGAAAAGGGATCACGGTCCAGTGATCGCGAGGAGAGGAGAACCTCTTCCCCCCTTCTGACCTGCACTAGGGCGGTGCCCAACTGGCGAAGCCACAACTCCAATACAAGGTCAAGCCTTGACCATGAGATCCAATGGAATACCACTGTGTAGGTTCTTAGAGTCGGATCTGCCTCAACACGTAGAGACCTTCGTCACCTCGAGTTGACATTGGGGAACCTAGCTGATGCGGTGCTTGTCGGAGCTCCTGCCATCCCGCACAGCGGAGTGTTGTTGCACGGAGGAATAAAGGAGGAGCATGTTATCAGGTCCTAGAGACCGGTTGGTCATTTCTAGGGCCAACCGACTCATAGTGGATCAAGATGCTGGCCTCAAGATCCAAAGACCCTAGTAAGCCCAAAAGGTAAATCATTTTCACATTTTCAAAAAAAAATCTAAACACCATAAATGGCATTAATAAATAGATCCCATGGCAAATAAATGTATGAAAAATATCCCTAGAATAAGAATAATATCCTTTTTATTATGAAACCCTTTGATCAGACTTTTGAGACACTGACATTGATGATATTTAATCTAGATGAGAATGCTTCATTTAAATGGTTTAACCAGAAAAGGGTTGAGATTAAATCTGAGAAAAATAATATTGAACCCTAGTATTATAAAGAAACAAAATATGGACACTAATCTTGAAATTATGCCAAAATGTTAGATCTTTCCTGATTAATGACTAATTAGAGGGTTTTATTCTCTTATTATTGCTAGAAAATAGACCAATCGTCAGAAAATTATGAGAACTAAACCATACCTAAATAATGACCTCTAGATTAGTATAAAATATCAGAGACATGTTCTAGGCTGTTTGAGCCTAGGTTTGGCCTAAACCCTAACTTAGACCTAAAATATCAATGACATAATCAACCATGTATTAATGATGATTAATTTGCTATTAATCAGGTACTGACCAGTTTATCTAGATGATCATGGATATGTGAGGAATCTCTGAACTCAGGTACGTGGATATAAGTATAAGACTAGTTTTTCTGGATGATAATTATGAGTAATTGCTTGCATGTATTTGAGTATCTTGTTGGATGTTCATCTATATGTATTGTCATTTCTGCCTGGAACATTATGAACACTAAAGAAAGAAAATGGAATGTAGTTACTGATGGTTCATTAATCTCCCTATTAGAGAGGGAAAGTATTAATGTTGACTAGCACCTCCCTAATGGTACAAGGTATGCGGGGAGATCCCTAATGGTATAAGGTACGTAGGGATAGGGCACAATAATATATGTTTGCGCTAAGTCCATCATTGTAATACATGTCCATTGAAATATGGTTAATAACTCGGGTTTACCTAATTTTCTACCTTAAATAATGCTTTCATTTTTCTTTCTTCTTTTTCAAGTATTTTAAAAATGTCAGCATAGTATAGTATCTTTCAACCACGTACCAACTTTATGTTGATTTGTTGTGTCACGTATGTTTTAGGTTCAGAGCTAGCATGGGATAAAAGAACAGGATGTCAGCAAGTTGTATAGGTTTACCTATTGTCTAAGATCCTGTTACCATACATGTTCATAGATTGTGGAATATTCATTCAATATGTAATTGTTAATCATTGTGTCATAATTCATGTTGTATAAATATACATGTTGAATGTTGAGAATGTCACAGTGCATTATAGTTGTATTTTTATGTATGTGTATTATGCTTCCGCATCGCTCTCTGATGTAATTGCTAGCATTTTCGGATTTTGTCTTCTCATCTCCATGGGGTTTTGAGAAGGTGAAAATCCGGGGACGTTACAGTTGGTATTAGAGCATGAACAATAGCTACACCTAACAATTTCTCACCATGAAACATAAAAACTAAATTCCACCTTTCACATTAAATCCTAGAAACTTAGTAAGTTTTTCTATAGGAATAAGGTTTGACTTAGCCTCTAAGTTAGAACCTAGATGTTCGAGAACTTGGTTTAGTCTAGTGTGTGAAACCCTTTCCATATAGAGCTCATATGTATTGGGTAGCTACACTAATCTACATCTTGTTCTCACTATTTCACTAGGTGACATGACCCTAGACTATCTACTGTGTGTGGGACACTCGATTTTGTTGATTTGGTTTTGTTTTACAATCGGCTCGAGCCTCGATAGTTTTCTATGACGTCTTCTTTCTCGGAGAAAAACTACATAATATTTTATTATATATATGTAAATATAAAAATGTGTCCCTCACACTGGAGATTAGTTAGTGTTCATGCAACCTAAGTGAAAGGGGGGTGACATCAGTCTAGAAGAGAGAGCATATCTAGAATAGATGTCTAGAGCCTTATCAAGATATGTGATACATAGAATAGAAGATAGAATGATAGTTGACATAAGCATGGATGATCTTATCTAAGTTCTACCTTTAGTGATATAAGTTGCTTGTATATGATATGAATCCAACTTTGAAGATTCTAAGCTATGACTTGATGATGAAAGTACATTCCCTTTTCTTATTTAAGATGAGCTAAGTTACGATAATGTTGAATATATATGCATGAGCCTTAAGCTCTTTTACAAAGGAGGACCTCCAGTGTTAGGACAAGATACGTGGTGAACTCTAGAGAGAGTGAGACCCACAAGGAGAGGGTCATAGGACCTATCCTACAATATATGAAATATGAGATATATCTAAAATGATGTGTCCTAAGCTGGGTTACTCCTGAGTAGAAGAGTTGAGTCCTTTTACTTGAATCAATCCTATATGTGAGAGTTGGGTAAAAAAATGTGATGGGTATAAAATTCATGATGAGAAAGTCAATCCATTTAATGAGTTAGGTCCTAGCTCGAGTGACTTAAGTCAATGATGCTCATCATTAGCTGCAAGTGAGGTGATATATGAAATGCAAGTTCTTGGAGTAAAATGCATTGTGCATAAGATACTCACACATGTTGTCCCTTCTTCTTCTTCTCTTTCTTAATATATGATGCTAGAAACCTCACTTGAGCTATTATGATGATTATGTATGAAAAGTCACTTGTATAAGCTTGACCTATTCTATATTCCCTTCCTATATCATGCAAGTAATATCCACTTTTGAAATCATGATAACCTTGATCTAATATCTTCTCTTTCCCTTCATATCATGCATGAAAGATACAAATTTGATCTTGAAATGAAGATATCTATGGATCATGATTAAATGATCACAAGTTATAATTCTTAAACCTCAATCCTTCTTAATAAATGCTTCTAAGTTTGAGTATAACTCTCACATAATAGAATGAGAACCCTACTATGTAAATATGAATATCAATCCCCTCTAATGATGAAATCCTCTAGTATGATGTTAATCATAAACTTTGACATTAATATGTTAAGTCTGATAATTTTTTATAAAAAAAATCATGGCATGAAACCTTGACATAACCATATGGTTAATAAGGTAAAATATGAAAACTTGAATAATACCTTCTCAACTTGTATCCGTTAATAAACCCCATTCTTAAGGAGATAGGTATGTAAATGTTAACTTAGAAGGATTTTTATGTAATGACTAGGTTGATAAATGATGATGTTGCAACCTATATAAGGTGGGGTGGGTACACCCTAGATACTCAAATATATTGAGATGAAAACATAGGGCAAATCCAAATTTATGATAGGTTTGGCACCTAGAAGTGGCAGCCTACACACATCATGAACTCCTTGATATCACCTAATGGTTGGGATTAGTCGAATTTTGAGGACGAAATTCCATATAAGATGGGGTGAATGTGATAACCCTGAATTTTAGGGTTTTAATACTCAGTATAGTACTTTAAGACCGTGGATGTTTTGAAATCAAATTGAGGATTTGGTTATTCAATTACAAACTATTTCCACCTAAAAGGTATGAATTAAAAAAAATATTATTGATGATGATTGGAAATAAATTTAAGATTTATACATTTATGTATAGGGTTGCGTGAGGAATTTATTTGCAAGATCAAGTAATAGATTTTGAGACTAAAAAAATTAATTTAGCTTGTGTCATTGTGAGCCTATGTCTAAAATTTCATGATTTCTGGGGGATGCTATCAAAAGATATACAAGTTCAGAGTTTGAGAAAATAATGAGGGCATACTTGATGATTTCAAATACTAGAATATAGTATGACTTAGGTTACGTGTTTACTATCCTACCACACAACCTTTTCTATTCTGTATGTGTCGCAATGCCTATGAAGTTGACTGTCTGTGAGGTTGTCCCTCACCTCCAAAGATAGAGGAACAAAATTTGTCATCTTAGATCCTATTAAGTTGGGGAGATCATTGAAATTTGTTGTCCGAGGTAATATCTATGCAAAAACCTAAACAAGCTAACCACACACTTCCCCCTTATGAGGAGAATGGTTCCCTCTCTCTTCCAACAACTCCTAGCTTTTAGAAAAGGAGGTCTATGGTAGGAGGAGGTGGAGCTTGGCACTGCAGAGGTTTCCCTATAGCCCTGAAACCAACACTCACATAGACAGGTTGAGGAGGAAGGGTGGAGAGGAAATTTTGGAGGTTAAATAAGGAGCTGCCATGGTTGGGAAGCATGGAAGGGATCACAGATATCAGATCGAATCAGCCACGACTGCAATAAGGGGAGGTCCTGGAACCTAGATGCATTTCTTCCATGATCCTAGGGTGGTTGGAGAGCCACCAAGTTCCATCTGCGACAACATGGTGAGCGAAGCTCTGCTTTATAGAGTAAAGGGGAGGTCCCAGAACCTAGATCTGTAGCACAGCCGGATCCTCCGATTGTGAAGTGCTCTGTTTACTTTGGGGTCAACTCTTACTTTGGGGTCAGGGCTAGTGTGCTCATAGGGGGAGTAGGGTTCGATATATTGGTATGAGAAGTCCTCAGTGTGTCCTGGTTGTCGTTGTTTCTAGGGAGGCTCCATTGGATGAGTTATTCATATCCACAAACAAATCACCCCACCTAAAAGGCAAAAGTAAAACATATGACTCCTAGGAGTATCCAACTGAGGTATCTATGGCTACTATTTCCTATAGGCATGCTATTTTGGATAGCTAGTATCAGCTCAGGCCAGACATGTATCACGCAGATCTGGGGATCCTCATTAACCAAGCTAGTGGAGTGGAGGAAAATATTGTCATACCCCAAACCCTGATCCTTTCTAGACATCCTAGCTTTCAATGTATGCCACAATAGCTACGTTAAAGTCTCTGATACCATACTATAAGGAGGAGATATCACTCCTTACTAAAATTTAATGGAAAATACACAACATCCATCTATTTTGAAAGAATTGAGATAATGAAGGATGCATGCATCATAATTCCATTTAAATAAGCATGATTCAGATACAAAATATGTCAATAGTAGCAGTGGAAAGAAAAGACTAAGTGATTGCGTTGCTTTGATCCAAGTTTAGTACATGGGTTTTATGGAACATAAACTAGATAGGAAATCTATAGGATATAGCAGTGGCAACCTAGATATCTTAGTAAAGTCTCTTGAATCTACTCCTGGACATGTCCTCCTTGATCTTATTCCACTCCTTGCCCAAGGCCTGGGTGGATGGGATCACCTATCTAGAGGAGAAAATAAGGAATGTGTCAAATAAAGAACAATAATAAGTTAATATCAACAAAGGATAATAAAGGGTAAAGAACAATCAACAAATAAGGAGAATCAAAAGTATGAGGCAAATATCAAATTAGAATATTTCCATTACATATAATAATAATGGAACATGCATGATTAATAGTATGACTACATTAACTAAGTAGGGTCGAGGCACTACCAAACTATAACGACCGCCACCAAACTGACAGCTAAATCGTTACTAATTATGTGGAATAATCTTAAATAGTGGATTAGAAAAAATCACTAAATTTTAAAACCATTTTGCAAGGAGTTCCTATTCCAGAAAATTCTTATTGAAAGATCCAAATCTTATACATATCATGATTTACATTGTACAATCACAGTTTCATTTCATCTCGAGGATAGCATATAACAATTGCCCTATCAACACATGTACTGAAGCAACATAAAATCTCGAGGCATACAAGCCAAAATCTAAAATCATTCATGAAACCATTACAAACCGACTATATGGACCTGAGAGTACAGAGCCGACACATAAGGTCTTTATCAACAAGACACGACAAATGGTACACTCAACTTATATTATTACTGCTACCCTGGTATTTATTGTCCTTCCTCTATAGAACAATCTCTACCTCCTCTTACACGTCCAACTAAAAATTGTGGATCCCACGGGGTGAGATAATTGTCCCAGTGAGTGATAAAACTCTCTTCCAGCAATATTATTATCACAGATAGATAGTATAAAACTGAGCAGTGAATTCTTTTACATTAATAAGCAAGATATATTAATCACTATGATAAACAAAACTGAATAATCTCTCTTCTTAAAATAATGCATCTATAAATGATAAAAGAATAAATCATCTATTTGCTTTATAAGGAATATGAAGAACATGTATACCATCTATCTACTAAGATGTATAAAAGTAATAAAGTATCAACCAATGTTTTCCTATATTCAATCCTTAAACAAATAAGCCACATGACTATTTACATATTCACATTTTCACGTAAGCCTGGAGAAAATGAGATATACTACTCATACTCCATCCGAACCCTAGTAAATCAAAAATGGTATCATACGAGGTCAGTTGCAGAGCCGACTGTCACGAACTCATCTGTCTCGATAAGTATGAGATCACTTAGACTTAGCAAGACATCATGTATCATTTGTAATTAACTATGTTGGGGTATAGTGACATCTTTTCTATAGAGTTATAGTCGTATCATGTACTCTTTTTGGGAGAAGACCACTAAGCTTTCCCGGGTTCTTTGTCATCAGTAAGATCACTAAGCAAACTAATGCTATTGGGAAGTCCACTAAGCACCCTTGTATAATTTTGGGAGTCCACTAAGCACCCCTATATAATATTGGGGGAGTCCATTAAAAACCCATGTATAATTTGGGTAGTCCACTAAGCACCCCTGTACAATTTGGGGAGTTCGCTAAGCACCCCATTATAATTTTGGATACTTCAAATAAAGGTTTAATACGTCATCAAGTATTTTCATGATTCCTTAGAACACATAGAACACATAGAACCTCCATTTCTTCATCATCATATTTGGATATTTAAACTCTCAATTCATCACAAAGCATTGTTACCTTTGTAATAGGTAACTGATACATCTAGGTCATCAGACCAAGGTATTAGTTCACTTAGTTCACAAAGCTCATTGAATATCTAGTAACCTTTCACAAAGCAACAACTACCTTTCAAAATGTTAGATTATATAACCATTTATACAGGTTGTATAAATACTTCTCATAGCTCACAAGGCCCATTAAAATAACTTATCACCTCTTATTAGGCAATGACTATTCACTTAGCTTATAAGGCCTATTAAACATCTTGTCATTTCTCACCCGGCAACAACTATTCACTTAGCTCACACAGCTTATGCAATAGGAGACATACAACCTTCCCATTATTAGGGTTAGGGTTTTCCTTCAGAGCCGAATAGGTTTTTCAAGTTCATATTATTAATCCAAACCCTAATTCATTTCTCCATACATCTAGAAGCATACATTGATATTATAAGTATTCAATCTTATCTATTTATTCTTATCATTTTATCATTAAATGTTTGTCAACACAAAGTCTGAGTTTCCCTCTCATTCTTATGAGGGTATTGATTTCATCCTAATTTATTAACTTGGCTTAACCCTTTCTCATGGTAGGTTAGCCTACACTTATCAAAGTTCTTTAAACTTATTACATCTTAATGTAACAATTGACATGCCACACTTCATGTTTTACTTATCGAAGTATATTGGATTTGAGGTGCACCAAGGTGTATCAACCCTACGGTGTTGGGTATGATATTTGACATGCCTTGGTTCGTCACTTCCCTCATCACTTTTTAACTTACTTACGTTCATAAATTTATCTTGTACTAGGGTATTTACCATCCTAATACTTTATGAACTACCTCATCACACTCTCCCTACAGTGTATTGGTCATAAGTCACACAGTTGAATTACTCATCTATCATCAAGTGGTATGAACTCATCTTGGGTTAAGGAATTATTGATATAGAGTTGAACATTATCAAATACTTAAGGTATTTCAACTTGCCAAGTATTATCCATATCACTACTTGGTATTACACTCATCACTCTAAGAGTGTTTTGCCCTCACCTTTACAAGGTGTATTAGGTTGAATCATGAACACATGTATTGGATTAGGTGTATATCAAGCTAGGAATCATCATATCTCCTATCACATAATCATTAAGGTATTTAATCTTACCAGTCATATGGTGTATCACCTTGTCCATATATGGGTGTACATCCTTACCTCTCTCAAGGGTATTGTCCACACCTTCATTTATTAAGTTTTAACTTAATCCTCCTCTTGAAGGTACATTAACTCACAACTATCAAATTTCACTAAAACTTATTACTTCTTAATATAGTATTTATCGTCTCCCACAACATGTACCACTTAGTCAAATTGGATTAAAGTATACTTGGCATATCAGGCATCATGGTATACATATGTACTATCGTATTGTGTTTGAGACACAACCTTCATATCCTATTATGGATCCATATCAAGCATGTGGTATAACCACTTCATTATATCATGTGAGGTGTAGTTCATATCATGTAGCCATGTCGGGTTGGCTATCACCTAGCTCTTATCATCTCAGGTCATCTTCATATCATGCATGTGTGAGACTATTAACCTTATATCGGGTATAGGGTGTTCCTATATCGTGGACAAGGATGTGCCATTTTGGGCATAACATGAGTTGCCTCACCATATATTGCATAAGTATATACAATTAACACCATGTTGGTTTCTTGTCTTGAATTACCATATCATGTCCTTATATTGGATTGTCCTATCATGATCCCATATTGGATATCATATCGGTTCCCTTATCTTGGGTATCATGTCAGTTTATGTGTTGGATATCATATTGATTTACCTATTTTGAATAAACCCCTCTTTGCTCATAACCATTTCATACTTTCAAGGTTCTATTCACTCTCTATGGTTACACGACAAGCTAGATACTTAGATACATGTCGACCCATCCCAAGGTAGTAGGTGATATCAGGTTTCAAAGGTAATCAAATTTCAAAGTATATCGAGTTTCTACTTCTCCATCTAGGATTTTCCCATATCGTGTAAGAGGGATAACTTTAACCTTGTATCATATATTAGATACAAATAGGTTCCTCCATATCGTCCATAGGACATGTCTTATATCATGTCAGTGATATCACCTTCTTTGATATCGGGTGAACCACCATCTTGGGTTCCATATTGGATTTCAAGGTTCTTCAACCCATATCGGGTTGTTTCATTATGATGTCATCATCATCAACCTTAAGACCTTTGTTGTCTATTCAAAACCATGGATAACAGTCCTAAATAATTTATTGGAACTCATAAATATATCAATTAATCAAAGGAAATCCGAATTTGAAAATAATAATCATTCAAGTTGAATAATATTGAAAAGAAATAGATCAATAATAATATGGATCAGCTAAAGTTATATAACCCACCTCTAAAGCAACTTACAAGCTTCAAACTCCAATCTCTTCAAGTTCCCAAGGTTGAAGATGAGCTTCTCCAAGGTCCAAGACTTAAGCTCCTAACTTTTTGCACAATACCTCCAATCCCAAAGGCCGATATCACCTTACTTGGTTTCTATGACGTATTTGGTCGATACCAAGCTTTCTACTCAACTCCTCTTATTTATGCACAATACAAGAGGGGTATGAATGATATGTAAGAGAAGGATTCTAACAAAATTTTGAATATTCTCCTACTAAGTGAGGGTAAGGTATTTATACTTGAGTTTTATGGAAAGGAGTGTAAGAGGTGTAATCATCTTAAGCTACTACATGCCACATAGCCATGCATGGTGGACACATACTATTTGCATGCACTCCATCATTATATTTCCATGCAAAATAAAAGCTTAAGGATGATGCAATGGATAAGGGTCAGGCTCATTTGGTTATCTTCTAGGACAAGTCTTCTTCTACTCAGTTTATTATTATATTCAACTCCATCTTTTTCTAAGATAAGTTGCAAGTCGGTACATATAACTTTATCGAATTATATTTCCCATCATGGGAAAATATACAGCTCAATCATGGCCCATTGGATGATAGGGACTCCCATTCTAAGTCTACAACTCGATATAGCTAAAGTAAGGGCTTCACCTTTAATTCTTTCTTAGTCTTTTCATCACTAAGAGTACCCTCCCTCAAATATGGTATAATAAGGGTTCCCCCTTATTTCTTTCTCCTATAAATGATACATAGAGGGAGTAGGGACAGTAGAAGTGGTAATTTACATATCAACCCTCCTTTCTAGATAATTTCCAATTTGATACACAAAGAACTTCACATTATTCAAACAAGTTCTGATTTAGAATTTAGGCTTTCCACAGGACACCACATAGCATCATTCTGTCTCTCATGATGTTTAAGAACACCTATAATACATTCAACATGGGACATTTGCAGTATAGCCCCTTCTCTTGGGAAAATTTCACTTTTTTCACTCAGACGATCATGTAATATAGTTAGTTTGCAATTAAGCTCAAACATGAAAATAGACATCACAAGAAGCCTTAATTACTTATCAAAAATTAGAACAAGTTTGCAAGTAACTTTATTAAGAAAAACATCTAGGGTTAAGCCATAACCCAAGTCAGGGGTGTTACAATTATAAATCCCTAACAAGGTTTTCATCCGCAAAATCCTGAATGAAGGAAGACAATTGTTATTTAGGCATCATAACATCAAGTCTTCACATAAAGTTCATTCTCATGGGGATGCCATATAATTTGATCGATACACAACCCTTCAACTTAGGGTTACCATAACATCTACCATACAAGATACACATACAACTATATTTTCATTAATAATTGCAATGCTTATTCTGCGTCAGGTAACACTTTCTAAATCAAAGAAGTGCTATTCATACATTGGATAATTCAGGTGTCAAACCTCACTTAGTTTTAGGTTTTTCCCTTTCATAGAGAGATTAAAGTTATGTTCTGTCACCATCTTGGGACTACAAGTCTCATCATACATTTTTAGTGCCACCCTAATCAATTAACACAACACAAACTTTCTTATGACTTGTACCTACTATCTTCCTTGTTGCACACCCTCTTATTATAAGGAAAGGCAATGTATTTGAAGAAGAACTTATCTTAGAGACATCTCTAGATGTTATGTATAAGCTTCCTCAACAGATCTAGATAGGTATATTCTAAGGAATTATTTTTAGCTTGATAAACTTTTTCTCAAAATGATTCTATAATTACTCCTTCAATTAGTACATCATTATTGATGTTATGTTTATGCAGAGCATAAACCCCTAACATAGGATCTTCATGTTATAGCTATCTCTAGGTTGGCCCTTCTAGGTGACCAAACATAATTTATCTTATTAGGAGTCATATTCTCACTTTCCCACACCATTTGGCATATTTTAGATACCAGAATTCCTTACCTTGGTATCCTTCGCATGTGTCAAAAACACATTGCATCCTCATAATTTCCATCTCTCTATTGTTAATACCAAAGTCAAACATACCAAAGGATCCTTCTTTTATGTTAGGACATTATTTATTACATATTTCTTTATCTTGGAATCAAAGTCCAAGACTAATACTTTTCTAAGTATCTATCAAAAGATCACTTCTAACTCGTGCACATCAAGTGTCCTCAGACTCACTTGGTAGCCATGTCCCTGAAAGGAAAGAACACAAAGAAACATATTCCTTTTATCACCTCTTCAATACCAGGGTTGTTCATCAAAGAGGAGACATTATCATCTCCTAAGATTATTGCATGAACTTTCAACTATTCATAAGTTGTTTACTCTCGTTTCATCCTAGGTTCCTTGCCATATGCAAAGGAATTATATGGACGATTACATATCGTCATTCCTTTCTTTGTTATTATCTAACATTTTTAGGAACATTATATAATTTCATCACATTTCCCATTCCCACATTATGGAAAAGATCTTTACTATTCACATAGATTTTATCAAACATGAATCATCTCATGAGGATTATACTTTTTACCTCCTCATACACATAGATTGATATGAGATCATCTAAGATTACATTTTATTGCACTTAGAATGTGATAAAATTATCCATGCCATGTTTCCAGTTTTGTTATGCTCACTAGATTGTCTTAAAATGGCTACTAGATCAGAGTAATCGGAAAGATAACAATCTAAGAGTTTCATACTTACCTTTTCTTTAATAGTTGAATACCTACCCAGGATATACAAGTACTGAAGTTAGGTAGTATGAAGTTTGTTTAATCTCATATTCCTTACTTTTGATACCATAAAAAACATAGGACATAGCATCCCTGGATTTTCTCCAGGCATCACTTATATACCTCATCCTCTTTCACACAGATAAAAGTAATTGTAAAGCATTTTAAAAATTTCTTTAACAAAATGTAAGCATTTCCAAGTCTTGCCGACCTTAAAACTGATGTAAAGGCTAAATCAAGAATCCTAATTGGTGATTTATCAGGTCCTTTGCATTTCTTTGGTAGCCGCTGCCCTAATACATGAGACATTAGTTGCATTGGTGATACCAAAAACTTCCCCTTTTAAAAATACTAAGCATCTGTTCTCGTGTTTGAACATATCTTTTCTTACTTCCTACCTTATTATCCTTTTCTGGGCAGTCCCTCATCAAATGTCCTACTTTCCCACATTGGTGACAGGTTCTATTTTCTTGTTGTGTCTTAGTTCTTTCGACATTTTTAACTGCCCTAACATAACTATGTTATCTGAAATCCTATTAGAGCCTAGAACTTCATCATTAGGGGCTGGCATCTAGGTTGTGTTACTAATATCCAGTCCACTAAATGCATCACTGCTGTCCTACCTAGCAAGAGCATCAAAAGAAGGATTCCTTATCATAACTGGATCAACTTGGGGATTCTCAGGAAGTTATTCTCCTCTCTCCTGGTCCCTTGCATCTTCTCTTGGTGCAGCAACATTGCTTTCGATAATGTGTTCCTTGTGTTTTCCAGACACCTTTAAGCTTTACTCTATCTTCTGCTTAAGATGAAGTTACTACAAGATATGTTGGAGGATACTAGAATAGACTCAACACCTTAGTCCTATGTCTCTGTTGACTTAGCAAACCTTCACAAAACTCTTACTAAAAGATCCAAATCTTATACATATCATGATTTACATTGTACAATCACTGTTTCATTTCATCTCGAGGATAGCATATGACAATTTCCCTATCAACACATGTACTGAAGCAAGATAAAACCTCAAGGCATACAAGCCAAATTATAATTTGGAGAGTCCACTGAGCACCCCTGTATAATTTGGGGAGTCCACTAAGCACCCCTATATAATTTTAGATACTTCAAAGAAAGGTTTAAAATGTCATAAATTATTTTCATTATTCTTTAGAACACATAAAACACTTAGAACCTCCATCTCTTATCATCATCATATTTAAATATTTAAACTCTCAATTCATCACTAAGATTTTTTACCTCTATAACAGGTAACTGATACCTCTATTTTATCAGACCAAGGTATTAATTCACTTAGTTCACAAAGCTCATTGAATATCTAGTAACCTTTCACTATGCAACAACTACCTTTCAAAATGTTAGATTATATAACCATTTATACTGGTTGTATAAATACTTCTCATAGCACACAAAGCCCATTTAAATAACTTATCGCCTATTATTAAGAAATGACTATTCACATAGCTTGTAAGGCCTATTAAAAATCTTGTCATTTCTCACAAGGAAACAACTATTCACTTAGCTCACACAGCTTATGCAATAAGAAACATACAACCTTCCCATTATTAGGCTTAGGGTTTTCCTTCTTATCCGAATAGGTGTTTTAAGTTTTTATTATTAATCCAAACCTGAATTCATTGCTCTACACATCTAGGAGCATACATTGATATTATAAGTATTCAATCATATTTATTTATTCTCATCATTTTATCATTAAATGATTGTCAACACAAAGTATGAGTTTCCCTCTCATTCTTACTAGGGTATTGATTTCATCCTACTTTATTAACTTGGCTTAACCCTTTCACACGGTAGGTTAGCCTACACTTATGAAAATGCTTTAAACTTATTACATCTTAATGTAACAATTGACATGCCACACTTCATGTTTTACTTATCCAAGTATATTGGATTTGAGGTGCACCAAGGTGTATCAACCCTAAGGTGCTGGATATGATATTTTACATGCCTTGGTTCGTCACTTATCTCATCACTTATTAACTTACTTAAGTTCATCAACTTATCTTGTACTAGGGTATTTCCCATCCTAATACTTTGTGTACTAGCTCATCACACTCTTCCTGTAGTGTATTGGTCATAAGTCACACAATTGAATTACTCATCTATCATCAAGTGGTATGAACTCATCTTGGGTTAAGGCATTATTGATATAGAGTTGAACATTATCAAATACTTTAGGTATTTCACCTAACCAAGTATTAGCCATATCACTACTTGGTATTACACTCATCACTCCTAAGGGTGTTTTGCCCTCACCTTTACAAGGTGTATTAGGTTGAATCATGAACACATGTATTGGATTAGGTGTATATAAGGCATCATCATATCTCCTATCACTTAATCATTAAGGTATTTAATCTTACCAGTCATATGGTGTATCACCTTGTCCATATATGGGTGTACATCCTTACCTCTGTAAAGAAATGAACACACTCGTTTACTAGAAAGAAAAGACGTCATCCCTTGAACCAAACACCACATAAATTCTTTTTTGCCAAAGGGATGGAGATCAATTCATTCAACATGTAAGTATCATTACACAATGAGTGGAAACGGAAAAGAAATATTATCTAACAATTTACAAAGCTTGATACAACACTTCACCACATAAGGTATCTAAAGGAAAACTAAACATAAAAGCCAAAGACCAAGCCGAGGGTCATCTAACCACCTCTTCGAGCCTCCCAAAGATTAGCTACAAGGTTGATGTTGAAGTTCACTCTCCTCGATCTAACGTGGGGTTGGAAACATACCCCACAAAAGAGAAGAAGAAAAGAAATACATCAGCAAAAAGCTGGTATGTGTATGCTAAAAGAAACTTTGAGCAATATAAGGATATGAAGGACATCAAATGTAAAGGATTACCATGCAAGAGATAAGGACTACCCACAAGGGCATAAAAGAGAACAAACATTATAACATGATAAAAGAGAATACTTGCCATGAACAAATAAATAAATTTGTGCAACAAAAGCACATAGATGGGTAGTAGGGCACACACCCCACAAACATCATCAACATGCATGCATGTGAGATAAACATAGTCCTAGAAAAATATAAAATACAAAGGCGGCCAAGGCTTCACATCCCTCAAAACCTGATAGAGAATGACTCACCATCAAACTCCCAATATATATAAAAATTGAGCCAAGGCTTCACATCCTTGAAACTCGGGTATGGGGCACCACCACCACCATCCCATAAACAAAAAGGCCACACACCCAAAAACCAAAGTAATTTACATTATTCTAGTGCTACTGATTCACATTGCATGTAAATATAGAGGCAAGTAAATAGTTTAGTCAGAATATGATACAAATGTTGCCATCACACAATGGACAACACAAACATATAACATCCACTTCAAAGTGGAACATATCAATATAAGAGACCAACATGCACAAAGGCACTAGAGAAATATCAAGAAATTATCCAAGTTCATAATAATCAAGATAGTTCACACGAACCATGATAACAAGAGATAAGAGCAATGTGTATACGCTATTTTCCATAGGAACAAGAGAAAGACAAAATATAGCTGAATTACTCAATATAAAGTAATAGGGGATACAACATACCTCAAACCTGAATCCAAACTGCAAAGTGCTCTTAAATCTAAGTCTAGGTCACCAAAGGCCTATTAAACACATACATATTTCATGTCAATTTCATACGCATTAACCAAACCCTAAATTACCTTTTTATTATTATGTGAATTAGGTTATGAAAACTGTTCCATATTTTAGGTTGTGTTATTAGGAGTCCAAAACATTTTATTATTATATTTTTCTGACTTATAAATATTTGGTTATGAATTATACAAGTTATTATCTTATTAAATAGATCCATTAAAATCAAATCTCTAAAACATAAGATTCAAGTGACAAAACCAATACCAAAAGAAAGCTTATATTTTTTCAAATCCAACGACTATTTTTCCATATTTTTCTGATCAAGGAATATTTAGTTATGGATTTTATAAAACTGAAAAATCGAAAAATAAGAAAAAGCCACATCCACCGCAGGGACCGAGAGAGGTAAGAGAGAAACCGGGCCCAGCGGACATGGCCCAATCAAACGAGGTTAAGTTCACGGTCAATGGCACAGTTGACCTATCCCAAAAACAAAGAAAACTGAGCAAAAAGACTATTTTGCCCCAGAGCGAGAAATCAAAGAAATCGGGAACAGGTGGGTAAAACAGGGAATTGATCGGGAAGATTGTTTTTCCTCCTCCTTCGTCTGCCATGGCCGACCATAGCAACTAGGAGAAGAACCAGCTTGCCCTCCAAGCTTTTTTGGTCACAATTATCGATCCCATAAGGTCTGTGGTGACCCGTCAAAGCCAACAAGGCTCAGCTCAGACTCAGAGGTGTACAGTAGCGTCGGGTCGAAAAATCTCTCCACCATCGAACAACACCGAAAAACCAACATGGCCACTGGCCAAACTGTTGGGCAAAACAACCGCAAGGCACACTCGACAAACGTCAACAAACTTGAATGCACCAAACCCACGTCTGCGGTTCAAAGCTGTGATAGGGAAGCTCGAAAAACTACAAACAAAACCATAGAGCACTGATACCTAGCCGACACACCAAACCAGCCCATCACTCGACCATCTGTAGAAGGGAAAAGGTACAAGAGAGTACCAAGATGGTATGTAAGAATCAAATTGATCCCCGGCCTTGTCTGTTGCTCGTAGATATTGTCGGAGTCTAGGAATCAACTGTCGGCACGTGAGGGTGTGGTGAAAGATTCGTGCAAAATCGAGAGCAGAGGAAACATGAGGGTAGATAGATGGTTCTACAGACACCCCCTTATATAAGATCGCTCTTGGTTCGGGGCTCTGCAATATGACGGCAAGTAGAGAGCTTCTTCCCAATTTGGGCATTTCTAGGAAACTCAACGAATTCGGGTAAATAAGGGATCCTTGGGTGTGACTAAACCCAACGAATACATAGGAGAAGAAATTGCGCGGAATGATCAAGTATATAGAGAGAAATCGATTCCTGAAAAACACATTGCAAGTAGCGCTGGTTTCCAAATCCATCACGAACTGGGAGACAACCCGCAGACCATTGGATCAAGATCGGACGGTCGAGATCATGTGGATCAGAAAAAACCTTATTCAAAAGGAATTAGAATAAACTCTTTCTTTCCCAAACAAATTGGGGGTCCAAACTATATCCAATTAATGTAAAATTTGACATAGAGGTCATATAAGGTATGTAGATTATGATTATGCAATTAGTTTTTCCTTTTGGAAACTTTTAGTTTGTTAAAGATATCAAATCACTTCCTCCTTCATTAATGGCTTTAGGATTATCCAAATTTTATGAAACTTGACCCACAAGTCTCCCTAAGAAACTTGGATACGTTTTTATCATTAATTTTGCAAGTTGATAATATTTCTTTATTTAATTAATAAATAGAAGATTTTACACACTTTCTCTCTCCTATATTTACTCATTAGTCAAACATTTTCCAATTTAGTTGCAAATTTTCCCAAAGGATTAATTTTATATTTATATTACAAATTTGGAGTTATTTTTCCAATTTGAGGGCATTAAATATTTTATTTCACTTTATTGGCTTACTTCCCATTATCTTGTAATAAAGGCTTGTATATATTTATTTATTATCCAAATTAGATGATACTTGGCCATTAAGTTTCTTTAAGATCAAGAAAACAAATTTGAGAGTCAAATTATCCTCATGGGTTTCCAATTTGTGATTTTTGAAACAACATATTTCTCATTATCCTCTTTTAAACTACTATATCCCATATTATCACCAATTATCATCACCTATATATATTTTTTGGATTTTCTCTTCTTTTTCCAATTCTAAAAAGTACTAGAAAGTTCTAGGATGAAATATCTTATTATTTTTATTGCTTAGTGTACAATTTGCACTTCAAGCCCATTATTAAAAACCCAACTGAAGTATTTGCGTATATAACCCTATATTAAGAATATATGGGAACTATTTATCCGATTAAGTTCTTTAATTTCTTATTCTCATCCTAATGAGTCATTATTAAGTACAAAGTATTTTAGATTCTCTTAATTACAGGTATTATCTTATCCTTGTTTGGCTATGTCAAAAAGGGTAAAACTATTAGGGTAGAATCCTATTTCTGGTATGTTACAACACACCACCCCTTAAAGGGATTTTGCCCTCGAAATCAAAACAACCATGGGAAAACTTATCCACCACCCCTTAAAAGGGCTCATCTCATAAAATAAAACTTAACTTCAGTTATAAAAGTTTCAACTATACTTCTTACATCCACTACATTAGCGACATGGAAAAGGGAACATAACTTGTAAAGACTTATCTAAGGAACTATGGGTTAACTTGCCCTTGATCTTCATCATTAACTTCTTCATCGTCCAAAGCAAAAACTCTTCTAGCTCTTCTTTCCACAGGTCTTCCTCTATTATTGTTACCATTATTGTTGCCATGATTTTGAGGAGGTGCTTATTGTTGTTGTACTGGAGCTTGACCATTACGACGCTTAGGGAAATCAGGTCAGATGTATCCAGGTTCATTGCAATAGTTACATACCAATGGGGTATTATGATGAGGTTTGTCTTGAGAACACTTTCCTAGAGGATGGTAACCATTGCACTTAGCACACTTATCCCTTCTCTGTTCATCACCTGAGGGCTTCCTTTTCTTATCGAACTCTCTATGCTGAAACTCCGGGTAAGACTCCACAACCAAAGCTTTATCAACCATCTTCTGAAAGGTCAAGGGCAATTGTGGAATAAGAGCACATCCCACACTGTAGTTGAGCCCTTGGAGGAAGAGGTCAGCCCTACGTTCCTCACCCAAACCAACTGCATAATGCTCCAACAACAGAAACCTTTGCATGTAAGTAGAAACGGATAAGGAACCTTGCTTCAAACTATAGAATTCTGCTTCTTTTTTCTTTAGGGCATTAGTGCAGATATACTTCCCACGGAAGAGAGTCAAAAACTCTACCCAAGACATGGTTGAGATATCTCTAGTCCTTGCAATCCATTCCACCAAACTCTTGCAGGTCCATCCAAAACATATGAAGCAAACCTAACCTTTTGGTGTGGAGGACAGGCCATACCATCAAAAGTCCTCTCCAAGGCCAAAACCCAATCATCAGCTTTATCAACCATCTCTATCTCACCTTCTCCCTTGAAGGAAAGTGGTTGCATCTTCATGAACTCCATGATCGAGAACTCCTTAGTCTTTTCAGGTACAAACGGGTCTTTCATCTTCCCCACCATGGAAGACGCAAAGAGTTGTCGAAACATGGCCAACTCTTGCTCTGGAATCATAGCTCCTCCCGAACCATCAGAAGCTGAGGTCCCCTGACCTGACCGAGTGTTTTGTGGTGTCTCATAACCATACTGGTTGTCAACTGTTGAGTTATCTCCATCCATTAGGGTTTTGCCTGCACAAGGCAAGGATACTAGGTATAAGCAACCTAAGATAAAGGTAAACATCCTAAGGGAGATGAGTTTGAAATAGTTAGATAACCGACTGCTAGTGGCTCTGATACCATGCTGTAAAGAAATGAAACCACTCCTTTACTAGAATGAAAAGACTTCATCCCTTAAACCAAACACCACATAATTTTTTTTTTGCCAAAGGGATGGAGATCAATTCATTCAACATGTAAGTATCATTACACAATGAGTAGCAACAGAAAAGAAACATTATCTAACAATTTACAAAGCTTGATACAACACTTCACCACATAAGGTATCTAAAGGAAAACTAAACATAAAAGATAAAGACCAAGCCGAGGGTCATCTAACCACCTCTTCGAGCCTCCCAAAGATCAGCTACAAGGTTGATGTTGAAGTTCACTCTCCTCGATCTAACCTGGGGTTGGAAACATTCCCCACAAAAGAGAAGAAGAAAAGAAATACATCAACAAAAAGTTGGTATGTGTTTGCTAAAAGAAACTTTGAGCAATATAAGGATATGAAGGACATCAAATGTAAAGGCTTCCCATACAAGAGATAAGGACTACCCACACGGGCATAAAAGAGAACAAACATTATAACATGATAAAAGTGAATACTTTCCATGAACAAATAAATAAATTTGTGCAAAAAAAGCACATAGATGGGTAGTAGGGCAGACATCCCACAAACATCATCAACCTACATGCATGTGAGATAAACATAGTCCTAGAAAAATATAAAATACAAAGACGGCCAAGGCTTCACATCCTTGAAAACCTGATAAAGAATGACTCACCGTCAAACTCCCAATATATATAAAAATTGAGCCAAGGCTTCACATCCTTGAAACTCGGGTATGGGGCACCACCACCACCATCCCATAAACAAAAATGGAACACACCCAAAAACCAAAGTAATTTACATTATTCTAGTGCTACTGATTCACATTGCATGTAAATATAGAGGCAAGTAAATAGTTTAGTCAGAAGATGATACAAAGGTTTCCATCACACAATGGACAACACAAACATATAACATCCACTTCGAAGTGGAACATATCAATATAAGAGACCAACATGCACAAAGGCACTAGAGAAATATCAAGAAATTATCCAAGTTAATAATAACCAAGATAGTTCACACGAACCATGATAACAAGAGATAAGAGCAATGTGTATAGGCTATTTTCCATAGGTCCAAGAGAAAGACAAAATATAGGTGAATTTCTCAACATGAAGTAATAGGGGATACAACATACCTCAAACCTGAGTCCAAACCGGAAAGTGCTCTTAAATCCAAGTCTAGGTCACCAAAGGCCTATTAAACACATATACATATTTCACGTCAATTTCAAACACATTAACCAAACCCTAAAAACTACCTTTTTATTATTATGCGAATTAGGTTATGAAAACTGTTCCATATTTTAGGTTATGTTATTAGGAGTCCAAAACATATTTTATTATATTTTTCTAACTTATAAATATTTAGTTATGAATTATATAAGTTATTATCTTATTAATTAGATCCATTAAAATCAACTCTTTAAAACGTAAGATTCAAGCGACAAAGCCAATACCAAAAGAAAGCTTATATATTCCAAATCTAATGACTATTTTTTTCATATTTTTTTGATCAAGCAATATTTAGTTATAGATTTTATAAAACTGACAAATCAAAAAATAAGAAAAAGCCACATCCACCGTCGGGGCCGAGAGAGGTAAGAGAGAAACCGGGCCCAACAGACTTGGCCCAATCGAACGCGGTTAAGTTCACGGTCAATGGCACAGTTGACCGATCACAAAAACAAAGAAAACTGAGCAAAAAAGACTATTTTGCCCCAGAGTGAGAAATCAAAGAAATCGGGAACAGGTGGGCAAAATAGGGAATTGATCGGGAAGATTGTTCTTCCTCCTCCTTCATCTGCCATGGCCGAGCACAACAACTAGGAGAAGAACCTGCTTGCCCTCTGAGCTTCGTTGGTTGCCGATATTGATCCCATAAGGTCTGCGGTGACCCGTAGAAGCCAACAAGGCTCAACTCAGACTCAGAGGTGCACAGCAGCGTCGAGTCAAAAAACCTCTCCGCCATCGAACAACACCGAAAAACCAACATGGCTACTGGCCACACTATTGGGCAAAACAACCGCAAGGGCACGCTCAAAAAATGTCAACAAACTTGAATGCACCAAACCCACGACTGCGGTTCAAAGCTGCAATAGGGAAGCTCGAAAAACTGCAAACAAAACCATAGAGCATAGATACCTAGCCGACACACCAAACCAGCCCATCACTCGACTATCTGAAGAAGGGAAAAGGTGAAAGAGAGTACTGAGATGGTATGTAAGCATCAAATTGATCCCCGACCTCGTCTATTGCTCGTAGATATTGCCAAAGTCTAGGAATCAAGCGCCGGCACGCGAGGGTGTGGTGAAAGATTCATGCAAAATCGAGAGTAGAGGAAACATGAGGGTAGATAGACGGTTCTACAAACACCCCCTTATATAAGTTTGCTCTTAGTTCGGGGCTCTGCAGTATGATGGCAAGTAGAAAGCTTCTTCCCAATTTGGGCATTTCTAGGAAACTCAAAGAAATCGGGTAAATAAGGTATCCTTGGGTGCGGCTAAACCCAACGAATACATAGGAGAAGAAATTTCGTGGAATGATCAAGTATATAGAGAGAAATCGATTCCCAAAAAACACACAGCAAGAAGCGCTAGTTTCCAAATCCATCGTGAGCTAAGAGACAACCTGCGGACCTCTGGATCAAGATCGGACGGTCGAGATCATGTGGATCAGGAAAAACCTTAATCAAAAGGAATTAGAATAAACTCTTTCTTTCCCAAACAAATTGGGGGTCCAAACATTATCCAATTAATGCAAAATTTGACATAGAGGTCAATTAAGGTATACAGATTAAGATTATGCCTTTAGTTTTGCCTTTTGGAAACTTTTAATTTGTTAAAGATATCAAATCATATTTTCTCTTTCCTCCTTCATTAATGGCTTTACGATTATCCAAATTTTATGAAAATTGACCCACAAGTCTCCCTAAGAAACTTGGATACGTTTTTATCATTAATTTTGCAAGTTGATAATATTTCTTTATTTATTTAATAAATAGAAGATTTTACACACTTTCCCTCTCTATATTTACTCATTAATCAAACATTATCCAAATTAGTTGCAAATTTGCCCAAAGGCTTAATTTTATATTTATATTACGAATTTGGAGTTATTTTTCCAATTTGTGGGCATTAAATATTTTATTTCACTTTATTGGCATATTTCCCATTATCTTGTAATAAAGGCTTATATATTTATTTATTATCCAAATTAGATGATACTTGGCCATTAAGTTTCTTTTAGATCAAGAAAACGAATTTGAGAGTCCAATTATCCTCGTGGGTTTCCAATTTGTGATTTGTGAAACAACATGTTTCTCATTATCCTCTTTTAAACCACTATATCCCATATTATCACCAATTATCATCACCTATATATATAATTTGGATTTTCTCTTCTTTTTCCTTTTCTTAAAAGTAATAAATAGTTCTATGATGAAATATCTTATTGTTTTTATTGCTTAGTGTAAAATTTGCACTTCAAGCCCATTATTAAAAACGCAACTGAAGTATTTGCTCATATAACCCTATATTAAGAATATATGGGAAATATTTATCCGATTAAGTTCTTTAATTTCTTATTATCATCCAAATGAGTCATTATTAAGTACAAAGTATTTTAGATTATCTTAATTCCAGGTATTAGCTTATCCTTGTTTGGCTATGTCAAAAATAGTAAAACTATTAGGGTAGAATCCTATTTCTGGTATGTTACAGCACACCACCCCTTAAAGGGATTTTGCCCTCAAAATCAAAACATCCATGAGAAAACTTATCCACCACCCCTTAAAAGGGTTCATCTCATAAAATCAAATTTAACTTCAGTTATAAAAGTTTCAACTATACTTCTTACATCCACTATATAAGCAACATGCAAAACGAAACATAACTTGTAAAGACTATTCTAAGGAACTATGGGTTAACTTGCCCTTGATCTTCATCATTAACTTCTTCACCGTCCAAAGCAAAAACTCTTCCATCTCTTCTTTCCACATGTCTTCCTCTATTATTGTTACCATTATTGTTGCCATGATTTTGAGGAGGTGCTTATTGTTGCTGTACTGGAGCTTGACCATTACGACGCTTAGGGAAATAAGGTCGGATGTGTCCAGGTTCATTACAATAGTGACATACCAATGGGGTATGATGATGAGGTTTGTCCTGAGAACACTTTCCTGGAGGATAGTAAGCATTGCACTTAGCACACTTGTCCCTTCTCTATTCATCACCTGAGGGCTTCCTTTTCTTGTCGAACTCCCTATGCTGAAACCCTGGGTAAGACTCCACAACCAAAGCTTTATCAACCATCTGTTGAAAGGTCAAGGGAAATTGTGGAATAAGAGCATGTCCCACATTGTAGCTGAGCCCTTGGAGGAAAAGGCCAGCCCTACGTTCCTCACCCAAACCAACTGCATAATGCTCCAAAAATAGAAACCTTTGCACGTAAGCAGAAACGGATAAGGAACCTTGCTTCAAACTGTAGAATTCTTCTTCTTTCTTCTTTAGGGCAGTAGTGCAGATATACTTCCCAAGGAAGAGAGTCAAAAACTCTGCCCAAGACATGGTTGAGATATCTCTAGTCCTTGCAATTCCATTCCACCAAACTCTTGCAGGTCCATCCAAAACATATGAAGCAAACCTTAGCTTTTGGTGTTGAGGACAGACCATACCATCAAAAGTCCTCTCCAAGACCAAAACCCAATCATCAGCTTTATCAACCATCTCTATCTCACCTTCACCCTTGAAGGACGGTGGTTGCATCTTCATGAACTCCATGATCGAGAACTCCTTAGTCTTTTTAGGTATAGAGGGGTCTTTCATCTTCCCCACCATGGAAGACGCAAAGAGTTGTTGAAACATGGCCAACTATTACTCTAGAGTCATATCTCCTCCCGAACCATCAGAAGCTGAGGTCCCCTGACCAAACCTAGTGTTTTGAGGTGTCTCATAACCATACCGATTGTCAACTGTTGAGTTATCTCCAGCCATTAGGGTTTTTCCTGCACAACGCAAGGACACTAGGTATAAACAACCTAAGATAAAGGTAAATATCCTAATAGAGATGAGTTTGAAATAGTTAGATAACTGACTTCTAGTGGCTCTGATACCATGCTGTAAAGAAATGAAACCACTCCTTTACTAGAAAGAAAAGACTTCATCCCTTGAACCAAAAACCACATAAAAATATTTTTGCCAAAGGGATGGAGATCAATTCATTCAACATGTAAGTATCATTACACTATGAGTAGCAGCGGAAAAGAAATATTATCTAACAATTTACAAAGCTTGATACAACACTTCAACACATAAGGTATCTAAAGGAAAACTAAGCATAAAAGCCAAAGACCAAGCTGAGGGTCATCTAACCACCTCTCCGAGCCTCCCAAAGATCAGCTACAAGGTTGATGTTGAAGTTCACTCTTCTCGATCTAACCTGGGGTTGGAAACATACCCCACAAAAGAGAAGAAGAAAAGAAATACATCAACAAAAAGATGGTATGTGTATGCTATCGTACATAGGACATGTCATAACCTTGTATCGTATATCAAGTACAAATAGGTTCCTCCATATCATCCATCAGACATGCCTTATATCGTGTAAGGGATATCACCTTCTTTGATATCGGGTGAACCACCATCTTGGGTTCCATATTAGATTTCAAGGTTCTTCAAACCATATTGGGTTGGTTCATGATGATGTCATCATCATCAACCTTAAGACCATTGTTGTTTGTTAAAAATCATGGATAACAGTCCTAACTACTTTATCGAAACTGATAAATATATCAATCCAAATTTGAAAATAATCAATCAAGTTGAACAATATTGAAAAGAAATAGATAGATAATAATATGGATGGGTTCACGTTATATAACCCACCTCTAAAGAAACTTCCAAGCTTCAAACTCCAATCTCTTCAATTTCCCAAGGTTGAAGATGAGCTTCTCCAAGGTCCAAGACTTGAGCTCCTAACTTTTTGCATGATACCTCCAATCCCAAAGGCTGATATCACCTTACTTGGTTGCTATGACCTATTTGGCCAATACCAAGCTTTCTACTCAACTCCTCTTATTTATACATGATACAATAGGGGTATGCATTATATGTAACAGAAGGATGCTAACTAAATTTTAAGAATTCTACTAACAAGTGAATGGTAAGCTATTTATACTTGAGTTTTATGGAAAGGAGTGTAAGAGGTGTGATCATCTTAAGCTACTACATGCCACCTAGCCATTCATGGTAGACAAATATTACTTGCATGCACCCCATCATTACCATTCCATGCAAAAATAAAAGTTTGATGATAATGCAATGGATAAGGGTCGGGCTCCTTTGGTTATCTTCTAGGACAAATCTTTTTCTACTCACTTTATTATTATATTCAACTCCATCTTTTTCTAATATAAGTTGCAAGTCAATATGTATCACTTTACCACAGTTTCTTACCCATAATGATCAAAACTAAAGCACAACCAACCGATAGGAGACTCCCTCCATGGCCCCTTGGCTGATAGGGACTCCCATTCTAAGTCTGCAACTCGACATAGCTCAACTAAGGGCTTCACCTTTAATTCTTTTTTAGTCTTTTCATCACTAAGAGTACCATCCCTCAAAGATGGTCTAATCATGGCGCTCCCTTCTTTGTTTCTCCTCTAAATGATACATAGAGTGGGTAGGGACAAACTAGAAGTGGTAATTTACATATCAACCCTCCTTTTTAGATAATTTCCAATTTGATACACAAAGCACTTAACATTATTCAAACAAGTTCTTACTTAGAATTTAGGCTTTCCACAAGCCACCACATAGCATCATTCTCTCTCTCATGATGTTTAAGAACACCTATAATACATTCAACATGTGACATTTGCAATATAACCCCTTATCTTGGGCAAATTGCACTTGTTTTTCATTAAGACTATCATATAATGTATTGTTAGTTTGTAATTGAGCTCAAACTCGAAATAGACTTCACAAGAAGCCTTAATTACTTATCAAAAGATTAGAACAAGTTTGCAAGTAATTTTTTTAAGCAAAACTTCTAGGGTTAAGCCATAACCCAGGTCAGGGTGTTACACAAACCTCAACCAGTACATGAGGGGAGACTAAACACATACGAGTCACCTAGAAAATATATATAAAAGTCAGGAGTATAAACCCATACCCTTGTACAAAATAACACATGTCCGAGCTATGGGTGGTTGTGCAAAGGTACACTACATTAGCTAACAAGTCAACCAAATCACCATGCTAAAATAAATAATATGGTAAGGCAAGATTTAACATCAAATAACAAAGATACGCCTTGTGGGTCAAAACCCAACTAAATAATAAAATAATTGCACCAAAAAGAGAAATAATAGGAATCAAGGTTTGTGTCCATGCCTCATTGAGAAATTGGGTTTTAGATAACAAATATGCCCAACTAAAAGGGTAATAAGCACTTACCTCAATTTAGAGTCCTACTTAACACTTTTCCCCAACATAGAAGATTTCAAGATCACCTTAACATATTTACAATTTATTCACATGTATTAGGGTTTTATAAAGCATAATGTGTAAAGAAACCCTAACTTTAGACCCTTTTTGGAAAAAATACAAATTTTGGTCACAAAACCTAATCCAATTGATTCATTATGTTTTTCTGATCAAGAACACATATTTATTTGATTTGTTGGACATCATATGAACTAGTTACAATTTTTAGGAATTTTATATAATTTATTCGATCCTTAAGAATAAATCATAGAAAACATTAAAATCAAACTTTCAAACTATTTTTATTTGAAAGATCACATTCATCTGATTCCAAAACATATTTTTATATATTTTTTGGAAAAGTGGATCAAATGACACAATTTTTAAAAATTTGACCAATCAAGATATTAGAAACTTCTAAATAAGAAGAGAAGGCCTCATAAGAGAGGATGAGAGGGACATCCCCACATGACTTGGCCCAATCACAAGTGACCAAGTCTCTGATCAAACCCGTGTGGCTTCGCCCAAAGAGAAAAACAAAACATACATTAAAACTAATATGCCCCTAGGTGAGAAAGAAAAGAAAAGAAGAAAGCAAGAGGGCAAAAGAGCAAAGCACTAAGGGGATTTCTTCATCCTCATACTCAGGCCATGAACAGCAGCAGCGAGCTACTTGTTCTTGCGATATTTGGACAAACCCAATCAAAGTGACAATTTGACAAAGGGAGTAGATAGAATGAAAGAGAAAAGCCTTGTGAACTCACCTCACTCGACAATTTACATGATGGTGTCTTCGTGACCTAAGGAGCAACACCTCAAGCTCCAATCCAATCCACGATCACCAACGACAATTGGTGCAAATAGGGAGAAATTGGGATGAGGGGAAAGTTGTAGTGGTGTAAAGGATGGCTGGGGTACAACTATTTATAGATGGTGGTGTGTAAAACCAAGATGAGGGAAGTGGTTGTGAAAACATGTAGCCAAAGATTTGGGTATTTCCTAAATTCTTGATGGAATATTGAAAATAATGATTTTTTATGTGTGCAATCATACTTGGAACACAATGGTAAAGAAATCTCACGAAGAGGTTGACATACAAGGGAGAAATTCCAATTTGAAAAAAAACCTTTGTATAGAACATGTTTCCCATTTCAACATGAGCTAGGTGATGATCCCTGGACCATCCAGTTGTCGATCAATGACTCAAATTGTTGGAAAAAATAAAATGTACTGCGTGGCACATTATATTAAAAAATCCTTATCCAAATCGAAATTAAATAAAGTGATGCTAATTTATTTCTCTTTTCTCTCTCCTCAATTGAGGGTGCAAACAAATTCCAAATTAAATGAAATTTGACAACTAGCATATTTAGGATATGTAGAAACTAAATATGGCATTAGGTTTTAGTTTTGGAGACCCAAAGTGTTTTATTTAATTATATTAAAGTAATTCATACTTTCACTTACTTATCACATTAGAGACATCTAGAATCCATTAATTAATATAAAACTTCACCATCAAGCAAACTAACACATATAGAACATGAAATGACATTAGTTTTATCCTTTGGTATTATTTCATAAATTATTTAATATTTTGGACTTTATTTTCACTTTCTCTCCTAAACATATTAGAATATTAAAGATTTTCCAAATTTGTTGAAAGTTCACACATATGCTTATTTTCACATGTACATTTCGAATCTAATATTAGTTTTCTTTTTTGGAGTCATTTAGTGACTTATTTCATATTTTGGTGAAAACTCACCTTTTTTCTAAATAAAATAGATATAGTCATTATTACCCCAAAATTGTGAAACTTGGTCTCCATGATGTATTAGATCCAAAGAATTTGAATCTAAAGTTATTTTAATTCAATTAGTATTCATTTTTATGAATTTTAGCCCATTATCCATTATTATCACTATTTCTCATATTAAATAATTCAATGCCACATTATCTTGTTTAGGAATTATTATTTATCTCTTTATTTATTCCTTTTTCTCAAAGGCTATAGAATACTCTAGAATAATCATATTATAATAATATATCACTTATGTGGTAATCTTGCATTTTAGACCCAGATTGAAAATACTAACCGAAGTATTTGTGCACAAACCCATATATTGGCATGAATAGTGATCAAATATACTCCAAACCACTAATAATTCCACAAATTCAACATCGAGGACAAAAAGGATATGAAAATCTTAGGCAAAGGGCTAGATTGAGAATGTATGGAGATTTCAGTTCATTACAACACTCCATCCCTTAAAAAGGATTCCATCCCCAAATCTGAATCAAAGAGTGGAGGGTACATAACATCTCATCTTAAAGATCCAAGGTTGTTTCTTACAAATAATGGTACTTTTGCAAGACTTTCACTAGCTCAATCTCTTTGTTCTTAAACTTCTTAACTTGGAAGTTAAGACTCTTCACAAGTAACTCTTCAGAGGTTAGGTTCTCATGAATCTCCAACGGTTCTATTGTGAGTACATGAGAAGGATCTTTCACATACTTGTTTTGTAGCATCCAACTAACAAAAACATAATTAACTAATGCGGAAGCGTTCACTAAGCAGCGGATTATAGAAAATCACTAAAAATTTAAAACCTTTTTCAAAGAGACCCAATCATAGGAAAACTCTTTCAACAAGAACCAATGTATTACATTTACATCATGGTTCATAAGTATATATCTTATACCATCTCTTTTCAAGGGTTACAACATCAACTGCCTTGTTAAAATCTAAACACAGACAACATAATAACCTCGAGGCATCAAGCCAAAATCTCAAAACGATACATTAAAAGCACTAAGTACTAACTCCGAGGACCTGAGAGTACAGAGACGACACATAGGACTTCTATCTACCAAACACGATAGACAGCACACTCAACCTGAGTTGTCACTGCTGTCCTTGTAGCTGCTGATGTTCTTCATCCGAAAGATATTATCAGTCTCTTTCACACTCGTCCACCTAAAAATGTTGGTTCCCACGGGGGTGAGACAATTGAAAATTGCCCCAGCGAGAGATATAACTCTCCGCCAGAAACATCATTATTGTAGTTTAATTAATATAAAACTGAGCAGAGGATAAGTAGTTTAGATCATTCTCATCTTTTAAAGTATTACACATATCTATGATTGAACAGTAATTCATCTATTCTCTTTATAAGAAATAGAAAGAACATGTATAACATTCATCTACCATACATTTTCAACACCTCAAGCTTTGCTCATGTCATTCATTATTCTGATGTGTCACCCATGATTCATTCTTGTTTCTATTTGTTGGCCTTAGCCAATCTGCTAAACAAGTATTCACTTATGCCAGACATGTGATTATATAAATCATCATGTATTATTCAAGCATTAAACTATATCAATCAGGTATAAATGTTTCAGGCATTGGACTATACCAATCCTGATTAAACATCCAGGCATTGGACTTTAACCAAACCTAATTACAGGCATTAAGCCTCTGTCAGGTATTTCTAATTATAGAGGCATGGATAGCATGTGAAACATAACTATCAACATGAGATATCTAGCATCATGATTATAATCAACAGTAGCAGTAAGATATCAACATAAGCATGACCATTGTATGTACACAATTACAGTCTTATGCATATCCACAACATAAGTATAATTACTATCTCTTAGTTGCACTAAGCATCATCTTTATGTAAAGAGAACAAACATGGGTTTCCATTCAATGTGAAGCGTCATGTATAACCCTAAACAGATATGCTATACGGCTGTATTACATCTTTTATTATGCCCTGGGGAATTTGAATCGCACCATTCAAAGTCCAACCGACCCCTGCGAAGGGCTATTCGGTTCCGTACAAGATCTAGGAGTACCGACATCCTAAGATCTCTTCCCCTCGGTCAGTACGAGTAAACTGCAGTGACATACCAATCAAACTGCCAACAGTGACATATAGTCAACTGATAACAACTAGTCCGTACTTGGTACAAGTTACGACACTAGAAAACAGGGTATACAAAACCCTCTAATCCGAGGTACAACCGCAGCTGTCCTCAATCACATCAAATATTTGAGGCATGACCATAGCCATCCTCTGTAACCTGCAATTGTGGATGACAAGTATATATATATCCTCAACCTGCCACCCCCGCATATTCAACAATATGCGCTCCGAGTTTCCCTTAGGAATACTCGTTTCACCATCCAGCAAGTTCTGACACTGAAGATGGTTCTACGGCACAGGGCACTACATGATTAGAGTTGCACTTAATTAGTTATGCCAATTAGGTGAATTAAGGCTGCATCAAACAAGTGGACATACAAACCCTAATTCATTTCTAGCAAGCATATAAATATCAAAACCTGAAAAGATATAAAACATATGAAACATAATTTCTCATCTCTTCATCACATGGTAATATTCACTTGCCATTCATTAGATTACACCAATTATCATATTATCACAGGATATAAATCCTTTTCACAATAGCACAGGGTATCAACCCTTATCAACATAAGAGGAATACACCTCATTCAGGGCTCAATCATGCCCATGAAACATCTTGTTACTTCTTACCAGGTAACATCTAACCATATGGCTCACAAGGCCATTAAACATCTTGTCACCTCTCACTAGGCAACAATAACATATTAACTCATGTAATATAATAGTAACACCACTATTTCCTCCACAGGGTTAGGGTTTACTATTCACATCAATTAGGGTTTCATGTTTATTTTATCAATACAACCCTAATATATTGTTCCATACATCTAGGAGCATCCATCGACATTCCAAGTATTTAATATTCTTATCATTTATCATTAAATGATCATCAACACAAGGTATGAGTTTATCTCTCATCATTATCATGGTATGATTACATCATACTCATTTTAGCTTACTTATCAAGTATGTTAAACTCATTACATTTCATTGTGACAATTTACATAACACTCTCATTGTGTATCTTATCTAAAAATATTGGATTTGAGATGCATCAAGGTATATCAACCCTGAAATGCTAAATGTGATATCTATCATATCTCAATGTATCACTTCCCTCATCACTTCTATCTTACATGAGTTTATTAACTTATCTTATAATAAGGAATTTCACATCTTAATACTTTCATCCACCAACCTATCACCTTTACCATGATGTGCATAGATCACACTCAAGGATTGTCCAACTATCTTCAATGATATGGACTCATCTCAAATTAAGGCATTGCTTGTTATAAGGTTTCCTATAGTCAACCACTTAAGATATTTCATCATTATAGGGTATTACTCATTATTTCATCATTAAGGTTTACTCATATCATTACCCAGACATTAGGGTTATGATTTATCATCATATTGCCCATGATTAGAATTCCATGCACTATAGCCCAAATTTAGGGTTTTACATAGCTTTACTCTGTGTTAGGTTTAAGGTTTCATATGACATCGACCTCAATTAGGGTTTCACATGGAATCATCCTCAATTAGAGTTTCTCAGGGAATCACCCTCAATTAGGGTTTCACTAATCATCCCAATTAGGGTTTCATTCAATTACCCATAAATTAGGGATTCATTATTCCTCTAATTAGGGTTTGGTATTTCATTACCTTAAATTAGAGTTACCCAAGTCATTACCCTTAATTAGGGTTACACTATTACCCTTAATTAGGGTTACACTATTACCCTTAATTAGGGTTACACTATTACCCTAGATTAGGGTTTTACTCAAAATTTCCCTAAATCAGGGTTAGGGTTCGTTAACCTTCTCAATTAGGGTTTCTTGATCTCTTTACTAAGGATCCTACCCTAAATCACCATATGAATCATACTCATGTATGAATTCATTTCTATCATTCTCTCCACTTGATTTGGTTACATCAACCATATGATCAAATACAAACAACTATGTTTGACATAGTATACTGAGTTATTGCTTCCATAAACAATTAGGGTTTGCTTAATTGAATAGCCTTCAACTCACGATTCCTTGGGAGTTAATCCCTCAAATTTGGTGAGTCATTAGACCACATAATTAGGAACAGTAATCCCAAACATTCAACCCTTGGTCAATGCATTCAAACGGTCTTGAGACCGTTTACTCAAAAAGGTCAATTAAATCAGATTGAAAATCAACACTTAATTCAATTAGGTTTCCCTAATTGATTAGGCTTCAACTCACGATTCCTTGGGAGTTAATCCCTCAAATTTGGAGGGTCATTAACCAACATCATTATAAACAGGAATCCCAAACGGTCAATGCTTGGTCAATACACTCAAATGGTCTTGAAACCGTTTTCCCAAACAGGTCAAGTTGATCAGGTTGAAAATCAGCATTTAATTCAATTAGGTTTCCCTAATTGATTAGGCTTCAACTCACGATTCCGTGGGAGTTAATCCCTAAAATTTGGAGGGTCATTAACCAACATCATTATAAACAGGAATCCCAAACGGTCAACGCTTGTTCAACCATATCAAACGGTCTTGAAACCGTTTTCCCTAAAACAGTTTTCTGAAACTGCATAGCCAATCAATTTAAAACGATTTGGAATAGATATCAATACCATTTGGCTTGGTACTTTTCTTTGGATAAGCATATAGGATGATGTCATCATCCCCTTCCTTCGAAAAACCAAGAACAGCAACTGTTCTTGATGGAAATTGCAGCAAGGAAACAAGTATGTATCAAATTGAAGAAAACAATCAACAAAGCATAATTGATTGATGCAATAGCAATGATTAAGGGTTTGAGTTATAAAACCCGCCTCCAATTGAGCTCCAAAGCTTCAAGCTCACGCCATTAATGGTGGATGAAGCTCTAGCAACTCCCCCTAAGCTCGTCCTCAAGCTTTTGTATGAAAAAGTTGGCTAGGGTTGAAGAGGAGATCCAAATAAGAAGAAATCAATGATTTATTTTTTATTTCCACCATGGAATCAAGGAGAACGAAGGTCAAGGACCTTACCAACAGGTTGGGGTCGTCCTCCTGCTCCTCCACAGCTCCTTAGTCGTTTTCCAAGCAAGGGTAAAGAAAAGAATCCGAAATAGCCTTTGTTTTGGCTTGGTAAAGGTACTTTTATAAGAAACTTGATGAGAGAGAAAATTCATTATTAAAATGCATTAAATTCCAAAAATATGGCCGCCTCTTCCCCCTCAAATTCCCCTCAAAATCCTTAAGGACGAGGCTATCTTCATTGCCTCTTATTCCTCTTCATTATCCATCAATTTAAAGAAAAGCAAATTAACCACCTTAGATCATATTATAATAATATTCCAATTTGAGTGGATATTGCTTTTCTTTATAATAATGGTGAGTGGGTTATCCACTTGCTTGAGATATTTTCGTGGCCTAGAAAAGTCACAAATGTGTTCACACTTGAGCAAATTCAACCATCTCGTTTTTGGTTGAAGGCCCTTCAATTATTATATTTGTTTTTACACTAAATAGAATTAGGGTTTCAATTAGGATTAAATCTTGATTATTTTAATATCAAGATTCTCTCTCCTCCAACTTAATTCAAATGAGGCACCCCTCTCATTTTATTTTCTCTACTTGATGCCAAGAAACATTAGGGACCTTATTGAAGTGGTAATTTACATATTACACCCTGGGTTTTGGGTAAATTGCACATTACACCAACACTAGGTTTTCATGCACATACATTTCTTTATCAGCTCTTTCTTGGTATTTAGGCTTCCATAAGCCATACCTCAGCATCATCTTTACTCTCATGATGCTTCAACACATGAGGAACATATTATCATGCACAATTTGCACTTAAACCCCTCAACTTGGGTAATTTGCACTTTAGTCCAAAACAGGCAAAACATTGATTTCAACAATGTTAAAAAAGGATAAGAATTGTAATATAAGTTCCTCTTGAACCATAATTACCTTTCACAAGATGAGATTAAGCATTTAATCATCTTTCTTAATCAAAACACCTAGGGTTAAGGTATAACCCAGGTCAGGGGTGTTACAAATTATAAACCCCTAACAAGGATTTCGTCCTCAAAATCCAGATAAAGGAAGACAAATGTATATTATTCATCATACTATCTAGTCTTCACATATCATCTCCTTATTATAGATACACCATAAAACTTTGATCAGCACCAAGTGTTTCCATACAAAATTCTCATAGAATCAACACACAAGGCACATGCCCCACTGTCCCTCATCATTGAATATAGAGTCAACTTTGTGTCAAATAACACTTTTCTTATTCAGAGAAGCATCATACATTCTTTATTAGTATCATGTTTATGCAGAGCATAAACCCCTAACATATGATGTTCATATTATTATAATCAGACTAATTTCACAGTTGACCAATCCAGGTAGCCAACCTAACCCATCTGATATCTCTCAGATACCATAATCTTTCACCTTGATATCTATCACATGTGTTGGAAACACATCATATATATCTCTTCCTTTCATCTTGGAACATTATGTGTTTCATATGGAGTCATTTAATGACTTATTTCATATTTTGGACAAAATTGATCTTTTCTTTTCTAAATAAAATCAATATAGTTATTATTACCCCAAAATTGTGAAACTTGGCCTCCAAGACATATCTGATCCAAGGAATTCGAATATGAAGTTGTTTTAATCTAATTAGTCTTCCTTTTATGAATTTTACCCCATTATCTATTATCACCACTCTTTATCATATTAAATAATTCAATGTCACATTATCATGTTTAGGGATTATTGTTTATATCTGTATTTCTTTTTTTTCAAAAAGGCTATAGAAAACTATAGAACTAATTTATTTTGAAAATATATCCCTTAAGTGGTAATTTTTCATTTTAGATCTTGATTGAAAATACTAACTGAGGTATTTGTGCACAAACCCATATATTGGCATGAATAGAGATCAAATATACTCCAAACCAAAAATAATATCACAAATTCAACATCAAGGACAATAAGGATAAAAATGACAGGAAAAACTAAGGGAAATGACTAGATTAAGAATGTACCTAGATTTTAGTTCATTACAACAGCTACATTATGGTTCACAATATCAATAAAATGGTTATTACAACCATGGATCACCACATTTGTCTAATGTTCCCCGGATTATGGAAGTACTTTTTTTTATCTCGAGCCTTCTTATCCTGGTGGGTATGATGTTAATTCTAACCCACAAATTTTCGAGGGATATTATCATGAATTATATTATCTTTCTCCTTATTCTAATGTGGGTATGATCAAGAAAACTTTGGGAAATATGAACGTATTTGTGAATTCCAATATATACAAGAAGAGAAACTTAGAGCCCTAGAGAAGATAATAGTAGAATGACAGGAAAGGCTAGAAACCAATTGAGCCTTGCTAGTTGCTATGCTAGAAGCCCAATCAAAGAATCTGGATTGTCAAAATGTGTCCCCTCATGTTATGGTGACACTTTGTGATGTTGAGTCTTCCTACCAAGGTGGATGAAATGAAAATTTCAATCCATCATCTCTTTCACACTATTATGAGGAGTAATGCCACAATCAATATGAGGGGAACCAACACCAAGATCACAATGGGGATGGGCAAAATTTTGGGGGGTATGAACCCAGTTATGAAACTCAGTACAGTCCCCAACAAGAGGAACATCTTATGACCCTTGAGCGATTAGTAGTAGAGAAACATGAAGCACTAGGATGATGACAAGCATGGATAGATACAATATTAGAGGCCCAATCACAGAGACCTCCCAAAAAGTTTGAATAACCCAAGATGGTTCTTCCCGATGATGATCACATTTTAGTTTCATATATGTCGGATCCTAAAGAAATAGCACATACAATAGGGTTGTATTCTTCGTGTGATGTGGACGTTGGTATTCCGACCCGTCCTCTAGAGGCTTTATTACATGAATATGAAAAATCAAAGTAGGAGATTCATTATGAAGGTCCAACAACTCTTCTTATCAGTGAAATAAATCATATGCCATCAATGACCTTACCCTTCCCATTGATTCAATCATCGATAACACACCACCAACCCCTAATGGAAAACTAAATCCTCACATTTTGTCACAGCCAATTCCCATTCAACTTATGTTTGATCTAGAAGGGGAGACACCACTCTTGGAACAAGTCCATATACCCATTTCCTTTGCTTGCAAGGAATATATCCTGATTTTATCCATCATTAACCCTTGCGGACCCCTTGCATGGAGGAACTTGAGTTACATGCTACATCAACAATGAAACCTACTAACCTCGATGTGATTGAATGATTTTTTGAGGAGATCAAAAATATTTGTGATGTTCATTTTTATCCTTTTATTACTTTCATATCAACACTAGTTTTCCTATATACATGATGGAGGAAAACCAGAGCATGATCCTCAGCCTAATTTTGTGCATCTGGCACTACATGTTTTACCCGCCAAACACTCGCCAAACTCCCTAAATACTCATCCATCTCCAACACTTCCTTCACTATTGAAGGAAGATATTTCGATCCTATTGGAGGGACTCTAAGGTGAAAGGAAACATTAATGCCCCATTGAGATTCCACAACTACTCGATCATTTGGTATACTATGAATCTCTAGCAATCAAGGTTCTGACCCTCACACATATATCATTCAGCTGGATATTCATTGAGCTACCAAGTCCCTTTGGTGATTCTCACCCTTTTCTTCTCTCCATCTAAATTTAAGTTTTGATCGGGATGAGAAAAGTTTTAAGTCTACGGCAGAGTTGGGTGTTATTTTCTCCTTCCACTCTCTCTATCTTATACTTTTAGCAATCTCCATGTTGTTATATAGATTACTTTTGAATTTTTTCAAATAACTTTTCAAAATTTTTCCTTTTGGCCTTTATCTAGTTGTCTAGATGAATAAAACATTTCATATTGATATATCCCTTCCTTGAATTTATTAAATCTTCCTTGTAAATTTTTCACAAATCACCATGATTAGAAAACATCATATCATTTAGAACCTAAAAGTAGCATCACACCTTAGAAATGTTGGCAAGTCAAATGGAATCAATAAGAATCAAACATGAATTTTCTCTATATTAGACTATAGTTTAACTTATTATAAATATTTTATAATGTATTGACAAGTAGAATCAATCTGATACAATGATAGTCCTTTATAAAAAAAAAGGAAAGAGTAAAAGTTTGTAAGCACGAGAATAACTTCCTCCTCCTCACTCAAAGAAAAACTAAAAAAGACCACCCCAAGACAAACTCCAAGTTTGGGGTGGCACTCTCTCCACCTCAATTAATCCATACCCCTCGTATCTAGTAGGGGCGTACCATCAGAAGATGTCAAAGAGAACATTGAAAAAATATGGTCAATGTAACTACGGTCCACAAATCATTATATCCCGAGTCAAATAGAGGAGGGATCGTCTTCTTCCACACCTCCTTCATCCTGTTTATGTGCAAAAACTCATAATAAGAAAGAAAATTTGGGTTATTAAAGAAGAAGTGAGAAGAAGCATTTTCCTACAAAGTCCTAATTTAGAAACAAGATATGAAATATGTTTTAATAGGAAATATAAAATACCATGTTACATGGTTCTAGGAGGTTTTTGTTTGGCCAAAAAAGGAGTTAAGGAACAACATGATGGCTATTAGGGCAAGGATATACATGTTCCTGGCATAAATTGGAATTATTTGAGATTTTATTTTCTTATTGACAAGCAAAGATTCATCTCTGGAGTATTTCGATGAGTGTAAAGTCATCACCTTTAATTGTACATTTTTCATATGTAATTTACAACAAAATGTTAGATATTAAATAATTTTAGCATAAATCATCTTATTCCATATCTTATTGCTTAAATTAAAGTTTTTACTTGATTTTTGTGCATTTTTCTAGAAAATAGACAATTACTTTAAAGCACAAACTCCCAAAAATTGTCTTTGGAAGGTTTGTACAATTTCCCACAGTGCTTGAAATTCATGTATACCAGTTACCAAAACTGACATAACTTTTTTGTGCAAACTTCAAATTAGGTATACAAAAACTTGTTGTAAAGGAAAATTTATTTTGCAAAAGAAATCCTATTTTTTGGACTGGTTTTGTGTTATTTACGGGAGCAAAATATGCTCAAATTCACTTTTGCGAGAATCTACATTAAAGAGAGTCACGTGGTCAAAAAGAACAACTCAACAAATACGACCATTGTGGGCAAGAAGTTAAAAATTCTCTCCTTTGACTAGGAATTTTAGCTAATTCCATATCCTTTTATGTAGTGAAAGCAATTCAAATAAAGATCCGTCAAATGTCAAAAATCATCAATGCGATCAAGGTTTGAATGTGACTTCAGACCAAAGCAAGTGTTTGAATGACCGACAAATACCAAAGATGAAGCAATCAAGCCGCTGGCAAAAAGTCTTATAGAGAGTCTTATTTCTAGGGTTTCCACCCCTCCTTCCCCTATAAAAGTAGGAGAAACTCCAAAGCAAAGTGCAGGCATACTTTTTATTGTAAACCACATCTTGTATCATGTCGAATCTCATTTTAGTTTACATTTCTTTTAGTTTCATTATATGTATGTAGATTCTTCTAGGGCATGAGGGCTAGTCCCATTGTTTGCTATTGTTCATTATAGTCGATTCCTTATCTCAATAAAAGAATGGTTATTCTTTGTTTATGCTTTGATCATTATATGGATTGATATATTCTAATGGGTGTCCTGAGTGTGGATCTCCTCCAGAACAAACCGGTAGTCCCTTAGATGTGATTAGCATACTTCTATCTTTGATATTGTACTTTTTTTTCTAATAGATTAAATATATTCCAATCGAGGATGTTGGGACTTTGAGCTCCTGGAAGAATGAGCCCATCACGATCACCTGATTTAGATTATTATTTTCTATTTATTTAACATGTTTATCATAGTTCATGGTGACGCGACCACCTAATCCATCATTTTGAACGTCGGATACTAATCACATAAATCTAGATGAGACCTCAGAAAGTTTAATGTTGGATAGTTGGACAAGGATCCATAAACAATGGGACCAATGAGTTTATGGGAGATTTTGCTCCGCAAGAAGATATCAACATGGTACTCATTTGGTTATTGAGGTATAGGAATTGATTTTTTTAGGTTTGGCATGCCTTTTGGTGGTGATCCCTCAGACCCCCAGCTTTTTTAGTTTTGACAGCAGCTACTTTTATTTTAGCAATTTTATTTCTGTTTTTAGTCTTTAGTCAACTCTCTCAAATCAGAATTTTGTTTCTTGTTTTTGCAATTGGATTTGAATCTCAACCATTTTCTTCCCATTGTCCCTTGGATCTATACCTATCTATACTAAGTTGACTTGTTATTCACATCAAGTTGACAGTCTAATTAAATGATTAAACTCTAGGACTTTTCCTAGTGATTGTTGCATGTACAACGACACACATCAGTACTCCACATTTCAGTCTCTTACATATCAGGTCTCTTGTAAAAAGGTTTATGCCCTCTTTTCGGCCTTCCTCTTAAGTTTTCATTGAAGAGGCTAAAACACAACTTATCCAATGAATTGTTGGATGTTGCTTCTCTTAATGTTGGATGTTGCTCCTTTTACACAAAGTTTTACACAAATGTAAATTGCAGTACACATAGCAGTTCACAAGTGTACACAAGAGTACACATGGGAATTCACCTAACAATACACAAGAGTATAGATAGTATTAAACAAGTGTACATATAACAATACTCAAGAGTACACATAGTACATTTAGCATTACACATAACAATACATAAAAGTACCCATAGAAATACACAAGAGTACACATAGCAGTACACAAGAGTACACATAGCAGTACACGTGTACATATTGCAATATATATAGTTGTACACATATGTAGAAAAAACTACATATGATCGCACAAGATTACACACAAAAACACACATAATGTTATACAAGAGTACACATAACAATACAAAAATGTACCCCACAATACACCTAGCAATTCACATGTGTACGCAAGAGTGCACATAACAGTTCACATAACAATACACAACAATACACACATCGATACATAAGTGTACACATAACATTAGACAGGAGTACACATAACAATACGCAAGAGTACACATTATGATTCAGAAGAGTATACATAGAAATACACAAGTGCACATAGTTGTAAATAAGTGTACACATAGCAATACATAACAATACACATAGTAGCTCATGTGTATACATGACAATATATAAGAGTACACATAATAGTAAACATGTGTACACATAGCATCACATATGAGTATACATAGAAATACAAAATCATAGACATAGTAGTACATTATATTACACATAGCCATAAACAAGAATCCACATCATAGTATACAAGAGTACACATAGAAGTAGACATGTGTACAAATAGAATTACACAAGAGTACACTTAGTAGTATCTATTAGTACAAATATGTACACACATCAATACAGAAGAGTATGTATAGAAGTACAAATGTGTACACATAAAACTACATAAGAGTAGACATAGCAATTTATTTTAGTTGAAGAGTACACAACAATACAAATATGTAAACATAACAATAAACATGTGTGCATATAGAAGTACACATAGTTGTATTATGTACACAAGAGTACACATGTTGTACACATGGTTGTACACATAACAACACATATAGAAGTATACAAGAGTACACAATAGTACATGTGTACACGAGTTAACCTAAAACATATAAAGTTTGAGAAATTGATCTAAGAAACCCTAATGAATATTAATGAAACCTTAATGCAGATTAGAAACCCTAGAAAGAGAATCCAAGTCAATAAAGTAGATTCCTGATAAAGTGTGTAATAAATAGAGTACATATTCTTTTCAGGAATTATGTGATGATTGAATTACTTTCTTGGATCTGTTGATCGTCTTGATTGTATATACATGAAGTATATGTTGAATAATCTGCATGACTCATCAAATCAGGTATGTGATTATGCTTATGAATAATCATTCTAGTTTCACGGCACAAAATAAGACCATGAGACATCAACTGATTCATCCACTAGAATTCATCGTAGAGTACACATAGCAATGTATAGGAGTAAATATAGTGGTACACATGTGTACATATAGAAGTACATAAGAGTATACATACTAATACTCAAGAATACACATAGTAGTACATAAGAGTATAGATAGCATTACACGTGTATACATACCAATACATGAGAGTAGACATAGAAATTTACTATAGTGAACACTGAACACGTTTGTTTCTGCTTGGATGCTTATCACTGCATGAGTTAAGCCATCTTGTTTGTAAACAAGGCATGTTTCTTTTCCTTACCACTACTGGACTTAATAATCTCTAGTCATTTGCGATCCATCACAAGTACTAGGTAAAATTTAAAAGAAACCAATAGGTTGTTCCCCATGTTGTATCCTATGTTCTCATGTCTCATTAAAGGTTAGGTAACAAATCTTGAAGATGTTGACATTAACTATAGCACTAGGTTGTATAAGAATCAGAGTAATGAAGAAGCTCAACTTCTGACATACACAGGTGCTAGAATTATATTCTTATTTCTTATTTGTTCTTTTATATTTTAGTAGATAAAATCACACTTTTCAAGCCACATATATAGAAGTATACATTTGAAATCAGAAAATATATACAGAATTAAGAATGGAGTTATTTCCTTGTAATAAAATGTTGGTTTTGTATTGTTAGCCCGATCATTCATAAGAATTAATAGAAAAAAGTTAATCATGCATTTATAATTTGAAATTTTGTTTGCAACGAAAACTATTCGTGGAAAAATGTTAATGTTTGTTTGATATCTAACTCAAAATTTCTGAAGCATCATAAACAACTTGGGAAATTATATCATCCACTACTTCTGACTATTGATGCACAAATCCAATTTATGCATTGTTTTGGAACTTTCCTTGAGCTAAGATGGGTTTTGAGTTTTCAAGGGACTCTACATGCATTTCTAAAATAAGTCATTGTTGGTCTATTTTAATATAAAAGGTCAAAGTTGGTCTACCACCACGTACTCATGGATATCATTGCATTTAAGGGTCCAAACATGGAATATCCAGGGCTTATTCCACCCTCAAACGAGCATATAAGGGTATCGGAAGCAATATCGCCCCTCATCACTGCTTCTTGATTGTGACTTGACTCAATTTGGTATTCTTTCCAGTGTACCAAAAGAAACCTGAGTCATGCCACATGGGAAACAAATGGTGTTAAGAACCGTCACCTCAAGAACAACATGGTGCCAAGGATTGTGAGAGTCAGGGATATACAACAAACAACTAAAAAGCATGATCACACTTCATTATCATTTTATCCACACAAACAAAACACTTCATCATCATCTTTAGTTGCAGCATGGAAGTCGATACACAACATAAACACCAACATCAATCACTACATAATCTACATCAGAGACAAAAATTCACCAAAGGAAGAGGAAGCAAACACCAGAGGACCTGCAGGAGGAGTAGGGAACGGTGAATGGGAGCAAGCAGCCGTAACTACCACTCAGTTATCAATCCCTCAAGCATTATTGAGATGAAGGGAGAGGAGCTTCATGATAGAGTTTAAACAGAAAATGTGGGTGGTTTTAACTAGGCGTAGACCATGTGCAAGACATGTAGTGAGACAGTGCAGAGCTACATGGATTGACAACACTAGAGCAGCTAAACTTTGTAAATCATTGTAAAATATATGGTTGAAGAAGGGGGCAAAAAAAATTGTACATCTTGCTATTTATGTATTGGATTGCAGAAATTTATATAGTTGTCAGAGGAAAGGATATGACAGGTCAAGGACCGATCGCAAAGAAAAGTGATTGTTGTTTGTTGTCATTTGTACTACAAAAGGAAATATGCAATTTTAGTCCAAAAACTCATTTTTGACTTATTTGATTGATTTGAAAATTTTGACGATATAATTAGGCCTTTAATTAATTATTGCTCGCACTATTTTAGTTCAAATTGATAGCCCTCACCATCAATTTAGAAGATTGCAACATACAACCTTCTAGTGGGCAAGATCTTGAAATCCTCTAAGTCATGGACCAGCTAGGGCTGTCACCCACAAGTTAGATCTCTCAGGTAGGCAACTCTTGCCAATTGCATCATATGAAACTCTTGATAAGATGTCATATGCAACTCCTTGCCATGATCATCTCCATGCCTCAAGGTTCTAGATCCCATCTAGGTCACCTTGTTAAGTTTGACCCAAAGCAAACACGATGAATATGCACCCTGCTAGGGCAGACCCACACATTCATCCTTCATGCTTCCATGAGATAGACGGTGCACCACGCTAGGGCGTGCCTACACTTGGTCGATCAAGCTTTTCTTGTGTGTCACATTTGAAAGGCATCTAAGACTTAATATTTAATGAGGGATTTTGTTTTATATACATATACATATCCAATCACCGCAATACATAGTATGTATCATATACATGTTATATCCCACAGAAATCATGAAAATGATAAAAGCGATGATTCTGGCCATCCTAATGTGATTCCTCAAGCCAAGAGGAATCACGGTCATCTAGGTCAACATCACATGCAACCTGTATAAGATGAACTATGTGCTTTGCCTTCTGAGTAGATCAACTCATTACATGAATGACTTGCTCGTTCTAGCCCGGTCGTCTGGGTGCCACCATCCGATCGGTTGGCTCCTCCAACCGATCGGTTTCCTGGTCATCATGCATCTCATCATGGCTGCCACCCGCTCGTCTCGCTCCTCAAACCGGTCATCAACCGATCGACTCACTCCTTGAACCGATCGTCTGGAACGTCAACCGATCGGTTCACGCCATGAACCGATCGTCTCAGCTGTCGTCAGGATGTCCTATGTTCTTTGACATATCATCAAATAAAATTCTATCCTATTTTACATTATAAAAGAGAAACCTCGAGTTACATTCGAGGGGAGCAAAGGTAGGAAAGAAATCTTGAATTATTTCGAGTTACATCAGGAATAGGAGAAAGGGAAAATCGGTGCGCAGACTGAGATGAAAGAAACCACATACAACCATACACAGATAGGGTGTATTGACCATAACCACGCTATACATCCACCACAAAACTCATTTAAGGGCGATGCGGTCGAGTGCATTAATAATACATATCATATATGTAATTTGGGATTTGTGGATTTAGGATTGGACATGCATAAAGCCAATTTTATTCACATCATATGCAATAAATAAAGGCGACAAAACAAAATCGATCATATTGATAATCCTAAAGTATAGAGCAGTTGACGTGGCTCCGATAGCACTGTTAGGTTCTAGGGGAGGCAGAGAAGGCAACAGAAACAAAAATTTTCCTCCCCAAACCTAGAACAAGGAAACACGTCAACATCTATACAATAGGAAAGGATGGTTTGTGGAATCATACCTTGTCCCGAGGCTTTCTCGGCGACAAAACCTCGCGGCTTGCGTGGTCTTCACCTCCGGTCTTGGAAGGTGTTTGTTCAGCTCCTGGTCACACCGGGACTGACGACTCCTGGTCTCACCAGGACTGTCGGGGTTGACAGTTGTCCTCTGAGCGGAAGAAACCTCCCGCCTCTAAAGTAGTCCACACGGACCACCTGGAACTCCAATCTCCTTGTCTCACAAGGAATTGGAAGATTCACACCCTTCTGTCAGCGTACTAGTCACTGACACACTCTCCTGCCACCATTTTCTTTCTGCAGTTGTCCTTCCCTTGTTGTGCCTCCCTTTTCGGGTAGCACTTGCTCGGGCTCTCTCGGTTACCAAAACTAGAGAGAATGACAACTTTGCAGAGAAAATGGTTTGCACTGAGTTGTACTTTGAGAAGCCCCCAATACCCCTATATATATAGGAGGGTCATGGGACAGGGTTCTCCATCCCGGGCAATGCGGGACTAAAAGTAGGAGTAGAAGGGTTTGAGATTTTCCACAAAACAACCAACTCGCAACCTGAACCGAGCGTTTCACAACTGAAATGGTCGGTTGGGGACCTGAGCCGGTCGGTTGACATCTCAACTGATCGGTTGGGACCCATGAGACAGTCGGTTCACTTCTGAACCGATCAGTTCATGGTCCTGATCAGTTCTCGATTGACTTTCCCTCTTTTGTTTCTAATTGGTATCAAATACCAATCCTTTTCCCAATCAAATTGGGCAAGTGAAACGAAAGGATAATTCTCACCAATCCTACTTTCCCAACTTTCTCAGTTGCACCAGTTGAATCGATCATTTCAACACTTGAAGCAATCGTTTCACCCTGTGCATGAGCCGATCAACTCACCACCTGAGTCGATCAGTTCACCAAGATGATCCGATCGGTTCATCTAATGAGCGGATCGGTTGGGAGTGCATATTGTGCAGAATTAGTCAATTGTAGTTTCAATCAATCTGATACTCCAATCAATATGTCCAACACCTTGAACATTATGATATTGATCTATCAATTGATTGAGTGTTTAATTGAAATACTAAACTCCTTTAGTAATCAATCTAAACATTGTTTGTGGACAAAACTCCTCTTCCAGGTTAAATCCTATGTGTGTGACCCTGCAGGTCCATTTCACGTTGACAGTGAAAGTCCATAACACTTATGACTTCACAAGCAAAGAGTGGTGCCTAGTCACACATCAATGCTACCCAAGTGAAATAGAAATTTGGAGAACAACTTTCAATCCTACAATCCGTGAATGGTGTTACAGTGAATGTATAATTCCTTTTTCACTGATATCCCGAATGAACTCGAGGCATGGAACAATCATCCTGTCAACGTTCATTCACTTTCTTGATCTCATAGTAGATTGGAAGATACATGTATGACATCAATATCCCATACTGAGTCACACATGCGTGCACACCTTTCTCAATCGTACTCATCAAGTTGCCATGGATATCATACTCCCTCAGGAGGGACAAATCCCATATCTATCACTCACCCCTCAAAAGCCCCATGAGTCAAATCCACCTAATCATCACCTTTATAACAACCCATGTTTCAAGACTGTGTTTGATGATGTCAAAGTGTGCCCAACGACATGTGTTGAGTGCAGTGATTTCAGGTCAAAGAATCACACTCACCACCATCATTGTGAGTACTGACTGTGCCTACCATGTCATGGTTCCATATGTCAAACTCACGGTGGGTCTGTCTGGTACACTTGTTCTCTAACAAGTACCTATGTGTTTGGTTTGATATCTCTATATCATGACTAATGAGATTCTATCATCAACCAACACCACAATCTAGCCTTGTGTGTCATTGTTGTCTATCTACCTTCCACAATGACATCCGACTAGGGACATAACAAGAATGTACAAACTCTTAGCATCCGTATGATCTCATCGTTCAGGTCCTGAACCTGAAGGCATACGTCATTGAGTACTTTCATTCTCTAGACATTCAATCTGTTCTATCACTATCTCATATTACTGAACCAGAAAGAATTGGAAGCTTGCCTTTGATATTTATCAAATCAATCTTTATGTGTCCCACCAATCAACCCATGATTGGCTCTCAGGGCATACATACCAACAATCACCACAACAATCCAAGGAGTAACAAGGCATCCTAAATCTCAACTATTAGATATGATGTCAAAACATGTAAGACACAACAAGGATGTGACAAATTTCAAGAAAAACCCTAGAAGTAGGTAAATTACAATTAGGTATAAAATAGGCACATATACACATAACTAGCTCGAACAATGTCCAAGTTGGACCAAACTTAAAACATAATTTGTTCACATTATAAAAAATTACATTATATGGATTTATTATTGTTTTAAGAATCTAATTATGATAAGAAAGCATGTACAACCAAAAAATCAAGGTCAGGGATCTCACAGATGCCTTAAACATACTTCTTCCTCTCTCTATCTCTCTGTCCCTCTCTCTCTCTTTGTGTATATACACACACACACACAGATATATATATATATATATATATATATATATATATATATATATATATATATATATATATATATATATATATATATATATATATATATATATATATATATGTGTGTGTGTGTGTGTGTGTGTGTGTGTGTGTATGTATGTATGTATGTATGTATATATATCTATATATTCATACATATATATACCTATACCTATACATATACATATATATACATATACATATATATACAAATACATATTTATATATGTACATATATATACATATACATATATACATAATAATCAGTCTTGCGGACTTTAGACCGATTGCTTGTTGCTCCATACAATATAAGATCATTGCTAGAATCCTTGCAGCCAGACTGAAACTGGTCCTTCCCATTCTTATTTTTGAGAATCAAGGAGCGTTTATATCCAGAAGGAGCATTAGTGATTTTGCCCTTCTTGTGGATGAATTTCTGGCTGATTTTAATGTCATGCGAGGTAGCAGGAAGGCTTGCCTCAAACTTGATATCTCCAAGGCATATGACAGTGTGAGGTGGGACAAACTATGATGGATTATGTGTCAAATGGGTTTCTGTGACAGATGGATTCAGTGGATGCAACAGTGCGTGTGCACAACCAGCTTTTCTGTACTTGTGAATGGGTCGTCTGTAGGCATGTTCAAGGGCAGCAATGGTTTACAACATGGGGATCCCCTCCCACCACTTCTCTTCACGACGGTCATGGAATATTTCACAAGGAAGCTGAAGGCGGCAGAAGAGGAGAAATTAATTAAAGCCTTTACGATCCATGGTGTGAAAACTATGTGTCATTTGATCTTCGTTGATGATGTCTAATTGTTCATTGAAGCAAAAGTGGAGATCCTACGGGAACTGAAAAATTTTCTGGGGAAATTCAGAGAGGAGACGGGGTTGTGCATTAATGTCGCAAAAATGCAGCTCTTCCTTTCAAAGAACTGTCACTCTATGGAAGCCAGATTGCAGGATGATTTATGGTGGAGTTGGGCAAATTTCTAACAAAATATCTTGTCTTTCCTCTAGCAGGGGGAAATCTGTAGGTTAAGTATTTAGCTGAATGCATTGACAAACTAGATGTGATGATTGCGAGATGGCCTACATAGAAGACTTCTATGGAGGGTCATGCTACACTTATCCAAGCAGCTATTGAGGGTCTTCTTATTTTCTGGGTTCAACAAGGTGAGATTCCAGGGGCTGTTCTAGACAGGATGGAGATGAAAATCTCAAACTTCATTTGGGTAAGTGAGTATCACCCAATGCGCTACTCCAGACTTGCTTTGCCGAGAGATGAAGGAGGCCTACAGTTGAAAACTCCAAGAGACATTGCCAAGTGGGGAACTCTTAGGAGAATCATCTCTTACCAATCCGGTAGTTCTATATGGAGGAGATGGATGAGAGAAAGATATCCACAATGCTTGGACTTTCAGCCAAGGACAAGGGAAGGCATCTCACACACCATTCACATGATCAGGATTCTATGGCCCAGGTAAAGCATCATTTCTATCTGAAACATAATGGAGAATGGAACATGTTCAATCCAAACCTTGATCTGTGGGAGATCATGAGGACTAGGGCGGAAAAGGACAAGATTATGGGTCTGATTTGGGAAGGTAAACATATTCCTAAATGGTCGATTTGTATTTTCAAAATTCTACATGATTCGCTAGCTACACTGGACAAAAAATGGGAGTGGAATAGCAATATTTCTACCACTTGCTATCTCTGCAAGATGGAGGAGGAGACTCTTAGTCTTTTTTTTGGGTGTTGCTGTTTCACAAAGACCGTTTGGGACAAAATTTGTAAGGAATTTCGCCTCCATATAGCGGTGAATGAAGACATCAAGAAGGTGGTTAAAAGGTGCGCCAATGAGGAGACAAAATGGTTGTTGTTTGCTGCATTATGCTACCATGTTTGGCTGGAAAGGAATGCTCGTAAGCACGGAGGGATGGTTAGTAGTGAGAGCACTATTGCTGGGTAAATTTGTAAAAATGTAAGAAAGGGAGTATGTATATGTTAGATGGGTGAGTTGCTCACGATTATGGTGTATAGAAAGCATAGGGCTATATGTAACCTTTTTGACTCCTTCTACATTTGTAGGAGGGGGACGTCGAAATATATTTACCTGATTCCGACATATATACATATATATACATATACATATGCATATATATACATATATATATATATATATATATATTTATATATACATATATATATGTATATACAAATATACATATATATACATATATATATGTATATACATATATACATATATACATATATATACACACACATAGTACCTATAAAATTCTTCAGGCATGCCACACCCACATGCTTATCAAGCTAATAAATTGGTGATGAGTAATATACTCAGTATAAAAAGACAAAGTCTAAAGGCCATGAATAATACATTTACTTAATTTTTTTATCCTAATGGAAATAAGGTTGTTATCTTGTATAATTTTTATCTTAATAATCATTTAGTGTGTTTCATGGTTTATATTCAATTGTAGAAATTTAATCTCGTTGTGTTCACTTGGTGCAATATATAATGGCCAACATATGATATATCAACAATTTCTAATGTTACATCTATATCACATAATTTTTTTAATTTTATATTGAATTTATTTGATATTTTTTCCTTCTAGTTATATTTAGAAAAAAAATATTAGAAATTGCGTTGTGTTTGGAATTACAGTAATCGAAACTTGCTCTCATTTTCCTAAATTTTTATTAATATTTACTAATGAACCATTCTACATTAAACTTAGAGCAGCAAATAGACAAAAAAATGGTGCACATACTATATGTGCACCCACATGAGACACACAATCCACTAGGTCAGGTGTGAGTGCGCCATTTATCCACCCTTTATTATTTGGTCTTTTAAACCTACACCCACATGACACAACCCAAATCCAACCCACCCACACATTTGATAGGTCTAGAATAGATCATAATCTCATTTTTCGAGGATCCAAACATTATAAATGACTAATAAAAACAATCAATTTTGTTTCATAATTTAGAATGATACTATAGGTTAATAATTCCTACTCACAAGAAATTACATAATCTTTTAATACAAAGATGCTACATGAGAGGGAATGTTATCATCATAAGAAGATATCATAATCCTTTATCTAACTAATCCTCCTTATGACATTGTCTTTAAGATCTTTAATGTATTAAATTGAACCTCCATATCAACATTTCATGTAACCCAGCTACCTAAAACACCAACTAACAAAAACACCAATGAATATATTACTATACTATACGTTGGTGCATTAAATATGTGCATATACATATATATTCAACATTCAAATATTTGCACATAGGAACTTGCATATTCGTTTAGATAATCTAACCCTTTCTTGTCATGCAACTTTGGATGTAATTAGTTCTTCATTTATCCTTAAAACTTGTGATCTAGCCCTAAGTCAGTCTAACCTTGTGTTCATAATATAAGAGTTTCCTTTAGATGAAAAATATATTACAATATAATGATCTATAATCGAATAAAAATCTAATGCCTATCATTCCATCTTGGGTGTAATCACTTATTTTTTCATCATTGGACATATGTAATCATGCCCTAAGTAGGTCTAACTATGGGTTTAGAATATCATGGTTTCCATTAGATAATACATATATTGGTATTATAATGAACTAGAATTAAATACAAATCTAAGAAATTTATTAATCAAAATCAATTTTTCAAAAGTATTTTAGAGATACATTGGTAGTTAAGGTGTCAAATATTCATACAATAACATCGTACCTTCATGAAGAACACATGTAGTATACTGCAAATACTTTAAGTATGTACTTCAAACAATCATAGTGTAGATCCAAGCAATCAACTAGAGTTGAAAGTATGTATACACTATGGTGTCATCATGTATCCTTATGATATACACTATGGTGTCATTGTGTATCCTTATGATATTAATTAGATTTGGGTCTTGGGTTGATTTAGGCTTAGGTCTCACAATCATAATCTCATGTATAAAAACTTAATGTACATCATTACAATCATTATTATCTTGGGATCTTATAACCATTCATCAACATTAGTTTATAACACAAAAATAATGTATTTAATCTATTCAAGAACCTCTAAATTAAACTAGGATTTATACATAAACGTCACCTTATATTCCTGCATTCGATATACTTTTTAACCATGAACTTTTTGGGATATATGGGATCACATAGGCAGTAGAAAAAAAAATATGTCCATATTCCCCATGAGCCAACATCTGATTTCAACAACTATGTAATGGGAATGATGGCTTACAAGACATACCTTGTCATGGGGAAAGTCTAGCGTCAGATCCCTTGTTGTAGTTACGTAGCATTCTTCTAGTTTACTCGAACGACATCTGCAATAGCTCCTGGTCTCCACCAAAGACAACATACTAATGTTGTCTTCCTAGCGGGAAACAGATCCACGCCTCTATAAGGACAACCTAGAACTCCTATCGTATTACTAGAACAAACATGAAAGAGTTGTACTGTTACAACCCCAATTTTTGGGTTCATCTGGTGAGAAATGTAATTTCTCATATTAAAGATAATTGAACAAAGAATGGTATAATTTGTTTTGAATACATGGATTTTGTTTACAATAGCCTTGATGTTTGTGTTGTGCACTTTATTGGCTATTGGGCACAAATAACAAGGAAATTCAATTAGTAAATGGATAATTGAATTTTTAAGAAAAGAAATATGGAGAAACCTCTGGAAGGCAAATCCAAAGTGGATTTCAAGCCTCTTGGGTTCCTTGGGTTCCAAGGAGTCCACAGTTGTAAAAAGAAAGCAATAAGAAAAGAAAAGATAAATTATGTATTTCTTTATTAAGAAAGAAAATGAAAACAATGTTAAAATGTGGAAAATGAATGGAAAGAGGTATAAATGAGATTCCTTGGTGAATTTTCATATCCATGAGGTTGCTAATATTAAAAGGAGTGCCAATGAGGAAAATAAAAGAGAAATACAGAGAAATCCTCAAAAAGAGCAATTTTAATAAGAAATAAACAAGATAATGAGAAATAATAAAGAATAATGCATTTAGATGCATCTAGAAGGATAATGAGTATCAAATAAAAAGAATTTTGAAATAAAGGAGTGTCTTGGGATCCAAGGAGTCCCAATAAAGAAGAAAGATATAGAAAATACCAAAATTGCAAAATAAGAGGATAATGTGGTTCATTATTAATGGAATTATGTGGTATTATTAAAAATGAATATTTCCTACTTGAAGAGAATATAATTTCGTGTCAATCAATAAAAAGGCAAGTACAAAGAACATGAATGAAGTAATTTTCAAAATCCTAATATGTAATGAACAAGGAATATCAAAAGTCAAAGAAGAGAGAGAGAAGGTTTCTTCTCATTGAAGGAATCATATTCCAATTAGAAAGAGGCTTTGTTTTTTAATGGGAAAGCATACAAAGAGCATGGCTACCGTCCTATATAAAGGAAAGAGTCCATGGCTAAGCCAAAAGGAGGGTTCCACACACCTCTCTCACCTTTCTTCTTGTTCTTGCATGTAAAAACCCTAACGAGGGTGTAGACCTATCTCTGGAGCATCAAGGGTTGGTTTGGTGGTCTTGTTGGAGACTCTAAGGTCCCACGACATCAACAAGTTTCTTGGTGGCCATCCTTCCACCCTAACCGACACAAAGCTACAGCTGCATGGCTGTCGTGATGACCATGTGTTGAAAACCAGTAGCTCTCGAATGAGCCACGTCTGCTGTGATCTGGGCGGCGCCCCAGGGGAACCAAGGTGCGGAGGAGCTAGGGCCCTTCCTTGCGGATGTCCTCGAGCCTACAGGAAGAGGAGGCAGGCCGCGGGAGAGCAACTGTCGGTGGCTAGGGCAGCTGGCGCGAGGTAGAAGATGAAGGAGGAGGCGTTGGACGTTTATGCCTCCGCACGTTGTAGGAACAATCGACTTATGCGGGGGCAAAGTCATCTTTTTGAAATATTTCACAAGTAAGCCGCGCCTGCATGGACGGTGTGATGTGGCGCTTCGTGATTGGTCTAGGTAAGAAAATTTTGTAAAATTTGTATCTCTTGATTGGTAACTCGGAATATAGTGAAACTATATATCAAATTTCTCAGAAAAAAATGAGAGGAATCCAATAAAAATATAGTTAGAAACTAATTCCTCTTGATATTCGAAAAGTAGTGTAAATTATCATCTTTAATGAATTAAAGATTAAGAAACCCTAATTTGAAATGAATAAAATGATTAATAGGGTTTAATGGATCATTAGAGTTGATGTTAACCTGTTAAATGTAACAAGGTACATTATGTTCAAAATGGAAGAACTTTGCACATGATTAGTCTAATTTAGAGTTTATGTGCTTAAATATGCATGAAATTTGAAAAGGACATAAAGTTATCATCTTAAATGTTTTAATTAAATAGATGGACTTAATGACGTTATTTGGATAATTCAAGCTAATATTAACATGTTGTTAATAAAAGTGAAAATAGGATCTAACAAGATGATCTTTTTATATAATTAGCTTAATTTAGGGTTTCGTGCATGATTACGCATTAATGAGCTTGAAAACCCTAATTTAGGTGAATATGTATTTTAATTGGTTTAATTGTTCAAATCCATGAATAAATAGGGATGTGATGATCCTAAGTCAATTTGTGTATAAAAGACTATTAAAATGGATAGTTGAGCAATTAAGGATCATATAAATGGAAAATAGTATTTTAGGGTTTGTTGATCTAAAAGGGATAAAGTTTGAGGAATGGATCTAAGAAACCCTAATGAAGATTAATGAATCCTTAATGCGGATTAGAAACCCAAGAAAGAGAATCCAAGTCAATAAAATATATTCTTGAAAAAGTGTGTAATAAATAGAGTACATATTCTTTTCAGGAATTATGTGATGATTGAATTACTTGCTTGGATCTGTTGATTGTCTTGATTGTATATACATGAAGTACATGTCGAATAATCTGCATGACTCATCAAATCAGGTATGTGGTTACGCTTATGAATAATCACTCTAGTTTCACGGCGATTCCCAAAGTTTTAATTGGTTGCTTGAAAATAACTGTTGTATGTTTATTTATTTCATGCAACTATAAAGTGACTATGATTATCACTATAAATGTGTGTTTATAACTGACTAGATCCAAGTCCACCTCTATTTCTTTGAAAAGGCTAAAAAAATGGGGTAATCCCAGAGCAAGGTCTAGGTTACTGAGAGTTAGAAACTAGGCTACCTACATGTAGTGCCATGAGACTCATTAGCCTTCCATGAGTTAAGGAGTGAGCTACTTACGAGTCGTGCAATGTGACTCAACCCTAGAAATTGGTTCACTTATATGTGGATCATGAGGGGTTTAATGGGGACAACATAGAGGATAGGGTACTCTTGGACCGCGAATTTATATTTAAAACATAATCTTGATTGTTAAATGATTAATTGAATGATTACATTGTTATCATAGTTGCACGTTTATTGTTTCCCCCACATACCACCTTCGGCTGACCGACGTTTTATTTTTCGGCGTTTTAGGTACAAGCCAAAAGGACAAACAGTAAATCGTCATATTGTGAAATACATGAAGTAAAATACAAGGACGATTAGTTAGAGTAGAATCCTTAAGTGGATAGAAGTTTAGAGATCCAAGTTTTCAAAAAGGTATGCAAAAATTTATTTTCTTACAACTTTTCAGTATAGTATGTTAAATTTTGATAATTATTCTTGGTTAATTGCCAAACCTTTGATCCAGAAGTTATGGGTGCGGCTTTGACCTCTCAGTCTCCCTTAATTGGGGGTTATTGGGAAGTGGGGTCGTAACATTTGGTATCAGAGCGTAGTTTCCTCACTTAACCATTAATAATTATTAAATTTCACAAACTCCATAGAACCCAAGGGAGTTATTAGAGGATTATCTGAAAGACGGAGGTGTCTAGAAAAGGATCACGACTGGGGGCTGGCAATATTTTCCTCCACACCGCTAGTCAGAATATGAGGACTCCTGGATCCCTGTGACTGCCTGGACAAAGTCTTAGGGTATGAATCGAAATAAGATACCTTTAGGACATTCTCATCTTATTCATCCCTTCTCATCACAAATTCCCTTAAGGACCTTAAGGATTAGGGTTTTCTCTCTCCTCCTCACCCTCTTAAGGTATGGGTAAGGATAATAAGGACTAAGGAATCCTCCACCAAATTAATGAAAAGTATGTAAATAAGATGTCATGGACATACGCTTAATAGATTAAGCGCAAACTAAAGAATAAATACATTCTTAGGTTGTATGACATGATTTGTCATGTCTTCAGAAGAGACCTGAGGCTAGGCCTTCTTGTCAGGAGAATAAGTTAGTCTTGGAGATAGAGATCTCCATTGCAAGTAGAGATCGGGAACATCCTCTGAGGATGATGCTACCCTAACCCTAAGTGAAGGTTAGAGAGAGACGAGTTAGACCAGGTGTTTGTAAGGACATGCCTTTTGGGATTCCATATGATCCATGGGTGACCTAGAACCTTTGGCAACCCAACCCTGTAAGGGGTCATGCATGTTAGAGTAATGATAGCTCCTTCATAGGTGAGGTTAAAGAAGAACCTATGGAAACCCCATGAGCTTATATGGGCATAATAGGCACCCAGGATGTACCAGTAGTGTGAGATATAGGTTGAAACCCTAGCTAGGAGAGTTTGATGGATAGCTTATTAATAAGCCTAAGGGGCTATAGATAACCTTGAGCGAACATGAGCTGAAAATAGGCTTCATCCAGGTAGGGGCATGCTTTTGAGGTTGACCCTTCAAGAAGAGAGGACCTCTAATGGTGAGGTTAGTTGTAGGGTTATCTCTAGAGAGAAAGAGAAGGAAACCCAGCAAGAAGATTGGAATCCTAGACTCCGGGATACAAGGAGAAGTTAGGAGTTGAGCATGATGCGACCTAAATGGATGATAGTGGTTGCCTCATGATCGATCCCTGGAAGTTGATGATATCTTGGTTGCCTTTAGAGGGACCAAACCCTAGAGAGAGAATATGAAGCTTTTGGTACCTATGTGCCTACAGTATAGGTGTTTACCTTATGAGGTAGGAAGAAGAGTTCTTTAGACCTAGAAAGGTTTAGTAACAGGTTATGAGGCCTTGTACCTTGTTGGTTGTCCTTAAGGAGGACCCAACTCTAAGTGTTACTCGAGTTGAAGGATGAGAGGCAATGCATGTCATGCCTTTTTCAAGCTTGATTCATGGTTAAGAGATAGAACATGCAGTTGGATACATAAAAGTGAACCTACGGTTCGTAGGCCTAAGAGGGGAAGTGGTATACCTAATGCTCATGACGAGAATTAAGTTGCTATAGTTTCGAGCTTGGTACTCCTCATGTATAGAGGAAAGGGGAAGCCCCTTAAGTTTCAGGTATGTTTAATGAACCCCTCACAGCTAGGTTGATGATAAAGGAAGGTATGATCCTGATCCAGCATCGAGGAAAGAGGACAAGTATGACCTAGCATGGTTCAGTAGGTGATCTGCTTGTGCCTTAATAGCTTGCTTGGGCTAAGTAGGCTCGTGTGGATGTAAACCCTAGACCTAAGAGCTTTTGTGACCTTGTTGTCAAGAGATAGTTTTCCTCCCATCCTGGGAGAGAGACCCCTTTGGTAGGGTGTATATCAGTTTTGTTGGTTTAGGGTAACCTAAAGAGGTCTCATAGGATCTTGAGAAGCTAAGTGAAAAGTACATGGTAGGAGGCTCAACCTATAGACCCATAGATATCCATCTCGAAGTGCATGTCAATGTGTTACCATGGAGGTAATCGGTAAGGGTCCTCACCAAGGTAGGCAGGTCACCATGACCCCTATGAAAGGATGGATGTCAGCCCATGTATACAAAGAGAGAAGATGAAGGCTTGGGCAAGGTTCTAAATTGGACATGTACTATAAATGGAGAATCCTATGTCTATCCTAGGGTCAAGTAGGGATAAGACCGATGGAAGTAGGAGTTTCCTAATTCCCCAGTTGCACATGACCATAGGGTTGGGAGGTAAAAACTATCATTGTTTGAGGGCCATGGGTTAGGAGATTGATCACCTTCATGAACTCATGGGACCCAAAAGGGCAGATGAGTAGGGCACTCTCTTGATGCATGAGGGAAGAGGGATGACCCCAAAGGAGCTGGCACCCTATAGACCTAGAGGAGATGACCAAGGATATAAACCTCAGTAGGTTCAAGACTAGTTTTCCATGGAGGTAACTTTGATATCAAGATGATTGTGATGTAGAGACATAAGTTGCACGTTTCAACTTAGGTTTGAAGGTGTACTGGCAAGGTGGGTTGTATTATCTCTACTCATGGAACAGGAAGAACTTTGTATTTGGACGGCCGCCAAATGCTTATTTCCTCTTGTTATGAGAGTGAGAGATAGGACAGTACGCATGCCATACACAAAGGATAAGAGATGATGTGAGTTGGAAAGTTTCTATGAGGTATGAGGATAGAGAAGATAACATACCCTGGTAAAGTGAATGATACATGGATGGTTTACAAACACTAAGAAGAATGAGGTAGTCACCTTATGAAGATGTTTTTTTTATCTAGAGATATGAGTCATACAAGGTTGAGTTTGATCACCAAAAAGATGAGCTCAAAGTGTTTTCAATGAAGATAGACTTAGAAGATGATAAGTGAAATGCATGAAAGTGTATGTCTTCAATGTTACCTAATACCTAAGGATGTGAAGTGGTAATGGATTCTCTAGTTGAGATACATCTGACTTGTTCGACTAGAAGCTAGAAGAGGCTGTTTGGCTAACCCTGAGTTTGAAAAGGAGAGGTGTTTGGATAACACTCAGATGTAACAAGATACGTTGAAAAGTTAAGGGTTGTTTGGTTATCTAGTCTAGTCCTTGATGCAATGAAAGGATGATGGTACGTAGAACCTCAGATGCAATTCTTTGGAAAAGAAGGTGATGAAACCTTGATGAGAGTGGTTTAGGGTTTTTGAGGTATCAATCTTGAGGAATCATGGCATACAGGAGATCATGATTTTAAGATCACCATACACCGTACTACGAAGATAATGAGTGGCAGTGGTACTTTAAATACCTAAGATAAAGTTGCATGCGGTATATGGTCGTGCAAGCAGAGGATGATGGACGAACACCAGTAGCCCAGTGCATTGATATAAAGGATAAAGAGTCCGCGAAAGAGAAAGGGAGTTCATCACTATGGATGTTGTAAGTCTCCCCTGGACCAAGGAAGGTCGAAATGCAATATGGGTTATGGTAGACCTACTTACCTAGATGACTTGAGAAAGAAAGAGTTCTATTAAGGGGAAAGATCGGGTTGAACTACATATGAGAGAGATGGCTCAACTACACCATGAGGTTGAGTATAAAAGTTCTTGAGTTTGACCTAAAGGTTCCCTGCCAAAGGGTGGAAATAGGTACATGGAGGACTCGATGTTAGTATAGTTCATCACCCACAAATAATGGTTAGTATGATCCAGACTAAAGGGTCTTATGGGAGCATATGTGCTCGTTCAGGGTGATAGCTAGAGACAATTCTTTTCCTATGAAAGATGTGAGGATAACCACCATATCTAGTATCAGGATTTAAAGAAGCTTTGTGAGAGAGGTTGTGTCGGTCACCACTTCAGTAAGGTGATGTTGGTGAAAGGACCCCATGATGGTTAGAAAAGGATCACAATGTGTGTAGATGAAGTCGCTTTGATCGTGCAATGGCTGAAAGGAGCCTAGAGACGACAAGAGTCGTGAGCAGATGCAAAATAGACTGACATGTAGTTCACTGTGGGAGAATATGTGACATGAAAATCCGACCCCTCTAAGTTATAGCTAAGAGAGCTGAGTCCCCGATGCATGACATGGTTTAATGGAGAAGGTTAAGTTTGATGTTACCCCTCAGGATAAAGTAATGTGTGATGAGTTCCATGTGTCCAATTTAGAGAACTATGTGAGGCACCCTGACCATGTGCTGAGCAATGAACCTAGTGAGCCCCAAGGGAGGCTGAAATGGCCTGAGTCACATGTGCAGTTTATAGACGCCAGGATGGAAGAACTCATAGAAAGGAATATGTCATGATAAAGGTTCTTTGGAGACGCCATGAGTATGGTAAAGCCACATAGGGGCCAATGATGGACATGGAAAGGTCTTATCTTGAATTGTTTGTTTGCTTGATAGAATTTTGAGGACAAAATTCCAATAAGAGGGGAAGGATGTTACAACCCTAATTTTTGGGTTCATCTGGTGAAAAATGTAATTTCTCATATTAAAGATAATTGAACAAAGAATGGTATAATTTGTTTTGAATACATGGATTTTGTTTACAATAACCTTGATGTCTGTGTTTTGGGCTTTATTGGCTATTGTGCCCAAATAATAAGGAAATTCAATTAGTAAATGGATAATTGAATTTTTAAGAAAAGAAATATGTATAAACCTCTGGAAGGCAAATCCAAAGTGGATTTCATGCCTCTTGGGTTCCAAGGAGTCCAAAGTTGTAAAAAGAAATCAATAATAAAAGAAAAGATTAATTATGTATTTCTTTATTAAGAAATAAAATGAAAACAATGTTAAAATGTGGAAAATGAATGGAAAGAGGTATAAATGAGATTCCTTGGTGAATATTCATATCCATGAGGTTGCTAATATTAAAAGGAGTTCCAATGAGGAAAATAAATGAGAAATAAAGAGAAATCCTCAAAAATAGCTATTTTAATAAGAAATAAACAAGATAATGAGAAATAATAAAGAATAATGCATTTAGATGCATCTAGACGGATAATGAGTATCCAATCAAAAGAATTTCGAAATAAAGGAGTGTCTTGGGATCCAAGGAGTCCCAATAAAGAAGAAAGATACAGAAAATACAAAAGTTGCAAAATAAGAGGATAATGTGATTCATTATTAATGGAATTATGTGGTATTATTAAAAAGGAGTATTTCGTACTTGAAGAGAATATAATTTCGTGTCAATCAATAAAAAGGCAAGTAAAAAGAATATGAATGAAGTAATTTTCAAAATTCTAATATGTAATAAACAAGGAATATCAAAAGTTAAAGAAGAGAGAGAGAAGGTTTCTTCTCATTGAAGGAATCATATTCCAATTGGAAAGAGGCTTTGTTTTTTCGTGGGAAAGCATACAGGGAGCATGGCTACCATCCTATATAAAGGAAAGAGTCCATGGCTAAGCCAAAAGGAGGGTTCCACGCACCTCTCTCACCTTTCTTCTTGTTCTTTCATGTAAAAACCCTAACGAGGGTGTAGACCTATCTCTGGAGAATCAAGGGTTGGTTTGGTGGTCCTGTTGGAGACTCTAAGGTCCTATGACATCAACAAGTTGCTTGGTGGCCATCCTTCCACCCTAACTGACGCGAAGCTACAGCCGCATGGCTGCCATGACGACCATGTGTTGCAGACCAGTAGCTCTCGAACGAGCCGCCTCTGCCGCGATCTAGGTAGCGCCCAAGGGGCACCAAGGTGCGGCGGAGCTAGGGCCCTTCCTTGCGGATGTCCTCGAGCCTCCAGGAAGAAGAGGCAGGCTGCGGGAGAGCAGTTGTCGACGGCTAGGGCAGCTAGCGCGAGGTAGAAGATGAAGGAGGAGGCGTTGGACATTTATGCCCTCCGCACGTTGAAGGAACAATCGACTTATGCGGGGGTAAAGTTGTCTTTTTGAAATATTTCACAAACAAGCCGCGCCTGCATAGCCGGGGTGATGTGGCGCTCCGTGATTGGTCCAGGTAAGCAAATTTTGTAAAATTTGTATCTCTTGATTGGTAACTCGGAATATAGTGAAACTATATATCAAATTGCTCAGAAAAACGAGAGGAATCCAATAAAAATATAGTTAGAAACTAATTACTCTTGATATTGGAAAAGTAGTGTAAATTATCATCTTTAATGAATTAAAGATTAAGAAACCCTATTTTGAAATGAATAAAATGTTTAATATGGTTTAATGGATCATTAGAGTTGATGTTAACCCGTTAAATGTAACAAGGTACATTATGTTCAAAATGGAAGAACTTTGCACATGATTAGTTTAATTTAGAGTTTATGTGCTTAAATATGCTTGAAATTTGAAAAGGACATAAAGTTATCATCTTAAATGTTTTAATTAAGGAAAAACCCTTAGATTTGATGATAGATGGACATAATGATGTTATTTGAATAATTCAAGCTAATATTAACCTGTTGTTAATTAAAGTGAAAATAGGATCTAAAAAGTTGATCTTTTTATATAATTGGCTTAATTTAGGGTTTCGTGCATGATTATGCATTAATGAGCTTGAAAACCCTAATTTAGGTGAATATGTATTTTAATTGGTTTAATTGTTCAAATCCATGAATAAATAGGGATGTGATGATCCTAAGTCAATTCGGGTATAAAAGACTATTAAAATGGATAGTTGAGCAATTAAGGTTCATATACATGGAAAACAGTATTTTAGGGTTTGTTGACCTAAAAGGGATAAAGTTTGAGGAATGGATCTAAGAAATCCTAATGAAGATTAATGAAACCTTAATGCAGATTAGAATCCCTAGAAATAGAATCCAAGTTAATAAAATAGATTCTTGATAAAGTGTGTAATAAATAGAGTACATATTCTTTTCAGGAATTATGTGATGATTGAATTACTTGCTTGGATCTGTTGATTGGCTTGATTGTATATACATGAAGTACATGTTGAATAATCTACATGACTCATCAAATCAGGTATGTGGTTACGCTTAGAATAATCTCTCTAGCTTCACGGCGATTCCTGAAGATTTAATCGGTTGCTTGAAAATAATTGTTGGATGTTTATTTATTTAATGCAACTATAAAGTGACTATGATTATCACTATAAATATGTGTTTATAAATGGATAGATCCGGGTTCACCTCTATTTCTTTGAAAAGGCTAAAAAAAGGGGTAATCCTAGAGCAAGGTCTAGATTACCGAGAGTTAGAAACTGGGCTACCTATGTGTAGTGCCATGAGACTCATTAGCCTGCCATGAGTTAAGGAGTGGGCTACTTACGAGTAGTGCCATGTGACTAAACCCTAGAAATTGGTACACTTATAGGTGGATCATGAGGGGTTTAATGGGGACAACATAGAGGATAGGGTACTCTTGGATCATGGAGTTATATTTAAAACATAATCTTGATTGTTAAATGATTAATTGAATGATTACATTGTTATTATAGTTGCACGTTTATTGTTTCCCCCACATACCAACTTCGGCTGACCGACGTTTTGTTTGTCGGCATTTTAGGTACAAGCCAAAAGGACAAACAGTAAATCATCATATTGTGAAATACATGAAGTAAAATACAAGGAGGATTAGTTTGAGTAGAATCCTTAAGTGGATAGAAGTTTAGAGATCCATGTTTTCAAAAAGGTATGCATAAATTTATTTTCTTACATCTTTTCAGTATAGTATGTTCAAATTTGATAATTATTCTTGGTTAATTGTCGAACCTTTGTTCCGGAAGTTATGGGTGTGGCTTCGACCTCTCAGTCTCCCTTAATTGGGGGTTATCGGGAGGTGGGGTCATAACATGTACCTTCTGTTGGTGTACTAGTCAGAAACTTGCTCTCCCACAATTGTTCTCCCTTGCTATTTGTATCATTATATGGTAGGACTTTCTCTGATTATCTTGGTTATAAAACAATTACTAGAGGTAGTTGAGACATGTATGAAAAGACCCTAGTACCCCTCTATTTATAGGAAGGTTAGTGTAAAGGTTCCCAATTTAAGTGGTAGCAGAAGGGACCAAATCTTTCAAAACAAACTGCAACCTGTGATAGGAGAACCGGTTAGTTTGTTGGAAAACTAATCGGTTGGTGTGCAAGCTGATCAGTTTGCCTAGTGAACCAGTCATTTCATCACGTTCCCAATCACAATTGTATCAATAATTCTAACTCAATTAATGCACGGCATGACGCCAACACTACTCCTTGATGCAATTGAATTGATCCATGAACTGGGCATCTCACTCCATGAAATGCTCGACTGGAAATGTGACGTCCCCAGATTTTCTAAAACTTAATATGATGTGTGACATCCAAATTGAAATCTCACCTTAGCGAGAATCCCAATTTAAACATCCCACATCAGATTAAGTTTTAGAAAATTTGGGGACATCACAGGTGGTATCAGAGCATGAACAATAGCAAAGCATGAAATTTGCTCATTATGCAACTCAAAACTAAAGAACCTTAAACTTAATAATCTTTAGGGTTAGATTAGTCATCTTTTAGAGACTACATATGACCTAGCCTCTAGGTTAGCACCTAGATGTCTGAGAACTAGGTCTAGACTGGTGTTTATTGAGTATCAAGTCCTTAGATGTCATTCTTTCCTTGTAGTGAACCGGTATGGGATGTTGCACTATTTGGAAATGATGAGCATCAAGGGAAGAGAAACCCAAGACATATTGTGCACGTTGTCTAGAGTAGCTACACTAGTATACACCTTGTTCTCACCCTTTTCACTAGTTTTCATGACATTGTACTCTCTACTATGTGTGGGACACTCATTTTCAGGAGTTGGTTTTTGATTCCAAACGGATCGAACCTCGATAGTTTTCTCTGATGCTTGTTTTATCAGAGAAAAACTATATTATATTTTATTATGTATATGTATTACAAAAATGTGTCCCCACACATGTATGAGTAAGAGGTGGTCATGTAACCTAAGTGAAAGTGAATGACATAAGTCTAGAAGAGAGAGTAGTTCTAGATTGGATGTCTAGAGCCTTTTTGATATATATGATATATGGAATAGATGAAATAAGTGTTGATGATATGATGTAGGTCTTATATAGATAATACAAGATGGTTTATAATGATATATGTTTGTCTTAGAGGACTTAAGTTTGGTTTTGAGGTTTTGAGATAAGTTTTGATGATGCAAGTAACTAGGCTTTTAGATAAGATATATTAAGCTAAGACAAGTTTGAGAGTTAGCATGCGCCTTAATCTCCTTATGAAGGAGGACCTCTAGTATTAGGACTAGTTTTAGGGTTAACTCCAGAGAGAGTGAAACCCAACAAGGAGAAGGTCAGAGAACTTTAGACTCCATGATATGAGAAATATGTGATATGATATGTCCTAAACTAGACTACTCCTGAGTGATTGAGTTGAGTTGTTTTATGCATGATTCCTATAGTCTTCTTGAACACTAGATGTCCCTGGGAGGACCAAACCCTAGATATAGAGAGAGGTTGGTTATATATACATATGTGAATAAGGGAATATGAGTGCCTACCATCTGGGTGAGGGAGAGAGCCCAAGACACTGGAGCAAGTAGCTATGTTAGTTTATGTGAAGCCTCATACTTGGGTTGGTGGTTTCCCACATAGGAATCTAGTGGTGCATATAAGAAAGTTTTAGGTAAGATGTTTCATGGGTAGAAGACCTATGAAGAGTATGTCATAGCATGTTTTGGTTTGTGCTTGTGTGGCTAGATCTTTTTAAGCAATCCCTAGTGCCAATGAGGTAGATCTAATAACCCTAGATCAGAGAGGAAAGATAAAGTATATGCATATGAGACACCCATAGAGATAAGTTATCCTAGAGAGACTGAGCATGACACTACCCTCGTGGTATGGGTTAGAGAAACCTCATTTTGACTATATAAAGTTTTGATACATGTTTCACAAGCCACTTGTATATGTTTGTTAGCACAACCATGATATAATATATGTAAAGATGTGATCTAACCTCGAGATGTAATATATGGATATGATGAAATTCCTAGAGATGGTTTATAAATATCAATGCATAAATGGTTAACCATATTCTTGAATAATGTTGATTAATTTGAAATTGTTGGCTAATCTTGTAATGAAATCACTAGTAAATGTTGCAATTTATTATGAGCAATGAAATAACATCATATGAATGAAACATGTTACATGAGGTGTTAATCTTAGTGCTTAATAAAGATGAAAAATTTAGTTTGATAGTTAGCATCACATAAAGATTATAACACCTTGATATGATCTAGATGGATAAAGTGGGTTAATCATAGTTAAGTCCCTCGTAAAATACATATCTTAGTGTTGAACATGTTGTAACAATTATCTCAATAAAATGTTGTTGACACCTTGATATAATGGGGTAACTTTAGTTAACTCCTTTAGAACATGATAATATGACATGGGAACCCTAATGCATGGGTAAAGATAAGGATGCAACCCTAACATATGAGATATGTAATGACCTAAGCTTCTGAACCCTTGTTCTACCTTTTACAGAGTTGTTGTTGTTGAAATATTGCACCTATGTTTGTACCCTACAAGTGAACGTAGACCTTTTGGTTTCTCCTTGAAGTAAGAGGACGATTAATTTTGAGGACAAAATTTCTTTTAAGATGTATATGATGTGATAGAATCAACTTTTGTCTTTTGACGATGGAATTTCTTTAAAGGTGTGTAGGATGTGATAGAGTGAACTTTTGATGTTCTTGAATACCCTTTTGGATAAAAATGCTCATAGGTTTGAGTGTCACATCAAATATGCATAGAATGCATCTTAATTTATGATAAACTATGGTTGAATCTTTATAATATTTTGATGTTTCTAGGTTGAGATATTTAGTTTTGAATATGGTAACATAGTTGGCATATCGATATAAATAGAGCTGAGTTCGTTAATGGTATAGCATAAGTGTGATGATATATCTCATGATACCCTTGTCTGTGGTAGACTTGGTTGTCATCTATATTCTAGGTCATAACTAGATGAGGACGAACTCAAGGTGAAGCCCCAAATTAGCAAACACAAAGAATTTTGGGACCAATTATTTTTAAAGATCAAATGATCGGTCACGTACCCTATACTTCCAACTGAACAGAGACATGGGTTACCTGGACTATGAGGCAGTTCCCCACATCACCATGATCTCCCTTCGTGGGGTGAGGGTTGGGGAGCAACTGACTTCTATCCTAGTCAGTTTCATAGACCTTTGATCCATCTTTTTAGGGGAGAGATGAGGGAGATATACCTCCCTATCTTGATTACATTCTCCACGATAGCAGTAGTGTCGGTGAATATGCCTGAACTGCAATCAAAAGAATATTGTGGTGAGGGGATGATCTCATAGTTGATCATTTGTTGGACCAACCTCATAGAGATGCTTAGTTGACAGGAGTCATGAGTCAGTTCCCAGGAAAAACCAGGAAGGACACATCCGCAGTGTCGGGTGGGGCTCAATGTGTGGGACTTTAGTTCTCGTGGAACCAAAAAAAGGAAAAGGAGATGTGGTCGATCACTCCTAGTGTTCCCATCCCATGGTGGCAGAATATATGAGTTGCACAGAGAAGGCACTACTGGCGAGCTAAGAGGAAAGAGGGTAGAGCGGTGTAGTGGCAATTTATGGATGTAGAATAGACGAGACACAGATCACAGGTGCTGAGATAATAAGGGAGCACCTTGAGAGACCAAAAACACAACCAGAAGTGTTGGGGAGGAGACATCGGCGGTATCCATAGAAAAATTGGTGGTTGAGAGAGAGACCAAGGGGCATGATCTCTCTTCTATCCACCGAACCTGTGTCTGGTGGTGGCGCCCTCGTAGAGGTCAAGCTCTACAGCCAAACCCTAGCAGGCAGGCAACTATGGAGGTCTGTAGTTTGACAATGAAGGCTACCCGTGGTCGGAGGGATTGGCGAGAAGCATCTTGGTGGACTTGCAACTCGCCAGAGCTAGCCAAGCGGTGCCGCAAGTGACTCATGGAGGACAGGTTCTCATTGTGGACTCTGGTTGCGGAGCACACGATCAAGAGAAAGGATGCAGACTAACCCAATGCATAGACCGTCTGGCTCAAGTGTGTTAAAGAAAAGATATTCGGGTCTTGGTGTCCATGTGTCTACCTCCGATTGGTTTGAAGGTAAGAAAAACCCCAAAAAATCTCATATCTTATATAAACCACAATAATTAGCTCACTTACCAGAATAACACAAATATGGTACCAAACTTCTTAGAAAAATGAGTAGAACACAATAAAAGGATAATAGCAGGCTTTTAATGCACTAAGATTAGTGATATCATGTAAGATGTGTAAGGATTGTTTGATGGATAATAAATATCAAGTGACATTCTAAAATTATGGAAAAATGTCAATAAGTCCATAACAATGTTTATAGTGCATATGATGTCAGATATGGTCATTTTGATGCATGAAAGCATATAATTTGATTAATATGGCTAATTACATCTAATAACACTAAGGATAATGCAATTAATGCATACATGCTCAATAAATGATGAAATTTGCATAACACTCTTATATCAGTAACTCGAAGCTAATCTGGAACCTTCATATCAGTTAGATGCATAGAATTAATGTTATGAAGATGATCCTTAATACATGGGTTGTAACCCTAATTTGAATAATGTATATAAACTAGGGTTATTATCTGCACAAAAAGGATATGGAACCTAATGTTCAGAGAATGAATCATAATCTAGAAAATGACATCAGTAAGATAATTCTAATACAAGAAGACAAGTAATCATGAGAATATCATAATGAGATAATCATACTCTTATGAACACGATTAGGGTAAAGATGAGATGTAAGATGATGAGAACTTGATGATCGTATGTGATCTTATCTTTATCAGGGTTTGACCTGGGATACATAGTTGACATGAGGGATATTTAATGATTAGTCTTATTCTTGATCTAAGGTATGCCATTACCTCTTATTTGGCTTATTATACAATATGCTTGTGTTATATGTGTAGTAAAATACTTGGCATATGATATTGGATGAAATGATTGCTCATGTATGTTATGTTTCTTGAGCTTTTCTATACTTATTTCTATGAAAACATCAAACATAATATATCTATTACATCATATGAAAGCACACGGTGCTCAAAATGTGATCACAAACTCCTAGGGGCGTAGATCACATCTCTAATGATCACAAACCCCTCGGGGGTAGATCATAAGGCCTAAAAACATCAAAGCCCTTGGGGCAGATGTACGAGATATATGATGGAAATATGCTTAAAATATATGTTCTCTTTTGGTAGTGAATATGTTTTTGCCAGTATATGGTTTTCCTTATATTTGTTTAATGCTGCCAAGTACTAGTTTTATCTTATAGCCAAGATATGATGAGAGGTACATAAAAGACACATAGGCGTACTCAGTACAATATTCTTGAATACTGTGCTGACGTGTACCACATGTAATCTTTTGTTAGGTTGTGGCTATGCTCTTAAAGATCTAGGATAGTGAGAGTTGAGTGGTGAGCTGATGTACATGTGGACATGTTGTCTTAAGATCTTGTCGTTTAGATGTAGTACATGTATATGTATAAGTTTGATGTTCAATATGTATTACCAAATGATGTAATAATTCATGTTGTAATAATAAGTTGAATGGTGAACATTTTTTGTATGGTTTTATTATTGTTCATGTACATGTGCTACTGATTGTTTCCTTATGACTCCCTTGATTTTCTCTTTCTTAGCCTAGTGTGTTATGTTTTAAATTGGAGCTCCTGCTGAGGTGAGGGTTTCAATTTGGACGTCACACGTCAGATTAAGTTTTAGAAAATTTAGGGACGTCATATGAAACCTCAAGCTTATTGGTTCACAATGTGAAATCGTCAGTTTTCTCCCTAGTTCATTCACAATTCAGCTAATGCAATTTCCAATCAACCTGACACTTCAACCGGTCAGTTCAACACTTGAATCGGTCAGTTGGAATTGTAGTTAGTTATTTTGTTGCTTAAATTTAATACCAAAACACTTTTAACAATTGATTTAAATATCATTCATGAATAAACTCCTCTTCTAGGTGTATCCTATGTGTGTGACCCTATAGGTTCCAATTTAACATTAACATGAATATCCATAACTATTTTATGACATCACATGCATGGAGTGGTGTCTAGTCACACATCATTGCTACCCAAGTAAATGAGAAAAGGAGAACAACTTCAACCTACAATTTGTGTCAGTTGTTATTGTTATTATATAATTTCTTTATCTATAATATCCCAAATGAACTCGAGGAAGGGAATTGTCATCCTCTCAATGTTCAATCCATGTTCCTTGATTTAGAGCAGATTGTTTGAGATATATGTGACCTCAATATCATATATTGATTCACATGTTCATACACATGCTTTTCTAAATCTCGATTATCAAATGGGCAAGATATGAAACTCCAGCAGGAGGTAAAATCCCATCTACATCACTCACAACCTTCCCCATGAGCCACAATGCACCTGATCATCAACTTTATGGAAAACCCTTCTCCAAGGTCATGGTGGATGATCTCAAAATACACCGAACTATATGTTATGAGTGTAGTGATTTCAAGTCTAAGAACCAAAATCACCACCTTCACTTTGAGAGATGATTATAACCACCAATTATGGTTTCCATGTGTCACTCTCAAGATGGGTCTCTTTGATACACTATTCCCTGACAAGTATCTATGTGCATGTTTTTTTATCATACATCTTGACCGATGAGATTTTGTCATCAATTAACACACACTCCAGTCTTAAATATTATTTCTATGTATCAATTTTCCATAATAACATATGAGTATGGGCATAAAAGAATGGACATACTCTTAACATCTATATGATCTCATTGTTCAGTACATGCACCTAAAGAAATACGTCTTTTATTAATGTCATTATTTAGACATTCAATTATGTTTCCTGATTATCTCATAACTGAGTGAAATAGAATAAAGAAGAATATTATGTTTATTGTTAATAAAATTATATGCATAATATGCCATCGCAACCATCACATGATTAGCTCTTCGGGCATACATACCAACGTATCTAAACTAGACATTAAAACCATTTTATTTAGATTGTACATATTTTGTTGATAAAATTTATATGTAACTTTTTATATTCTGAGTCACCAATAATTTTCTAGAATTAGTGTGATAACCCTTAACTAAATAATAACCATCACCATGTCAAAACATATTGTAATATCTATATCACTTGTCGGACCACTTCCAGTCAATGAGATGAGGCCACAATAGTTAAGCACTCTAGCACAGTCGGTCCTTAGGATTAGATTGGAATTACTTATACCCATGCACAATGGAATGAATGCCATCTGACTTGAGGGTAGAGAGTAAGTCCCTAAAGGAAATGCTTCTTCTTCCTATTCAAATAATGGATCCTCCAATCTTTATAATTTGTGAGTCAATCTGAGGGTTGATTGTTGGCTCATGCCCTCAACTATTGTAGCCAAATGTCCAAGTGACTTCAATCAGCTTTGCCAAACCCAACGAGTGGCAAAGGGGCACTAAATGTGAAGTATGATGGTAGATGGGGTGTAAGATACTCACTTTGAGGTATTTTTCTTAATCTTATTAATACATTTTTTCAATAAAACAATTGTAGTACTTTCCCCCTAAGTTGAGAATTGTTAGACCTAGATAATGTATTTAGATAATATTTAGTATTCAAATAGAATACATGCAAAATCACCATTATCAGGTTAGGGCCTTGTTTGTATATACCCCAATTTTAGATCAAACTCTCTAAAATATCTTAATAAGTAAAGCGAGGAAGGTGCATGGTATGTCACATTAATTAAGATAAAAAAATAATTATGGAGAAAAATATACACACTAAATTGATATTTATTATATATGTAAGGAATTGAGACCTTAAACATTCATAACACCTAATATACAGTCCAAACTCGGATTCATCATGGTTCAAGTTGGTAACCCACCAAATTTAGGTTCAAAAGGGGGTCAAATAGACTCTTTTATAGGATAGAGATCTAGAAATACAAAGTGATATGTGTATTAAATGAAATGAATACGTCATTCCTATATTTGAAGAAGATTTGTATAATTTATCCCTATCACATGGTCCACATATGCCCTGCAAAATCTGACAATCTGATTTTACAAACATTTTGGTCAAATGACATGCATGCACCTTCAACCTTGGCCATGTAGCCTGAAACCACTAAATAGACTGAAACTATGACCGACCATATCTCCATCTACATTTAATCAATTTGAATGATTCTTTTCTATTTTAATTTATATTGACTAAATGCACTTGTAAAGTTATTACTCGCCTCCTCAAATCAGTAGTAATAGAAATGCCCAACTTAAGCATAAACCCCTATATTATAAATAAACTACTCTAGAACATGATTTGACTTCCAATTTTAAGTCAAAGGTGATATTACATTGAATCCTTCCTCATTCATTTTCAAAAAAGGCATCTTGAATCCCCTCTATGATTCCACACTCCCTCTTTGGCCAAGTTTGTATAACAACCAACCTCCCTATGACTTCTAGCCCAGTTGTCTCTAGAGTAAATCTCCCTTCACCTTTTCTATGGTTTTCCAAATACATTCATGGTAGTTCATCTTTATTTTTCTATTGTTATCAATTTCTTCATACTAGTCATTTCTCCTCCATGATCAAAATGGATAAGGTGCTCTAGTGTAGTTTTATGCTCCTCAAGTCCTCTTCGAGTATGGCTTCCCACTCCAATTCCACCACAAAATACATCAAGTAGAGTTTTGATGATATACTCACAAAAACTCAACCTCTTTCATCTCTACTAGACACTAATTGGAGCTCTCTTGGGGAGATAATTAATCTTGGTCATAAAGTGACCTAGGAACCCACAACACTGTAATTGTAGTATTGAAATAAACTGGACAGTTTAGGTTTCCTGATTTTAGTATATTTGTAACCAGCCAAAATATTCACCCAATAAAATGACATAGAAACCCTATCATTTTAATAATGTCATGCCACACAAGGTCATTTCATTCATCGGGTTTCTTTAATTTAATCAAAAATAGTGTAAATCTTACAAATCACAATAAATAAATGCATCTAAAAAGATACATAATTGTATGTTTTTTATATGAGAAAAGTATGTCTGATTTAATGTAGTGTTTATAGAGTTACAAACCAAATTATAATTAAGGTCCTAAAGTTTAATATCTTGGATATAAATATCAAATAAACATTATACAAATTATAATAGAATTAGGTATAGGGAATCTCGACTTTCAACCCTAGGAAGACCCAGAAGGATTATATCTAGTCTAAGTGGTTTGTGCAATATCTATTTGATATTTAGGCATTTATTGAGCTTTGGTATAAATTTTCCCAAAATGAGGCATTGCTTGATATTTTTACTCAATTGAAATTTATTTCCAATTCTAGTAGGAATTATTCTTTATTCTCTATAATTCTATTAATTCAGTTTATATTGGGTTTGTAACCCCTCATGCCATGTTATTTAATCTAGTGGATGCAATTCAAGGACATAAGTCTTTCCTTTTATTATATATGGTTTTAGGATAATATAACTAATTTATATGTTCATGCATAACCTTTTTTCTTATAAAAGGATGTGCTTATCCCTCTCAGCTGCACTACTCCAACCTTACTGAATACAAGGGTGTGCCATTCTGCCCAGGCATGCTATTCCTCTATTCCTATTGTAGGGTAATGATCCTTGGTGTCTTGGAACTTCTTTAGTTATTTTTATTCTAAGTTATCTACATGCATTTGTTAATTCAATAGATTGATCCATGGTAAAACACTCTATGGTGTTATGCTATTTTTATATGGTTTATTCTCTTATTTATATCTTCTTGAATTCACCTACTTGTTCATATCCCTTTTATAATGGGAACCCCCATATTGTAATTCCTTTATCTAGAATGTCTAAAATGTTTAATAATCACGTACTCAACATTTGTTGATCTCCTATTTTTATATATATCTTTGGGTTTGGTTTCCTGTCCACCTAGAACATGAGTAGCTAGTGGATTTAGATATTGTGGATCAAGAATTTGAAAATGAAGATCTAGAATAACATTATTATGAGTGGAAGTACCTTTTGAGACGCCTAGATGGCCCTTTGCCTCCTCTTTATCTAGTGGATACTTGCATTAGCTTTCCTTTTGTCCAATATGGTCCATTATGTTAGATAATCTCTCTACTTGTGATAGCTTAAGTTTTCTTCCGTTGCAAATTTTTTCATTGGTTTTAGTTCCATATTGTTTTTGAGTAATACTATGCACCCCTTCCTTTCCTATAATGAATATATATTTTGGGTTGTAGTGTTTTATCTCAAAATAAAGTAAGGAGTGGTCCCATCATTGGGACCCACTCCTTATATGGGTTCTATGTATTTTGAGGTATTTTAGAGGTGGAATGGAGAGATTTCTCAAATTTAGATCATGTCAAAGTTTGCAAGAGATTTTATGACATCAGATGTACATCTACCTCTCTGTAAGATTCTGTAATGTATCAAAAATCGCATTTAGGCAAAGATCCTAATTATACATTGGGAAGAGCTCAAGGCTCGTCATTAGGGTTCCATGATCCCTTCTACAAGATAGGACATCTTTGTGACCTCCTAGGAAAGCTTTAGTCCAAGGAAACTGGAGTGAAACTACTTGAGTTGAAGTTTCCTGGTTGAGGTGTCCATCTGGAGACAATGGGGCTCGGTGTGAGGTTCAGGGATATTATGGGAGAATGGACAATGAAACTAAGCTATTAGAGCCTCTATGGAACCTCGAGTATACTTATATAGACTCAAAGGATCCTAGAGTCCTTATTTGTCTTTATCCGCAAAGATCCCTTGAGATATAAAATTGGACATTATCTAAAAGTATGATAACAACAACAGTATATAAATGCTTGTTGAGTTCATTATGATCTCCTAAATTGAATGGACTTTGTCTTGTGGGAAATTGACTATATATGAGGGAGGATGGGGGTTCAAGGTAGATTCAAGTTCCTGATGGTAATCTTCCATGAGATAGAAGATAATGTGACCCATGTTGGATCAACATCCAATCAATCTGATGGAATGATGTATCTCCATCACAGATAGAAAATGGGATATATCCAACATTTAGTTTTATATACAAACCCCTTCAATAATACTTGGAAGTTATCTCAAATTATCCATATTATAGCATTATCTTCACATAATTATATATCTCCAGGAATCACCCATTCGACACCCAAATGTAAGATTAACTCCTCAATAATGTCATCTTGGATTAGGCCAAGATTGAGGTTGAAAGGGACATGCCAAATACTCCTTTTTTTGCTCCTCAAATATTTAATTTGAATAATCACCTAGGTCATAGATAATCATATAATTATCTCAAAATGTGGATTAATCTTCATTTAACCATTCTCTCATGTTGTACCAAGTATTAGGTCTTATTAGGATAATGATTTCCAAATAATTATATAACTACTCATTTAATTAATTATATATGCCATGAATTACTTTAGAATCTAATGAAATCATGATCATTATATCATTGTTAGTTCACCACTCCAATCAGAAGGTTATTGGCATCATAATCATACATGAATTTCTATTTTGTTTAACCTACATTCCATGGACCTATTTGACACTCAAATGGTCCAATTAGGCCTCGATTTGATTCTTCAGCCATAGCTTCAATCTAGGACCAATAATGAATCCAAGAGATCTATCACAATATTAATTGCATTATTACAACTCCAACTATTACTATTAGTTAAAGATGTGTTTATTCCAATCATAATATCATGGTCAAAGCCTCATGTTCAGAAATTTGCTCAATACCACTTTACTTTCTAAAATTGAAGACCTAATCTAGGTCTATTACTTGCATTCATAATAAAAGTTCATGATACTCCATTTGTTATTCTTCTTTTATGGTCATGTCATATCCTTGATTAAATATAAAATTTACGTAATTGAAGGATGTTATAGTTGACCTTCTCCCTACGTCGGTTCACCCGATCTAAGGTTCACCTCATACTCTCCCATAGTACAAGTGTTACTTTGTAAATAGGTTTAGGTCCATGGAGTCTTCCAACTATATCAAACTTATTCTTTTTCAACTTATATAAATATATGTACCCTCATGCGTGCATGAAATCCTACAAGATACATTGACCACATAAAAACTATCAAACTAATGATAATTTATTATAAAGTGCTATATAATTTAGGGTTGCATGATTAAAAAAATTAAATATCTAAACTCAAAAAATAAATTATTAAAAAAACTCATATCATCATCTATCGAATTCTTTTTCTAATTATCTAAAAGTAGGCATGGTAGCCTATCTACCAATTCTAAACATATTCATGTATGTAGATTGTATGAAAATATGATGACAGATACAATAGTAATAACAAAAAAATCCTACCATATTCCCCGTATATTAGTGGATCATGTCAAAAACTATAAACATGAAGGAAGGTTGCAAGTCCTATACCTAGTCCTAGAGAAAGTCCAATGACACCTTGCATCAATGCATTTCTTTCTCAAGAAGCACCCATATTGTTGTTACTGGCATCCTCCTTATGTAGCACCAAGGATGGAAGTTGACAACATCCTCCTAGCATGATAGAAACAACCAACATGGTCTATGTAGTCCACATGGACCACCGAGAACTATTGTCATTCTTCACGGATTGACAAGAAGGATTTTTTCCTTCACGTTGTCAATGTGCTTGGATCAATTTTTCTCCCCTTTGGCTCTCTCTCCCTTTTAAGTATAAGATACCTATGACTCTCATTCTACCACAAAGTTGAGATTAGGAAACTTATGATACATGTTTTTTGAGAGCCTTGGCCAACCCCGCCCTACATTTATATAGGATTGTATGGATTAGGATTTCCATAAACTAGGGATACAAGGAAACTAATTTTGTGAATTTTTGGCTGCTATAAATCACCAGTCATTCAAATGGGCTCCCAGTTGGTCAACTGGCATGTCAATTGGTCGATTGGAACATATAATTGGTCAATTTTAATGTTTTCTTATATGTAAAAATAATAGCTTTCAGTACCATGATTAATGAATGTCATAATATCAACATCAATCCTTGATCCAGTATTAATGATCCTCTAGTTGTTCAACTAGACACTCCTATTGGTCCACTCCCATTCTATGTTACTCAACTCATGTTTCCAGTCACTTAACTATTATCATGAGCTGATCGACTCGAGTGTTCAAATGGTCAAGATTTTTGTCTTGATGGTGGAACCTGCAAAATTATGAAAGAAAATAATAAGAAATTGCAAATGGATTGAAAAGTGGGTAACTTTTGTTTAGACTAGAAAGTCATTAAAAAATCGATAAAACTCTATGGAAAGACTATGAAAGATATATGAAAAGAGGGATGAATATACATCCATTAATGATCGTGGACTAGAGGAAAATGGCCATTGTGGCACTATCACTATAGGTGGAGAACCAACATTTCAAGGCCTACTTAGAGTGAAATTCTAGTTCAAAGTGGATTTAAGGGTTGCTTGGTATTTACTTTGTCCTTGAATGATAGTTCCTCATTGAGCTTCAGGTAGGGGCTGCACGTGGGTGGATTCTGCATGAAGATATTGAGTTCCTTGATTTTGCTTCTTTTGAGTCTTAGGGTAGGTTAAATTGGCTTCAAAGGCTCCTTGGGAACCTCCAAGCATGTAGGATCCCTTGTGGCCATCTATACCTACTCCATCCATAATAAAGTCTCCAAAATAACCTAAAAAGCATAGAAGAAAAATTCATATGTGGATTTGAAAATAACCCATTTATTGGGAGAGAAACACACATTATAAGCATAAATATGTGAATAGTGGGCAAAAAGACACCAGATGGACGCCTAATATAGGGTTGTATAAGTTTCCAACCAACCAAGAACTCATTGATCATGGGAGTCCCATTTTCATTAGTAGGTGAGACCTCTCTTCTCATTGGTTTCCAACCACGAACTAAACAAAATGCATTCATTCAATTCACTTTGGTTCACCAAGACAAAGTCATGGCAGACCAACACACAAAAACACCACTAGCTAGGGTTTAGTTCAAAGAGCTAGGGGATACAACCCTATTATATAGGTCCAAACACATGAAACCTCAAAAGCCAAGAAAGAAAGATAAAAAGGAACATATGAGAACAGATAACATGTATACTAACAATCGAGGTAAGGGCTCTAGTGGTAAAGTTACTGGATCCTCAATAAGGGGACCCGAGTTTGAAACTAAGGTTACGTCACTTGAAACTGAATTATCTCATTACATAGACTGATCCACTATGTGGTTTAAATTCCCCCTCTGGTGTGTCGATAGACAAGGTTTTTTACACTTCAGAGATGGGGTCACCAAAGTGGCTCTTCCTCAGGGTTGGTTCCCATATCATCCAAAAGATAACATGTATAACAAATTGCAATTAAAACTCCAACACTTGGTATAATTACCCTAAGTTCACAAAAGTAGGCTAAACTTCAAGATAATAAAGCAAGATTTAATTGAGGTAAATTCAAGATATTATTCAAACATTTGATAATATACCAAAATAATGATACAATTAGGATAATAAAAAATCCGTCTATGATAATCATTCAAGTTGAAGTATTAATCTAGGTCAAGGGCCTTACAACCATAATCCTTAACAAGGATTTACCTTCCAAATTTCTATGTGTATAAAGACATGTACTTCTTATACATATCATCCTCTAACTCCCATGTAGCTTCCTCTACACTACAATGACGCCATAACACCTTCACCAACACGACATACTTCTTCCTTAACTTTTATACACACTTATCCAATATCAACACCAGACCCTCAACATATGATATGTCATTATCAAGTTGAAACTCTCTTGGATGTGTAGTCTTCTTTGTATATGGATGAAACTTCTTCAACATAGAGACATGAACATCCTATGCAACCTCTAAAACTTTGGTAGCAATTCCAACTTGTATGCCACAAGTACGTATAAAATTGGGAGGTAATGTATCTATCTTACCATATCTTAGAATATCTTTCTAAGCAAAAACCTTGAGATATAACACATATTCAACCTGAAACTCCAATGGACTACATTGATTATCTACATATGACCTCATTTTGTTATGTGTTGACTTCAACTACTGTTTGATCACTTTGATTATCTCTATCTTTTGTTGTCCAACTTAGGACCCAACTAATGATATTCATTTACCTTATATCAGCAAAGAGGAGACATTCAATTCCTTACATAAAAATCCTCATTTTTGTCCATATCTGAATTTCTTGTGATAGGTGTCATTGTAGGAGAATTTGATCAAGTTGAGGTGAATATCCCAACTCCCAATTAATTGGAGCACAAGCGATCTCAGCAGATCCTCTAAAGTATATGTGGTGCTCTCTAAATGACATTTGATTTCCAAATGAAATGTTGTACTATACTTTAATTATGTCTCCAAAGATGTATGCCGACAATCCCAAAACCAACTCATAAACTATGATCCTCTATGAGACAAGTCACTATAGGGACACTATGTAAATGAACTATCTTATCTATATAGATCGCAGCCAACTTCCCATCCATGAAAGTAGTATTGACAATATAAAGTGGGTTGACTTTGTCAAACCACCAATGACTATATAGATGGAATCACATCCCTTAGAAGTACTAGAGGAGTAGAGAAATCAAGGAGGACGGTGCAAAAAAATATTAAAATTTTCTTCCTAAAATTCCCATGCCAACAAATCCATCATATATATAAAAGTCCAGTATATAAAAGAAAAAAATAGGTACAAAGGTGATACCTTTGCTCAATCTTGTTGTCCATAAACAATATACATTATTTATTAGTGAATATCTCAATATACTAGATTCAAATTTCAGTTGGAAACCAAGAGATATGGATGTGGGAGAAAGGATCTAGATTGTCCTCTAAGAGACAACCTTTTGTTCTTGTGGAAGATGTACTCCAAGCCTTCACACATTGTGCCTTGGCCTCTACTTCATCCATGTAGATGAGGGGGGATGTTTTACACCACATTGGTCACCCAATGATAGAGGAACATAAGTTGTGTATGTGCTAGTCCTCTCAGAAATTCCTTTCATATCCTATCTTGGGTAGAATCCTTAGAGTTTTTCATTCTCTTGGAGAGATAGAGAACAACCAGCTTGTCTCACAAGTTGTGTTTCAAAGATATACATACATATATCAACCTTTGGGTTGTGCCCCCTTTATATATGAGATTCATTGTCTTAGAAAAACCTAATTCCAATCCCTTTCCTATTTGCAATCCCAAAATAGTACAATACTAATGAATTTGGACATAATTGAGATCGTCTGATTTTCTTTGCATATTTCCTGATCTCGAAACCTAATAAATTGTGATCGCTCGATCATAAAAGGGTCCTTCCAATCATGAGAGTTCATATCTACATGTTAAATAAGTATCTTTCCTATTGAAATGTGATCTTCTAATCTGAGAAGTTGATTTCCCAATTTTAGAAATCAAGTGGAGAACTCAATCAAGCCATTGAAAATCAATTCATATATATGTCTCAACTAATCTGATCGTCTGACTAGAGATTATAAAGTAGTCAATCAGATTGTTCATGATTTAGAACCATTCAATCATATGTTTGACTACAAAATTTCAACCCTATTATGCATCGTTACATGTGTGGTTTGGTAGGTTCCTAACTACATTGGTAGTGATGTTCAAAATAAAAGAAAAGAGTGATGTCTAGCCACATATCATTGCCATCCAAGTAATACAAATGAGTTGGGGAGCGACTACAACCTATAAAAGTGATCAATGTTTCCATGACCGTATATTACATTTGTGATAGATATCCACATTGAAGCTAAGTCATGGACTGTCATCCTCTTAACTTTCAATCTATGCTCCTAGAACTCGAGCAGACAATTTAAGATACTTTGAGTTCAATATCATATATTGATTCACATGATCATGACCATGCATTTCATAGTATATCTAACAAAGTGGCCTTGTTATCACTCTTAATGGATGAAAAAAATTGATCTGCATCACTCCTAGTCACCCCCAAGTGTCATAGTGCTCCTAATCACTACATTTTTGGCAATTCATATTGCAGAGCACATTGGGCTAGTGGTCAAAGCACACAAAATGTCTTGTGATTAGTGTAGTGACTTTGGGTCTGAGGATCATAGTAACCATTGTCACATTGAGATATGACTCTGACATGTCACTACATGACTTTCATGTGTCAATCTCAAGGTACATCTATTAAGTAGAACTATTTCTCTATAAAATACCCATGCACCTTTCTTGATATCCAATGTCATGACTAAAGAGACATACTCATCACTCTCCATACATGGTAGTCTTGGGTATTATTGTTGTCATATGGTATTCACAATAATAACTGAGTAGGAACATAATAAGAATGATTATTCCTATTATAAATATGATCTCATGTTCAGGTCCTCACCCTAAACCATATGTCGTCAAGTCAAATCATTCTTTGGATATTATTAGGTTTATTCTTTATCTTAATATTGAAAAAACATAATAAGCATAATTTCCTATTATTATTAATCAAATCAAGTACAAAGTGTCCCTATTACAATAATCATATGATGGCTCTCTAGGCATGCAAATAACATGAGGACCAACCACAAAATCCATGTTGACATGATCCCACTCCCACTTTGGAGTCTCTATACAGTGAAATATCCCTACATTTTTCTGATTCTCCTGCTTGACATTTTGACAAACTAGACACCTTGCCACAAACTCTACCACATCTCTCTTCAAACATATCCACTAGTACAAATCTAAATATTGTGGTACCTCTTTGTACTTCCAAGTTGAATATGATACATTTCCAAGGCACCAACTTCCCCAGATAAATAAAAATTGGACCTACAACCCTATTATGGAAAGATACTTTTCCATCCTTGGATTCACAAAACACACCATGCTTCCTATTGTTGAGCTCTAACTTGAAAATTTGTATCACAATACATCCCACTATGCATCTCTAATTTCATGTAACAAATTCATCTTGACCTATTAAATGAGACAACAAACCACCAAGCACGGAAACCTCCATTCGTACAATCAACAAAATAGAGACACAAATATCTCTCTCTTGTTGCAAATCATGGAATAGAAGTATGCCTTATATGTTGAAGGTGAAGATGACGTTCTACATAACACATAATTTCTTGTAACCTACTAAATGCTAATTGGATGACAATGCATACTTCCTCTTAGCCTCATGATCACAAATGGTTCATGACATCCTCTCTATCCTCCTCATAGCATTAATAAAGGCAGGAAACTTTTATACGTCTCCAAAGAAATCACCAACCTGGCCAACTCAACATTCAACCCCCTATTAAACCTTACAGTCATATCCTTCTTTGTGGGTGTCATTTAAGGACAAAAACTCAACAAATACATAAAATGTTCCTTGTACTCATTCACCAATAACATTTTTTGCAAAACTACTCAAACTAGATTATCTTCTTAACTAAAAATGACTAGCAGAAGTGTTGGGAAATTTGGGAAGATAAGGCAATAGAAAATAAAATTTAATGCCCAGTTCCCTAACTAGAATGTATCTAGGAAAGAGGGTAGCAAGAGTTAAACCTAGTCCGAGAGCAAGTCTAGTGACAACTTGTGTTGCATTAGCATGCACCTTTTCTTCAACTTGTACCTGGACAATGTTATCAACAGCCTACTAGTAGATCACCATGAATAGCAGTTTGACTTCGTCCTCCTAGCGATAGGGAACAACCTCCTTTCCTCTATAGTAGTCCACATGGTCTTAAATCCAAATTATGCTACTATATCCAAAAGGAATGAGTTGTCCCTTCGAACGACAGTGTACCAGCACCTACTTTCTCTCCTACAATTGTCTCCTTTGATATCCCTCCCTTTTACAAGCAGGACTTGATCGAGCATGCTTGGTTACCACGACAAGAGTGGAAAATAATTGTCATAGCTTATTGTTATATCTGGGAAGCCTCCGATAGTCCTCTATTTATAGGAGGGTTAGGGTCAACGTTTGTAGTCGTTCTGGGAGTCAAAGAGACTAAATTCATGAGTTTTTTGGAAGCTAGAAAATGGTGAACCTACCGGTTCATTGACCGACCAGTCAGCTCATTGGTGAATCGGCGAGTTCATCATTTGAACCAATCAATTCATGTGCTTTCCTATTCATAATGAAATAGGCATTATAATATTCAATTAATGCAAAACATGATGTCAACATCAATCCTCAATTCAAACGAATTGCTATTTGAACCAAACACCCCAGATGATGAACCACTCATTTCATATTATAAAATGGTTATTTCAATTTTAAATGGTCGTTTCACTTGTCTAAATCAGGTAGTATTCAACCAATATTATTTCCAATTGACCTGACACTCGAACTGATCGGTTGAACACACGAACCGATTTGTTCGGAGTCCAATTAGTCAATTTTGAACCTAAGTTATTTAAATTGAATACCTAAACACTTTATTAATCAAGTTAAACATCATTCATGAATACACTCCCATTCCATGTATCCTTTGTGTGTGACCCTTTAGGTGTCGAATTAGGTAGATAGTGAATGTCTATAACAAACTTATGACATCATAAGTAATAGGTGATATCTAGCGACACATCATTGCCACCCAAGTAATTCTAAAAGTTGGAGAATAACTTCAACCTACAATCTATCATCACTGTTAATATGATCACATAGTTCCATTGTCTCTGATATCTAGATTGAACTCATGGCATGGAATCATCATCCTCTCAACATTCAATCCATGTTCCTTGAACTAGATCAAACTGTCTAAGATGCATGTGAGTTCACATATCACATATTAAATCACATGAGTATGGCCATACATGTATCAGTCTCACTTATCAAGAGGTCTAGATATCAATCTCCTGTAGGAGTGACAAATCCCATCTATATCACTCACACTCAATCCCCATGTGTCACAATGCACCTGATAATCACCTTTATGGCAACCCTTATTTAAGGTCATGTTGGATGATGTCAAAATACATTAAATGACATGTGATGAGTGCAATGACTTAAGGTCTAAGAACTGCAATCATCACTATCATTGTGGAATTTGATTATCACTACCATTCCTTGGTATCCATGTATCACTCTAAAGGTAGGTCTGTTTGACACACTATTCTATAACATGTACCTATGTGCTTAACTTGATATCACATATCATAACTAATGAGACTCTATCATCAGTCAACACACTCTCTAGTCTTTATGTATTACTGTTGTCTACTTTTTTCCCACAATAATATCCGACTAGGGACATAACAAGAATGCATGTACTCTTATCATACACATGATCTCATTGTTAGGTCCTCAACCTGAAGACATATGTCATTGAGTCACATCATTCCTTAGAAATCTACTATGACCGTGTCATCATTTCATGATTGAGACAAATATAATGGATAAAATTATCTTTATTATTATCAAATAAGGCATCTAATGTCACATTATAATAATCATAGGATTGGCTCTCTAGGCATACATACCAATAGACTCCCACATGCACTTAGAGCCAATCACCCACAAACCTTATTTTAAGTGATCTTAAACATGTCCATCATGTTTCTACTATAATTCTTTCATAGTGGGTTTGCAGCATTTGCTTCTAGTTGGTATTTTGCAAGTTCCACATTTCCTCACTGTACGACTTTTCGTATGAGATGGAAGTGTCATAGTATGCAATTTGAGATTCCTAGCCTGACTAATAGCTCCATTGTTGTCATAGCATCTCTACTATGTCATTAATGGTTGGAACCCTCCATAAGTTCACCTATATGGACTTCTAGAACCAAATAATATCCTTTGTAGTTCTCATAACAACAAGATACTCAAATTCTATTATAGAATCATACAACTATCTTTTACACCAAAGTTTTTTAGCTTGTAGTTCTCATTTTAAGGTGAAACACAAATTTAGATTGCAATCATTAATTTATTTGTCATTTTTGGAATCTTGTTTTGGTGTAACACTTTACACCCAACTCTTCTTTTTTACCACGACCAAGGAACCTAGGATGTTCTTATTAGTAGTCTAGTGACCTCCACTAGGATCTAGAAGATATCCACTCATAATGTCCAATACATATGAGACAACTAGATGAGTACATATCCTCTCACCATGTCCAGTACATACGAGATAACGAGATACGTACATAGGATTTCATACATGATATATCCAATTGTGAGTGCATATTGCATCTCACTCTTGTTTTCCCATTCTTCACAATAATTGGGACAGATGGCTCTTGAGAGGCCAATCTCATGGAACATGGAATGATTTTTCTCCCATTCTGTCTTGCATGTTGAACCCCTTCAACATCTTGCCAATGCATGTGCTCTCTCTTAGGTAGAGAAGCTTTCTAGATCTATCTATAGATCTCAATTTCTATAACATATAATACTTTTCCTAAATCCTTCATAGAAAAGTTACTTTTATTGCTAGGTTTTAACATTTGCAGTGTAAGTATATTATTCCCATCATTATGTGGAATATATATATGCTCCCACAAAATCTTTTGTAATCATATGTTTCATCTTAATTCTAACTCAAGTCAAACTCTTTGACTATCTTGTCAAATTGAAGATTCCAGCTCTGAGATGCTTGCTTCAACCCAAAGATTGACCTTTGCAGCTTACAAAATTTACTTGCATTAATGGATTTATAATACCTTTATGTTGTGTCACGTCCACATCTTATACAATATTCTAGTTAAGGAATGCAGTTTTCACATACATTTTTTCCAAATCTCATAGTCACATTAAATTGTAATATCAAGCATTATCTTCATGAATTTAATCATGGCAACAACTAAAGGATTTCATCATGTTCAACACCTTGATCAAGTTTGAAAGTATTTGCAACCAATATGCTCTAATAGGTTTATACACTATCATCCATGTTGGTCTTCTTCTTGAAAACACAATTGCACACTATGGGTTTTACCCCATTAGGTGGATGCCTCGGGGTCATACCTTATTCGTGTACATGGACTCCATCTTGGAGCTCATGGCCTTAAGCCATTTCTTAGACTCTGGTCCCTCAATAGCTTCTAGTCAGGTTCTTGACTCATAATCTATGATCGACTCATCACCTTCTTGAGTTATAAGATATTTTAATATTTCAAACTCAAGGTGTGTTATACTATATCTATGAGGTTTTCTGTTACATAAGTAACCTGAGATTCCACAACAATTTGTGATTCTCATTGTTCCTATTCTACCTCTTTAGGTTCAATGTTTTCTTATTTGTTTCAAACTTTTTGAGTTCTACTTTTATCCCATTGATTCTTTTGGAATTAAATTCCCTTTTAGGAATACAACCATCCTAGCTACAACACTTTTGTTGTCAGATTGGAATATAAAAGTATTATTTAACAAAATAATATTTATGTGATTTGTGGACAAAGATTTTCAAGAAATTATTCTTTTACACAAGCTTTCAATCCTAATCTTTATAAAGAACATATAAGGACACTTCCCATGCCATATATCATTTGGTGTCTTTTGAACCATTTTACACGATGCATTTTTTTCGTGTATAGCATGTGCCAAAGGGAAGTGGAATATCAACTAGATTTATCAATAATCGTACCATAACTTAACATGGTGCGATTCCCTTATCCATTGTAATACACTATCATGGTCTTCGCAAGGTCCTTAAACTCTTGGTTTAAAATATTTCAACATCGATCATATCAAGGCATCTAAATACTTTTACAAAGCTAGTTACGTACTTCATTCATGATCCCCTTGAACACTTCAAGAGATTCATACTCGTATTTCATTAAATACAAATTTCCATATCTACTAATATCATCAGTAAATATAATAGGGTATTGGTAACTACCTTTAGCATTTATTCATAAAAGGTAATATATATTAGTATGTATGATCCCTAATAGAATGTTCACTCTCTCACTACATCTAGTGAAGATTCTTCTGTCATATTGACAAACAAATAAGTCTTTCATGTCTCTATTGGTTCAATAACCAAAAGAGTCTAGACAACCATCATTATGAATTCTAGATATTCATTTCTCATTTATGTTCTCCAGATGAAAATGCTATAGGTATTCATTGTTTGAGTCATCGAGTCATTTAATATATGTGGTATACATATTTGTCTTATAACTATCAAGTATATATTATGAGACATAGGGCATTTCTGTATAAGATCTTATCTTTTAAATTGAAACATCTATTTATTGATAATATTCTTGTTCATAGAAGATACATGATGTTTTCATCAATGGCTAGTACATAATAGAAATTCACAAATTCTATTACATGTCCATGAATGACAACTTCTAACTGTGGTGGTAGCAAATCTTGCTCCACAGAGTTTCTAGCTTACTTTTACTCAGGTCCTGAAGTATAGATCTCTATCTCCTTTTTCTCCCAGATATCATCTACATAAAGAGGGCAGTTCCTTTTCAAGTGTCTAGGCTAGTGACAACAGTGGAACTTCCTTTCCTTAACCTTTTAAGTGAAAAGGACATATTCCTTTTGCACTTACCCTTCTCTTAGTCTTAAGTGCAGAAGACATATACTTTAGCTTAGTCTCAAAACTCTTCTAGTCTGTGCCTTTTCCCTTGGACTCACTTCCACTGATTCTCATCACAGATTTGTCATTCTTCATTTGTTCTTCAACATTAATCAACATGCCAACTAACTCAGATAGCAAGATGGACAAGTTAGTCAAGTGGTATCACTTGATAAACTGGCTATATGATTCTAGAAATGATTGTAGAATCATATCCATGGCCAACTATTAACGTAAAGGAAATCCCAAACTTTCTAGATGTTCCACATGCCCAATCATATTGAGCGCATGGGGCTATACTGGATCTCCCTCTATCATTTTGTACTCATACATTATTCTTTACATGATTCTTTAAGATGTGTTACCATCTCGAGAATGTCCATGTTTTCATGTTGTTCATATAACTCATAGTTCATACAACTCAACACAAGGTGTGTGATATCTCTGACATCATTGCCATGCTTCAAGTAAGCATCCATTTCATCCTTAGGCACATATGGAGCGGGTTCCTCTACCTCTGGTCTTTCAAGGACATAGAGATTTTGCTCATTTGTGAGAACACTTCTCAAAGTCCTAAATCCAGAAGTGGAAGTTAATTTCATTTAGTTTGTCCCAATGAAGGATTTGTCGCAATGATAACATGTTTTGTGTTTGCCATTAAATTCTACAAAAGAAATATTGCAACTTTGTCAAAACATTTTGATTTTATTTGATAATTTTGTCAATATGAATCGGGCCTTTAATTACTTATTACTACTACTACTTTGTTCAAATTGACAACCCTCACTAATTGTAGTGTACAACCTTCTAGTGAGCCAAGGTCTAAGACAATTGAATTATTTCCCAACCAACGCCAGCGTCCATAACCAATTATTGAGGTAAGAAACTTTTTCCAATTACATATCATCCAATTCTTGGATAGATGGTATGAACAACTCTTTCCATAGTTATCTACATTCTTCTAAGTGCTTAATCTTATTAAGTTCACTTAGTTAAGCCTGAACCAAAAGCCAACACGATAGTAATGCACCCTGCTTGGCAGTACCACAATATTACCATCACACTTGCATGAGATAGACAACACACCATGCTTGCCCACACTTAGTCGATCAAGATTTTCACGTGTGTTGCTAATTGAAAGCATCTTAAGCTTAATAATAGATTTATGGATTTTACATATACATATCCAACCACCACAAATTTATCATAAGTATCATATATATGCTATATTCCAAAAACAAAATTATGAAACTATAAACACAAGAAATGGTTATGGCCATACTATTGTAATTCCTTGGAGACATAAGGAATTACTACCACCTAAGGTCTACATCATATGCAACAACATGTTGTTGGTGAAGATCCATGCTCGATCCAATCCAGGTTGATCAATTCAACACTTAAACTGATCAGCTTGCCTCTTGGCCGCTCAGTTGGGTTCTTAAAATGGTTATCTAATCTCTGGTTCAAGCGATGCCTGGACTCTTCCATCCGATTAGTTGTGCCACCAGTCGGTTCATCCTATCGTCTTGCTTCCTCCACCAATGAGCCACTCTATTTGACTCCTGAGTTTGTCAGTTCGTCTGGTGCAAAACATCTTATCACAAAAAAATGAAATTATCCTATTTCATATTACATTTTAGAAGGGAATATCTCAAGTTACATTTGAGAAAAAATAAGAAGAAGAGCATTAAGTTTACATTTTGAAAGGAGCAGAGAGGCTAAATGTGCAATCTGAGATATAAACATAATAAACAACCACAAGTATGAACATACAAATCTAGGGCTATTGACCATAACCATGCTAACATCCACCATCAAAATAGAGTTTAGGGTGACACATGTAAATTGCATATATATATATATATATATATATATATATATATATATATATATATATATATATATGTGTGTGTGTGTGTGTGTGTGCCATTTATTCATTGCCCGCATGGCTATCCTGGAGTTTCGCTACCCGGCAGCCAAAAAAGTAACTCTTCTGGCCACAAAAGTAACTCTGCTGTCAAAAAAGTAACTATGGTGATAAGAAAGTAACTACACGATTAAAAGAGTAACTATGTACAAAATATACAAGATATATATATAAGGACATGTTTTTTGATTTTGGTGGGGAAAATGATATTATTTTTGGATGAAATTTTTTAGGGAGCTAGATAAAATGCTCCTCTACAATTGCAAAATTTTTTTTGAAAAAAAGTGGTCGGAAGGGTGGGCAGGTAGCTACCCGTGTGGACAATAAATATAGGCCCATATATATATATATATGTATATATATACATATATATATATATTAGTTGGGATCATATGTGGTATTAAATAGGATATGCACATTAATCATTTTATATTCACATCATATGCATTAAAATAGATCCGATCATATCAATTTAAGTCCAGATACATGATAAATTGACGTGGCTCTGATACCACTGTTGGGAATATGGACAATAGATAAGGTAACAAAAACAAAAATTTAAGCCTAATTCCCAAAATAGAAGACCACATCAACAATAATGTATCTAGGAAAGAGGGTAAAAATAGTCAAACCTAGTCCTTGAGTAAGTCTAGTGAGAACTCTTGTTGCTGTAGCGTGCACCTTTCTTCAAGTTTCACCTAGACAACGTCAACGTCGACCTCTTGGTTGATCACCACATACATTAGTTTGACTTCATCCTCCTAGAGATAGAAAACAACCTCCTCACCTCTGTAATAGTCCACACAGACCACCCAAAACTCCAAATTGCGCTACCAGAGCCAATGAGAATGAGTTTTCTCTTCGAACATCAGTGTACTAGCATCGTCTTGCTCTCCCACAATTATCTCCCTTATTTTCCCTCCCTTTTACGGGTAGGATTTGCTCGGGCTATCTTGGTTACTACAACCAGAGAGGATAATAATTTTCATAGATTATTGTTGTATTTAGGAACCCCCACTACCCCTCTATTTATAGAAAGGTAGGGGTCAGGGCTTCCAGTTGTCCTAGGAGTTGAAGAGGTCAAATTCATAAGTTTTCTAGAAGCTAAGAAATGGTGAACCATTCGGCTTAGAGATGAACTTTTCGATTCATCTCTTGAACTGATTGGTTCATGTACTTTCCTATTCAAAATTGAATTAACACTAAATTAATGCAAAACATATTGTCAACATTGCTCCTTGGTCCAATCAGATGGATCATTGAACATGGAAACCCAAATGATGAACCAATTGTTTCACTTTTGAAGCGGTCATTTCATATCATGAAATGGTCATTTCACTTGTCTAGATCGAGCAATTCAGATAATGTTGTTTCGTATTGACCTGACACTCCAACCAATCAGTTCAACACTTGAACCAGTCAGTCCAAAGTTCAATCAGTCAATTTTGAAACTAAGTTGTTTAAATTGAATACCTAAACACTACAACAATCAAATTAAACATCATTCATGAGTAAACTCCTATTATAAGTGCATCCTATGTCTGTGACTGTTTAGGTACCAAATTACGTTGGTAGTAAATATCCATAACTAACTTATGACATCACAAACAATAAGTGGTTTTTAGTAGCACATCATTTCTACCCAAGTAATTTGAAAAGATAAAGAACAACTTCAACCTATGATATGCAATTAGTGTTACTGTGATCATAAAGTTCCTTTGTCTATGATATTTGGATTGAACTCGAGGAATAGAATCATCATCATATCAGCGGTCCATCCATGTTACTTGAACTAGAGAAGACTCTCTGAGATGCATGTGAGTTCACATATCACATATTGAATCACATCAGTATGGACATATATTTCTTGGTCTCACTTATCAAAAGTCCTAGATATCAATATCCTGTAGTAGGGACAAATCCTATCTACATCATTCACATTAAATCCCCATATGTCACAATGCACTTGAGCATCAATTTTATGGGTACCCTTACTCAAGGTCACATTGAATGATGTCAAAATATATCAAAGGACATGTGATGAGTGTAGTGACTTCATATCTAAGAACTATAATCACCACTATCACTATGAGAGCTGATCTTGACTACAATTCCTTGGATTCCATGTATCACTCTCAAGGTGGATATGTTCGACACAATTCTCTAACATGTACATGTGTGCTTGACTTGATATGACATATCATGACTCATGAGACTCTATCATTAGTCAACACACACTCTATTCTTTAAGTATTACTATTTTCTATTTTTCTTCCATAGTAATATCTTGATATGGACATAACAAGAATGTATGTACTCTTCTCATACCTATGAACTCATTATTCAGGTCCTCAACTGAAAAACATGTGTAATATCATTATGTAGACATCTACTATGTTTGTTCATCATCTGATAATTGAGACAAACATAATGGAAGAAACTACCTTTATTATTATTAGATCAGGTATCTAATGCCACATTACAATCATCATATGATTGCCTCTTTGGGCATACATACCAACAAGAAGTATCAAATCTTGAACTTCCTTTTGAACCCCATACACATGAATACCTCATAGGGCCATTTACCCTCCTCTATCAAACAAGTAGATATCATGCTTGATCTTATCCTATTTTGTGATATCCAACTACCTTAAATATTTTTCTAGATCCACCATCCACAAACACACATCCTTTGAATCTCCTATACCCATGCACTCTGTGCACAACATGTTTAACACTCTCAAAAGTCTTTGCAAAACTCAAAGACTCAATGTTTGGAGATGGTATCTGTAACGCCCCTCCAAGTACATACATGGCAACGGAAGCAAACCCAATGTTGTCCATAACATGGGTCACTTGACTCGGAGGAACATTACAAAACATGATACTTAAAAGCAATAACATAAATGAAACACCATGCATTCAACTCAAAATAGATTCATACATTGTTCATAAAAAGGGAAACATATGTTGTTACATCTTGATCTCAAGCCTAATACATGTGAACAAAGCAAAACTAAAACATGGAAAGATAGACTAAACTAAAGGATCAACTGAACGGTAGATGGAACCCCACCAAGCTAATGTCTTTCTTGAGTCATCTACCGTTGATTGCTCACGTCAGTTCCCTCTTGCTCCTTGATCTAGGGACATCTTGTCCCATGGCCATGCAAAATAAAGCAACATCATAAGTAAGCGGCACCATACATGTTATAATGACTAAAAATAGCATATACTTGACTTGAAAGTAAAACTTGACATGAATTTAACTTAATTATTATTGTAATTAACTACTTGACATGAATAAGAAATGAATAAGTAAAATATGCACTCTCTATGATTTACCCACTTAAGAGCCCATAATTGGCACGAATGCCCATGATTTGGCTAAAAAGCCCATAACGACCCTGAGGTCCATGATTGGCTATGAAAGCCCATAACTGGCACGAATGCCCATAACGACCCTAAGGTCCATAATGGCGAGAGCATATAAAACCTAATCAATTTCTTATAAATTGATTATTAGATTGAACATTACCATAATCTTCAACATTAATCATTGGCATAATGGGATTTCTCCCTCATTACATGGATTGCATGATTCTTTCTTGAATTCCTTAATCATTACATGAGCATAATCAATAAACTAATGAGCATCTGTGATAAAATAGAACTTTAGGGGTATAAAAAACAACATGCAATGATATAATATGAAACATGATCATAATCTTGATCAATTCATTTACTTGGAATTAAAGCATAATCATAAAGCATACATAACATGCAAATCAACCAAAGTAAATATGTATGATGGAATGACCCGCTTACCTTATTGGAGCAAAACCTAATCTTAGTTTTCCCTGATCCTGAGTCAAGTCCTAGGTTACTGAAATTAATCATGGTTTGCATCATTATTAATTTAATTACACCCTAAACCCTAATTGTCTCTAACCTGACACTTCGTGAAAACCAAACCAAAACATATCTTAAAACCCTGACCATTGACTAGATCCTGAAAAACTGAGCAAAATTCATATATAACTCAACCCCATACGATCTATGAATTAAAAGTTATGAATTTTCTTGTTTCAGCCAATCAGAAATTATAGAAAATCCATGTGGGCCTGGGACTTGTATCCAGCTTGCCCAATCAGGGTCGGTCGTGCAAGAAAAAGGGGCCTCACTGCACCGAACCAGCTGTCAAAATAAAGATGGCGACCAAAATACCTATTTTACCCTTACAGGTGTGCGAGAAACAAAAATCGTCATTGGGGCAAGATTGGAAAACGAACGCCTTGTTCCTTCTTCTTTGGTCTGCAATCTGATGAGCACACAGTAGGAGATTAAAACCCAAAACTAGAGATTGGATCTCGACCATGAATCATGAAAACTAGCGGCACCACTAGGTTTCTCATCCACCACCAATTCTAGCAAGCCCAAGATTGGCTCATGTGGTGAACAGCAACCCAGAAATGCTCTGTCGCCATGGACGAGCAGAGGAGGAACAGAGGATAGGGACTCGGTACACAAAAAAAGGGGAAAATGCCAACTGGTCATGGAAAGCTTCACCGGGGTCATGCGATCGTCCACGAGGAGAAAACTGAGTCGAGGATGCACTGAGGAGCCAAGACGACAACCGCTGGTGAGCACCTCCACGGAGCTCTATAGGAAACGGAAAACCAAGGATAGTTAGAGCGAATTAACCACACAAAAATGACGAAAATGCATCATGTATGCTTACCTCATCTATGATTTAACTGAGATGAGCAGTACCTTGAGAATCAAGCCGCCGCCGTCGGAGATACAAGTCGTGGTCGTCAGGACGTTGCGTAGGGAAAGAGGTGAAATTGGAAGATGTCTAGGGTTCCTAGCGGCTCGTTGGTGCTTTTCATACCCCTAAATATAGGTGAAAGGGCTGGGAGAGAGGTCTGATGAAAAAGGGATAGCGGCGGGAGTCCATGACCAGTTGGGCTTTTCTTAGACAGGACACGAAGTCCCTACAAACCTGAGACCATCACGCTCGGGTCGATAAGACGAAGCCATTCGAGAAGTTTCTGTGGGTAGGGGCACACTAGTGAGAGAGAACCGAGAAGGGGAAGGGAAATGAGAGTCACAAAAGTCCAGGCGTCTGCGGACTCAAGGAAGGAGACGATCTATTGATCGTTAGATCCCCATCCAAGGGTCGAAAAATGAGCCAAATAAGTAAGGGCGCGTTGACTTAGGAACTGTAGGTGAAAAGTCAGAATTATTCTATGTGACATGGGCATAAGAGGTGAATCATACGAAATCGAATCTACTTATTCAATTAACAAGTCATTTAGGGTTCAAACTTCATTGAAAGTTTCAAAATTTAATAGAGGAGTCAAACAAGGTCAAATTAAACTCAAATTTCGGCCATAGGTTAATTAAAGGGTCTAGAATCTTTCTATATAATTAGATTTAGGTTTTAATTACATTTTCTTTATCAAATGCACAAATGTCATTATCTCATTATATATGAATTAAAATAAATTACCTTTTCAATGTTAGGTAATATTTTGAATCAAAGTTTGAGTTATGATGGAACCTTTCATTATACTTGATTAGTTTGCATAAATTCTTAGGATTTTGAAAATAGAAGTGGGAAATTAGCACTAAGGACCTTAAACTTATTTTATTTACAAATTTGGGATGTTACAATATCATACAATATGGAGTGCATACCTTACATAAAATATGAGATAAGGTTGAAATCATCTGTCCAAACATGGCTTGGAAATCTAGGTAAACACGGGTTATCATGTTCAAAGGAATCAAGATCTGATTCTCTGGCCCTGTCTCATGTATCCCTTCCTCTAGTAGGTTCTACCTCTTGCCTACTCCCAAAATAGATAACTTCACAATGTCTGACCATATATTATTAACAATAACAAATGGGTAGATATGGTGAACATGTAAGAACATACATGAGAAATTAATCATATGCATATGTAGATTGAACAAACCTAGATTTTGATACTAAAAACTTGTGATACCTCACCACCACAAGAGAGAGATTACTAAATGAACTTGTTGAACACAAAACTACCGCCGTCACCATAAACTTGTAGGAACAACATAAAATAAAAATGTCAAATAATAATATCACATTATATTACACAAATTTCCTTTCCATATTCATCCATAAACACATGTATCTTTGAACATATAAGTTCAATGGCCTTAGTCTCACCTTTATACACAAAGAGTTTTCCTATCTTATACAGAACATATATAACATGACATGACGTGAAAGACAAAAGCTCAATTCGTAGTATCTTATACATAACATATATAAGATGACATGACATGAAAGGCAAAAGCTCAATTTGTAAGATACAACCACTATAAAATTCTCCACACAGACCTAAGAGTAAAAGGAAGACTATAACATGTATCACCAACCTCTACTCTAATGATATCCTCCAAATGATATATCCTCACAACAACAACCCTATGCTCACCAGAGCATATACCTATATAGGAACAAATGCTTATGTAGATATCAATACAAGTATTTGATCACATATAATACTTACAAGAAGTAAAATACCAACAACACGTACTATATGATATTTAAATTAAATTTGTGTAGATATACTACATGGTTTACTTGTTTTATCATGCCCTTAACTGGTTTGAGGTACATCACTCAAGATACTAGCTAATTGTTGTGAAGCCCATACTAGCTCTGTATAAGATCTAAGGATACCTAGAATCCTTAAGATTTCCCACCCTCAGATTTAAAGCGATATAATTTAAGGTAGATTGCAAAAAGGATGAAACTAACATGGATTACTCAAATGTCCATCCAATTATCATGGGTCTGTCCTGAGTACTCAGGCTGCAACAACCAAACTACGATATAATACCTAAGAGAATGAGTTATAGATGCAACCACTCTCTATTTTATATCATCAAACTATTGATCTCAACATAGTCCAAACAAGTACTCATGTCTTTAGGGTACTCCAACCCCTAACAACTCCGTATATTCAACAATATGCGGCTCTGAGCTTTCTCTCACAATTCTCATATTTCTATAATATTGAATGATTTTCATATTTCCCCCCACCAACTGAAGGAAATAGATCCATGGAGTCAAGTCACTGCATGAATAGGGTTAAACTTGACTAATTAGAGATTACTATTTTCTGACCACAATAATCAAGTTATATACAAGTAACATAAAAGTAAATGAAAAGTTAATAAAGATTTCACAACCTTAGGAGACATGAAACATATCACCCTACAAAGTGAAGTACCCAAATAAAGGTGCATGTAATTCCTTTAACCATACCAAGGCCAAGGAATAAAATGGCACCACAAGCCTGCTTCCCATCAAAAAATCTATACAGAGGTCAAAACATCATAGGAACATCACAACCATCTGAATTTCTGTATTCCACTTCTCATCACAATAACAATGCACGATGCAGAACTTCATCCATAGATTTGATAGCGCATAGAAGTTGCATCAAGTGAAATGATAAGCATAAAATACCACCTTTATGCATAAATGAGCTACTCTGAGATGATTTTATTTTGATAGAAATGAGAACTTGGAAGCATAAAGGCTGATGAGAATGTTCAAACATTAGAGAAGAGTTTTGCAAATAGAAAGGAAAATCTTATAGCTTGAATTTCCATCACATGGTACAAAAACGCCATAAATGGACCAATTTTAATATTATTTTGACATGTATTCCAAGGCTAAGCCAAAACATGATTAAGTGAACATATAATTAATCAAACAATATATTTAAGGGATTAAGAAGAACAAAGAAATTTAGATTACCATCTTTTTTTCTTGAAATAGAATAAAAGGTTATATTTTAACACTTTAAGAAACAATAGAGAAAGAATTTATATTAGGCAAGAAATACATCAACATGATATATAAAGCACCTCAAAGATGGTTTATAGAAGTTCCAAACCAAATAACCACAAAAGAGATGAAAAACCTCCAAGCTTTACCCTCTAAATATTCAAACAAGGTTCTCCTGCATAGACCCAGGGAAACTGGGGTAGGAGTGAAGAGAAAATCCTGGTCTTAGACACAAGAGAAAGCTTTCCACTATGAAAACCATGAAAACTGACCAAGGAAAAATATTATGAAAGAACAACAAGGAAAGAATATGAAGAGGGAACCTTACTTGAATCATGGTTTATATGGAACTAAAGAAGCAAGCAAGGTATGTGAGCATCCAAGGAAGAAGAAGACCAATTATGCATGAGTGTGCAAGCATAAAATATAGGTCAAACACATGAGTGTTGAATTGAAACCATTCATATACCTATTCTATTACCAAACTCATTGGTTAGAAGTGACTAGAAACATAGTATCTACTTCTTCACTCTCTCTTATCCACAACAACTCAAGAGAAAAAGGGTCTAAGGGAAGAAAGATGAGAACTATTTGTAGGCATGGGTGAGGGAGAGAGGGTAAGAGAGATAAGTTTAGCAGGTTCATCATCATTTGTTGCAAGCAGGTTCCTCATCGATGATGGGAACTAAATTTCTCACTGTTCTGTGAGGCTACTTCCTCACTAGCTAGTTCATGATGCCATGCTTTTATCGGTTGGTACTCATTAGTTGATCATACTATTTAAGATATCATCGACAATTTTTTTCTGCCAGCCTGTGATCTCTTCCACTGACTTGTCTTTGATTGAGGAATCTAGGTGTGTCATCAGTTGTAGAGATTCAACCCTCATTGATTACCTCAATGTTGCCGTAGTTGGTTCATGACTTTGTCCTCTTATTGGTTTGTGCATGATTCTACTACCATCAGTTGAGGTTATGATCTATGGACATGACATCGCACACACATGGATGCTTGTCAGTTGACACATGCATACTTCTCATCCATTGGCACCACAAGTCTCATCAGTTTCCAACTAACCACGAACTTAGTGACCATAGGAGTCATGTTGCCAAGACTAGGTGAGGCTGATCCTCCCCTCAGTTGTCAATCACTAACCAAACAAAGTCCATCATTTCTAATCACATTGGTTCACCAAAGCAAAGTCATTATAAAATTAACACACACTACCATCTAGGGTTTAGGTTAAAGAGGAAGAGGTCAAAACCCCAATAGCTAGGATCAAACACATGCAAATCAAAAGCCAAGAAAATAAGATTAGGAAGGACTATTGGAGCCAAGATACCATGCTGGATGTAATTGCAGTTAATTCCACAAAAGCATGCTAAATTGCAAAATAAGCAAAGAATATGAAATTTATGATCAATTTGAGGTATTATTCAACCAAATCATTTTAAAGTAGACTAATCATGCAAATAGGATAATTAAGTATACAATTTTAGTACTGAATCAAGTTTAATGATTAAGCCAATTTTGGGGCCTTATGTAAAGAGTGGGACCTAATAGTGGACCCACTCAAATGGTATAGGACATGAGCCATGGATCATTAAGCAACAAAAAACATAAGCATTTGTGAAGTTACAATATGTTCCATATACATAAGTTTCTCACCCTAAGGGTGGTAAATAAAAATGAAAATACTATATCTACTTTCACAAGAGCACTAGTTGCAGAGGGAAAGTTGAGCAACTCAAGCTATCCACATGCCAAATTCATGTGTAGACCCTTCATGTGTCCATGTCCTTATAAGAACCTATACCTGGATAGTTTTGGGAACAACCCAAAAATGGACAAAATTGGTATGCATCAATAACAACTGGTATATATATGTACACAATATAAAATATTTTAAGCATTTTAGAAACATGAAGTACAAAAGAGGGATTTCATGTAAAAGGGGGCTATTGAATTTAGGTAAGTTCAAGAGAACCAGTTTCAAGAGAATGGGACATTTAATTTTATAGTGCAAAATTTGAGATGAGACGTCTTGCCATTATTCACAATATAAAAACAATTGAATATATTCACATGCAAATATATTTAGACTAAAATAGCTATGGTACAATGAAGACACCAATGTATCTTTGGCCTAAGTAAAAATGAGTGGAATAGCAACACCCTGAATGGAATAGCACGATCCTGCATAAAAAAGGTGGAAAAGTACACTCAGACAGAATACACACCTAATGGTTGTGCATAAGCACTATACAATATATATCTAGATAAATAATCAAACATGCACATATAGGGTGGAAAGATAAAGTATAAGTTAGCATTCACATTTCCATGTCCAAATTACATTGCAAGTGGAGTCATAGGCCCAAGGAAAGAAAATATTTATCAATTTTAGTGAAACCATGTAATTGTATTTCAAAGAAAGGAAATCAACCATGGAGAAAATATGTGGTCAATTAAGAAGAAGTGCCTCATTATAGAAATATTCAAGTCTAGTCAATGTCCAAAATTAAATAGGGAAAAGGCTTACCTTATCAAGGACAAACATGATTAATATCACAAGTTAAGTCCCAGATAGGGTCAAAATCACCTAATATAATTTTATATAAAGAATTAGGATTATAACCTATTGTAAGTATGATCCCTTAAATTCACTTTCAAACTCCACTCAACTTAGGTTCTAAAAACCCAACTAAACAAATAAGTTATAATTAGGATTTCAAGTATCTTTTTTCTAAATTTTTTAGGTGGTTGAATAATTAGTCATAAATTCAAGTCGAATCATTTATCAAAAACTCATAAAATAAAATCATGACAAAAGACCAACATGACTAAAATAAAATCTGGGCTAAAAAGACTGCATTATCCGTCATGTGAGCAACAAATTTAAATGAAGAGATGAGGATATAGGGGAATAGATTCACTGGAACCAATCCAGCTCGTAAAATATGCCCCTACACCCACACTTTCATCAAACAAGTGCATAATAAGTGATTTTGATGTCTAGCTTTCATGAGAGATAGCAGAACTAGCAGGAACCTAGGAGATTTTGCATTTATAGGAGTGTGAGACAAATGTAAAAGAAAGAGTGCTTTGTAGACACCACCTCGACAACCAAGTGCAATCCATGGCCTAGGGAAAGAAGGAACCGAGATTCATAAAATTTATTGACAAAAAAATTAAAAAATTTACAACATCCTAGAGAAGTAAACTAGAATAGAAGGAAAACAATGAGTAGGTAAACTCACACCCAGTTCAATGATGTGTACTAAATTGTAAAGGCACATAGGGAGACAATCTTCAACACAATACATGTAGTGTAGGAAGTTGAAGATGGGAATAGTAGTAATCCACGAATCTAGAGGAAGAAAATCCATATAGACATCTTGGAATTCATTGGCAGACACAAATATTACAAAACTAATCCTCATCCTTTCACACAGTATGGAGAAATAGGCAGGATCATAGAGAGACAACATGTTTTTAGTGTGGTTGTTTCATAATCCATTGTTGGTCATGCACATGCTGAGAAGAAGGATGCTGGTTCTGATAGATGGAACACTAACAAGGAGGATGCATGCTGATGGTGGCACACAATCTAATTAGGAATGAAGAGGACTTGGACAATCTATACTCTACTACTGAAAGATTGTTGACTGGCGATTTGGATGTTGCAATCATTTTGCTTCATTTATATGTGGAGATGAGAATGTGAGGAGGAAAGGGGTTTAGAATGTGTGGTATTCAACCTAAAACTAATTGGCTATAGTTGAAGGGACAACACACCTTATAAGCACAGGAACCAACCCAAGAACTCAGAGATGTGGGACTATTCTAACATCCCCCCTCAAGTGTATCCAATTTTGGGTGCTTGCACTTGTTATTTTAGGTAGGGTGTGGTCTTCACACTTGTTTCATGGGATCCTCTCTGATACCATATTAGAATGTATGATATTCAACCCAAAACCAATTTTCTATAGGTGAAATGACCACACATCTTATAACCCCAGGAACCAACCTAGAACTCAGAGGTGTGGGACTATTCTAAAAAGGGGTCAGTAGTGGATTACCAGTTTGATATGGGAATGACTTGGCTATCTCAGTTGGTGTACCCTGTGATGGATGTCATGGTGAGCAGAGGAGGCAGAGTTAGACCTCCATGCCCTAAAGATCTACAACATCATTAGTGTGGATGTTGTTGTCATGTTGAAGCACGTGGGCATAGATTACGTGGAAAGATTTTGAAATTTTGACTGAAATCTGTCCAACTATGGAGGATGGGCACAAAACAACTAGGGTTTTGGGTGTTGGCAATGATGGTGGAGAAAAGAAGGTGTAGCAGTGGTGGTAATATTGTTGGCATGTTGTTTGCTGTGTTGTGTCTAACGGAACATCCCTAGAGGGGTTCCACAAAGGTTGTGGGAGACAAGGTGTCACCTAAGGGTGTCTGGGATCAAAGATGATTGGCGAGGGATTCTAGATCAGTGTTAATGCAGTACCACTTCTTTATGATAGAGCAATAGTTCTTTTCATCTACTGCAACACTAAAGATGACTTCTCCTTATATGCCATGGCCTCAAAGAAGGGAATATGGAGGGAGGTTGTATTATTCCCTAGCAACTATTAGACATAAGGATAAGAAGATCATGATGCATCAACTGGAGTTGATGATGTCTAGGGCTAGAGGTTGTAGTGGGTGTAGGCTATCACGGTCGTGGAGCAACAAGGAAGAGCAAAGCCGAATGCAAGGGTTTAATTGATTGTATAAGAGGAGAGAGAGGAGAAGGAAAGGAGGAAAGGAAGGGACGACCATGGACATTGACTACTAGATCTAGAAGAAGTGCAATTGTCTCTGGTGGGTGGTACAGTGAGGGAGGACATTGCAGGTGAGTTTAGCGTGTAGAGGTAAAGAACAATGGGAGGGGAAGAAATAGGAAGGGAGAGATCAAAATTGCCAGTTGTTGTGGATGTTGAGCCCAACACGAACAATGCACTGTTGAAGGGTCACATAGATGGGGTTGGAGACATTATATAGAAAGTAAATGCTATCTTAGGTCTTAACTAAAATAGTAAAAGCATTGTTATGTATATAAGGTTTTGTTAATTTCATTATACAAATGAGGGTAAAAAGGCCTAATTGACCTAAAATTTTTCATATTGACTAAATAAGATGTGAGGATCCTAGTTTTAAATCTAGGGTTGCCATTATAACACCATTGGTATTTTATTTCATTACTTCTGAGTTAAGGATGCATTTGTTTCCTTTATCAATCAATTCAATACATTATTTCATATTTTTATAATTTTTTCCTTAATAAATCTTAGTATGATTCTCTAGTTTCAAATTAGGGCCACCAATCAAATGATGAATTTGTGTAAATAACCACCATTGATTAATTTATCATTATACTTTTACATTTATGTCAAAAATTTAGTTTCTTAGCTCCTATTAATCCTAACAAATATAATTCAAAGGAGGATGGATATGTAACTATCACAATAATAATTGGCCTAGGGAAAGAAAAGATTTAGCTAAATATCTAAATTTGGGTATGTCACAACACTCCATGCCTTAAATAAGATTCCATACTCAAAATCGACCAAGCTATATCCTAGTTTACTAAGATATGACTTCTAATCAATTATAAGTTTATAAATAACTAGATCGGGTTAAATTAGTGAGTCATATCATGACCCAACTACATCAAACTTAAATAAAAAAACCCAATATGAACTTACATTACTCAATCCATCAAGTCTCTATTATCTGCTCATATTTTGTACTTGTCTAGGAAACTTACACTGATTTTGAGGATGATCTTAACAATTTTAATTCTTTATAGTTACCTACATTGTTAAGAAGGTCTGTCCATCCTATTATTATGATGTTCAATATCCCTTTATGACCAATTTCCATAAATAGATATCCCTTTAGCATCGTTCATATATCAACTACTAAGTCGAAGGACTAAACTTGCTTAGGAAAAACAAGCTCAACACATCACCTCATGATTATTATCAACATAATTATCATTATTTTTTGTTAGATATGAAGGCATGACATGCATACAATTATTCTTTCTCTCCTTATTAGGGTTATGTCTTAGGGCTATTCAATTTATTGATTTTACCATGAAGTATTAATTATTTAATGTCTAATGAGCCAACACTTTTTTATAAATAGTTAAATATATTTGGGTCAAAGTATAACATTATGTTTTTTTGGATTCCTAGTTACCATACACATTGATCACACTATTGTTTTGCATGCAAATTATTAAATTAGTCATCCATGATTTATGTATGCACTTTACATTATACATGTTTTGATATGTCTCTAGTACTTTTCACCTTTGCTTGTTATGGAATTATGTGCGTTCATTATTTTTTTTAACTTTCATGGGCTACTAATGTTTGATTCTAGCATAGAAATATACCTAACATTACATTCCTAGAAAATAAGGGGTATTAATTTTTCTTCTGTGATTTCTTCTATATGTAACTTGGTACATTATATGTAATAAGCTCATCCTTTAGGGATTAGTGAGGGAGTTTTTTTACCAAAATGAAATTTATGATGCCATAATTAGAAATGCTCACTCACCACCCTAAACTGGCAGTATCTATAATTGTTTGATATTAATACCAAAAGTTACTTAAGAGTTTCCTATTCTAAAAACTATTAATTTAAACTATTCATTATAATAAATTACAACCCTAAGACTACAAGGCACTACCCATTAAATGATTAATCTATAACTTAACTAATAATATAAACGGGAACTGGGCTGTATCAACTAGGTCTATACAAATTGAAAACTTTTTCATCACAATATCTACATCATACTCAGGACTAGGGTCACATGGTTGATTCCGTAAGCCTAGGTTTTCTTTAATAAAAGGTCTATCTACTACATTGACTTTGGTGTGGTTGTGATTTGGTTCCAAATCCATCTATAAATCTAAAACCTTTTCTTTTGTGTGCATATACTTTTATGACAAAAATAAGTTTTACAATGAACACATTATGATAGAAATGTAAAGATGGTGCCAAAATCTATCTGGAACCCATTCAAACACTTCCCTTACAATACACACATGCTATTACTCTAACATCAATGTAATCCATCTAAAGGGTCTGATACTATAAGAATCTAAAAGGTCATACTAATACATCATTAGAATATAGAATAGGAAGAGGGAATCATAGTTAACCCTAAAATGTTAGTGTTGGAATCATCATTCATCCTATACTAGTTGAATGATTTCTCATAAAGTAGGAAATAGGAGTTGTATACTAGAAGAGATAACTCCTAGAAATTATAATTTCCACCTCCAATGAGAATGTAGGAAGAAAAAGGTTACTCAAACGTGATGAGTGGATGTGACCAATCTAGACTAGAATTTCAACCCTAATTGGTATTCCACAATATAGGGTTAGGTATGTCATTAGCCCATTACGGTCACCTATCTACCCAACTGATAAACAAGTAGAGGATAACTTTAAATATTCAAGTTACCATTTTCTTTGGATTTGATACCATGTTGTAAAGAGTGGGACCCAATAGTGTGACCCACTCAAATGGTATAAGACATGAGATATGCATGATTAAGTGTTTGAAAATATAACCATTTGCAAAGTTACAGAATGCTCCATATACAAAAGTTTCCCCCTAAGGTTGTTGCATACAAATTGAAATACTACATCTACTTTCATAAGAGCCCCAGTTGTAGAGGGCAACCTTGCCACATCAATCTATCCACATGCCAATTTCATGTATACACCTTTCATGTGTCCATGTCTTGATAGGCACCTATACCTGGGTAGTTTTGGGAACAACCCAAAAAATAGACAAAAATGGTATGCATCATTAGCAACTAGTATACGTGTACAATATAAAATATTTTGGACTTTTCAAGAACATGAAGTACAAAAGGGGGAGTTCCCACAAAAGGGGGCTATTTGAATTTAGATAAGTTTAAGAGAATCAGTTTAAAGAGAATGGGACATTTAGATTTTATAGTGAAAATTTTGAGATGAAAAGTCTTGCCATTATTCAAAATATAACAACAATCAAATATATTCACATGTAAATTTATTTAGACTAAAATAGCTGTGGTACAATTAAGACACCAAGGTATCTTTGGCCTAAGTAAAAATAGGTGGAATAGCACACCCTGGATGAAACAGCACGAGAAAGGTGGAAAAGTACACTCAGATGGAATAGCACACCTAATGGTTGTGCATAAGCATTGTACAATAGATATGTAGCTAAATAATCAAACATGCACATATAGGGTGGAAATAAAAAGTATAAGTCATCATTCACATTTCCAGGTCCAAATTACATTGCAAGTGGATTCATAGACCCAAGAAAAAAATATTTATCAATTTTAGTGGAACCATGATATTTTATTTCAGAGAATAAGGAATTCAACCTTGGAGAAAATATGAGGCCAACTGAAAAGAAATGTCTCATTTTAGAAATATTTAAGTCTAATCAATGTCCAAAGTTGAGTAGGGAAAAGGCATACCTTATCAAGGACAAACATGATTATATCAAATGTTAAGTCCCAAGATAGGGTCAAAATCACCTAATATAATTTTATATAAAGAATTAGGATTAGAATCTAATTTCAGTACGAACCCTAAAATTGACTTTTAAAATCCACCCGACTTAGGTTCTAAAAAACCCAACTAATCAAATAAGCTATAATTACGATTTCAAGTATCTTGTTTTTTTAGGTAGTTGAATAATTAGTCATGAATTCAAGTCAAATCATTTACCAAAAACTAATAAAATAAAATCCAAACAAAAGACTAACATGAGAAAAATAAAATCTGGGCTAAAAAGACTGCATTACCCCTCACGTGAGCAACAAATTTAAATGAAAAGATGAAGATATAGGGTAATAGATTCACTGGAACCAATCCAGCCCATGAAATACTTCGCCTACACCCACACTTTCATCAAGAAAGTGCATAATATGTGATTTTGATGTCTAACTTTCATGAGAGATAGCAGATGTGGTAGGGACCTAGGAGATTTTCCATTCATAGAAGTGTGAGATAAATGCAAAAAAAGAGTGCCTTGCAAACACCACCTCGACAGCCAAGTGCAATCCATGGCCTAGGGAAAGAAGGAACTGAGAGTCATAAAATTTATCAACAAAAAATCTAGAAACTTTACAACAACCTAGAGAAGTAAACCAGAATAGAAGGAAAACAATGAGTAGGTAAACTCACACCCAATTAAATGATGTGTCCTAAATTGTAAAGGCATAGGGGGAAACAAGCATCAATACAGTACGTGCAGTGTAGGAAGTTGAAGATGGGAATAGTAGTCATCAACAAATTTAGAGGAAGCAAATCCACCTCGGGCATCTTGGAATTCATTGGCAGACACACATATTATAAAATTGATCCTCATCCTCTTGCACAGTATGGAGAAATGGGTAGGATCATAGAGAGACAACATGTTCTTTGTGTGGTTGTTTTATAATCCATTATAGGTCATGCACATGATGCAAAGAAGGATGCTGGGGTAGATACATGGAGAACTAACAATGATGATGCATGCTGATGGTGGCACATAGTCTAATTAGAAATGAAGAGAACTTGGAGAATCTATACTCTATTGATGTAAGACTGTTGATTGGCTATTTGGATGTTGCAGTCATTGTGCTTCATTTCTAGGTGGAGATGAGAATGTGCAGAGGATAGGGATATTTGAATGTGTAGTATTCAACCTAAAACCAATTAGATATAGGTGAAGAGACCACACACCTTATAATCCCAGGAACCAACCCATGAACTCATAGGTGTGGGACTATTCTAACATCCCCCCTCAAGTGCAGCCAATTTTGTGTGCTTGCACTTATTATTTTATGTAGGGTGCGGTCTTCACACTTGTTTCATGGGATCCTCTCTGATACCATATTAGAGTGTATGATATTCAACCAAAAACCAATTGCCTATGGGTGAAGTGACCACACATCTTATAAGCCTAAGAACCAACCTAGAACCCAGGGGTGTGGGACTATTCTAGCAAGGGGTCGGTAGTGGACTACTAGTTTGATATGGAAATGACTTGTTTGATATGGGAATGACTTGGCTATCTCTATTGGTTTTCCCTGTGATGGATGTCATGGTGAGGAGAGGAGGCAGAGTTAGACCTCCATGCCCTACAGATCTATAACATCATCAGTGTGGGTGTTGTTGTCATGTGGATGCACGTAGGCATAGTTTACGTAGAAGGATTTTTAAATTTCAATTGACATCTATCAAACTATGGTCGATGGGCACAAAACAACTAGGGTTATGGTATTGGTAATGATGGTAGAGAAAAGAAGGTGTAGGGTTGGCGATCTTATTTTTTGCATGTTGTTTGCTGGGTTGTGGCTAACAGAAACATCCCTAGAGGGGCACCAAAAAGGTGGTGGGAGCCGAGGTGTCACCTAAGGGTGTTTGGGATCAAAGTTGATTGGCAAGGGATTACATATCAGTGCTAATGTAGTATCACTTCTTTTTGATAGATCAATATTTCTTTTTCTCTACTGCAACACTAGAGATGACTTCTCCTTATATGCCATGGCCGCAAGGAAGGGAACATGGAGGGAGTTGTGTTATTCCCTAACAATTGTTAGCCATAGGGACAAGAAAATCATGATGCATCAAATGGAGATTATGATGTCCAGGGCTAGAGGTGGTAGTGGTTGTAGGTTATCGTAGTCATTGAGCAACAAGGAAAAGGAAGGTTGGATGCTAGGGTTTCATTGATAGTAGAAGAGGAGAGAAAGAAGAAGGAAAAGAGTAAAGGAAGAGGTGGCCATGGACATTGACTATTGGATCTCTGATGGGTGGCATAATTAGGGAGGACATAGTGCGATGAATTTATCATGTAGAGGGAAAGAAATATGGGAGGGGAAGAAATAGGAAGGGAGAGAGAAAAATTTCCAATTTTTGCCACAAAAGAAACCTAGTTTTAAAGCCAAATGGGCACTTCACTCGCCGAGACCCTCACCATCTTAGCAGTGAAATGCCCATCTCGAGACCTCCAGACAACCATCTCAGTGCCTCCCAACAGTCGTCCCATGTCCCTGGATGGCTGTGTCATCCTAACTTTAGAACCAAGTCATATGAAAAGGCATTGCCACTCATGTTAGGTTTTTAATCCTCAGTTATGCACCAATTGCATCCCAACTGAGCTACTCAGTCTCTCAGATGGGCAGTCCAAAGATTGCTTCCACCCCAAGTCATAATTCAAAGGCATCACCACCATTTCAATTAGGTTTTGGACCACTTCTCCTTGGGCCTGCACAATTCCAGTCCCAACTGACTGATTTGAGTTGCGAACCAGCCGGTTCACAATGTGAAAATAGTAAAATTAGTAGCCGCCATCTCTCTATTTTATTCTCCCCCCTTTAGGGTTTGCACCCCTCCTTCCCCTATAAAAGGAAGGGGGACTCCACAAAGAAGGGGATCCAATTTTCTACATTCACAAATTATATTCAGCATTAGACTTTTCAATTCTTGCATGTGTACTCAACTGTTTACAGTTGGTTTTTATCGCAAGATTTATTCTTTATTTCTATTCTCATTCTTCTTCTTTCTTCTCTTCTTTGGGAGCAAGGAATTAAGAGTAAAGTCCATTTAATTGTCACTAGTTGAAGATCCTTTAAATCTTTTATTCTCTAGTCTATGGCCTTATTGCTTCTTTCCATTGCTTCTCCTTCGCATGGTATGGCTAGTGAGTAGTTTCCATATCGAGGCGAAGGGAATAACCCCTTATGCATGTGTAATCTAGATCGAAGTTCCATATGATTCCATTAGATAGATGGTTTTTGGTTTGGAAAATCATCGATTTTAATGAAGTGATCTCTCATTTTTATCATATGTTAATCTTGAGTGATGAAACTATGGAACTCAAGATTTAGAACGACTAAACCAATCACATGGGAATTTGAATGAGACCTCTAGAAAAATCCCTATTAATATGATTGAACTAGGATCCATGAACGCCGTGACCAATGGATTCACGGGGAGTTCATCTTTTATGATTTATTTATGAATGTATTACATGCATTCTTTTATTTTATTTATTGTATGATTCCATTGACCTTGATTTCACATTGTCTATGGTGGTGAAACCCATAAGACTTTATATCCTTCATTTTGATTCAATCTCATTTTCTAAATCACTTGTTTCCAATCACTTTCTTTTCTTACTTGCAACTTACAATTCTACTCATAGATAATTTTTTTCTTATTATTCTAACCATAGCTCTTTTTCTCTTGTCTTTAGTGTAACATTTCATAATTATATCTAGCATAGGTTTTATTCCTTGCAATTTAAATGCATTGTTCTAGTGTAATCATAAAGTATCAAAATTTAGAATTCATTTTCGGCAATCCTTTTGTTCAAAGTCTTTTGGTTGGGCTTCAATCTTAAAAATGTTGTTTGTGGATCGACCCTTTCTATACTTGGAAGGTTTAAACTCTAGGATTAAAACCTAGTTTTTGGTATGCAAAATGACACATACCACCAAAATGGCATCATTTTCGGGGACAACGGATTGTTTCTTGAACCCAACAAAAAATCTAACAAAAACCTTTTTTTTCTTTTTTTCTATCTTACGAGTACCATCATGGAAGTGCTACTCTTTCTGCTAAGTTTCCATTCCAACAGTATATTTTTTCTGCAAACTCTTATATATCTATGCATCTGACACCTGATAAATAATGATTTTGTGCCACTATTTTTTACCCATAGATAGAAAGAACCTTTCATTGTTGAAATCAAACAAACCGTCTTAGAATGGACCAGGAAGAAGTAAATCACATAGTTGTGTAGGCTCTTGTTGGCCAATGAGAGTCATTTGTAGCCAAATGAACAACCCAGTGAGAGGATTTTAGGGTTAAATAAGAAGCCTTACACGAGGCCTTATTAGTCGAACAAGCGGACAGAGATGCTGCCCAACGTGAGGAAGAGAGGCAATAACTACTAAAGGACATCTTAGTCTCAAAAATTACCTATACTCAAAATCATGTTACACCGCCTAATATTACTACTACAGAGTTTTAGATCTATACTCAATGGGTCACTATGATGCGAACCAATACTTTCTCTGGCAAAAGAGTGAAAGTTTCCAAGATCACCTTCAAAGGTTGTCTAATCCATGTTCTTTAGCTAAGTTCCATGGTGTTTTCGAGGATGCTAATTGTCTCTGAGTCTTCAAGTATTCCCTTACAGGTCAAGCCAAGAGTTGCTACAATGGTCTGGAAGGAAACAAATGCATCACCGCTTGGGATGCATTTCAATCCAATTTTTTGGAGAAATTCTATCCCTCGTCTCTCACCTATGAAATTTGGGGCCAAATGACTATGTTTTCTATGGTCCCAAGTGAACATCTAAGGAAAGCTTGGGAAAGTTTAAAGAACTCCTTCTTAGATGTCCAAATGTGACATTTCACAATCCTAGTTAATTTAAATCTTTTATTGCGGTGTCGAAAATCACACCAAAGAATTTCTTAATTCCTCGTTGGGAGGAAATTTCATGTTTTAGAATCTAGAAAGGGCTTGGGGGGTTGTCAATCGGGCTTCCAAAACCCAATCCCAACAAGGAACATGTGGGGTCCTCAAGGTGGCTAAGGTCAAGAAAAAAATCCTAAACATTAAAAACATTATCGAAAGCCTCAAGCTTGTTTCCCTGAAGCAAGATCGCTTAGAATCCTCTTTTAATGCCTAAGCTAGGAACTGTCAACCTCAACAAGTCAAGGAATTGAATTCCCTTTGTGGGATCTACCAAGGTATGATCATTCCACTCTATAGTACCAATACCTCTCCAACACCCTAATTCATCCAGTAGAAGACCTAAACTCTATTCATATCATACTGTGTCAAGCCTATTACAACCCAAACCAAACAAGAAACATCTTGGGTTTCAATATGGAAACCTAGATGGCGCTGAAAATGACACTCAACTTCCTCCCCAGCAAAGACCCCCTCACCCTCAAGCCAATAATCATCCACCATCAGGCTTTTCCAACAATGAAAACCAATGGAATCTTCAAAACCAAGGGAATCATAAGGGTAATTTCTAGAGTTGTAGTCCTTACCAAGGACAGCAATACCAAAATCTAAACCAACCACAACCACAAATGCAACACCATATTCCCACTCCCTCCTATAGTGACAAGATAGCTTCTCTAGAATAGATTTCCTTCAACAATAGACCCAACAAAGGCAACTAATGCTTAGTTAGCCCATCTTGCAGCTCAACTAAAACCCCCACTGGTACTTTTCTTGGCCAATCAGAATACATCCCAAGGCATATGGAACAACTTAACCACTCGATCTATCCCTACCACTCTAGAGGAAGAAAATTCGCCCAAAATTGACATGTTCCAAGGGGAATGCAATGAATTCATTGTCCCATAGCATCTAACATCATCCGCTCCTCAAGAAAAGGTGCATGTTTATAAGTTGCATTTACCCTATGTTGGACGGTTGAAGAAGACCTAGTTGGACTCTAGGTTCAACAAATTCAAGGACACCGTGAGGAAGTTATGTGTCAACATCCCTCTTTTGGACGCTATGACACTAATTCCCAAGTGGACAAAGATTTTCAAGGCTCTGCTAAACTGCAAATACGCATTAGAATAATCATAAATGGTAAAGCTAGCCAAGACCACATCATACATCGTCCAAAGTAAGATGCCACACAAATGAAAAGACCAAAGATCCTTTGGAATCACATGTCATCTTGAAGGTTCTACTAGCCAATCAAGATTGGATGATTTGGGGGCTAGCATCTCAATCATCCCTTTTAGCATGTGTAAGAGACTCGGTCTCACAAATGCCTGACCCACTCACATGAGCATTCAACTTAATGAATTTTTCATTATCAGGCCCTCGTATATTATTCATTATGTGCCTTTTAAGTTTGGGAAGTTTTATATTCCTTGTGATTTTGTGGTGTTAGATATAAAAGATTGTCAATACCCACTTATATTTGGAAGGCACTTTCTTGCTACTACTAGAGCACTCATTGATATCGACGCAGGACTTCTTACCCTATGAGTAGGAATTGATTTTGTTAACTTCCAAGCCTCTAGAGGTAACATCAAGTATACTAGGGAAGAAGAAGCCTACTTCCTTGACTGCATAGACAAATTCAATCAAATGTGACAACATTTCCTCGACTCTGAGATCCCACCAATGATGCAAATACAAATTTCTCTATAGGACAATCCAGGTGTGAAACATATCAAGGCCAAGCCATGTATCCCCATTATGATGGAGACACGAATTTACCTATGAGTGGGACATGCTTTTATTTCCGTAGTTTGCAAAATGGTCTTTATCAACTCAGCCACAATGAATAAAAATCATAATCAGTGTACCCATTTGAATTTAGTAAATCATATTTACAAAAATTTTACAAATTGCCATGTCCAAAAACACCATGTCACCTAGACCCTAGACTAGCATCACTCCTTGGAAAATTTAGCAAGTCGTATGGTGGAAATTAGAACCAAACACAAATTTTCTCTATGTTTAACTGTGGATTAACTTGTCATAAATCTCATATAATGTAATTGATAGGAAAACTCTATCTGATGTAATGACACTCTCTGGGTAAAAATGAATTTTATAAGTACATGAACACTCCCTCCCTTCTCTCCCAAAAAAAGCAAAGAATCACCTCCAAACAAAAATATAAGTCCACGTTGGCATGCTCCAACCTCAATTTTCCATACCCCTCAAAAGGGGTGTTCCATCAAAAGATGCCAAAAGAGCACACGAAAGAATTTGTGATCAATGTAGCCACAAGTCCATGAATAAATATATCCAATTCGAATAGAGGAGGTATCATCTTCTTCTGCATCTTCTCCATCCTATTCCTATGCAAAAACTCACAAAAAATGTGAGTGTCAAAGCAGAAGTAAGAAGAAGCATGTTTTTTTCTATAAAATCTTAATTTAGAAACAAGATATGAAATTTGTTTTGATAGGGAATATATAATCATGTGTTATGCGGTTCTAGGATATAGGGTTGCTTGGCCAAATTTGAAGGTAAGTAATAAAGTGATGATACGAGGGTGAGGATATACATGTTGCTAATATAAATTGGATCTATTTGTGATTTTATTTACTTGAGGACAAACAAATATTCAAGTCTGGGATAATTTGATGAATGTATATTCATCCCATATCTTTCATAGTCTTTTCATAGAGTTTTATCAATTTTTTTGATAATTTTCTAGTCTAAATGAAACTTACCAACTTTTCAACTCATTTTGCAAATTTTTATTATTTTCTATCATAATCTTGTAGGTTCCACCAACAAGACAGAAATATTGACCATATGACCACTAGAGTCAACCAGCTCATGATCTAAACTAGTTGTTTTGCTCACAAAAGAAATTGGGTTCCAATGCCAAATGGGTACTTCACTCGCCCAGACACTCACCATCTTAATAGTAAAATGCCTATCTCGAGACCTCCATACAACCATCTCAGTGCCTCCAAAAAGTCATCTCATGAGCCCAGATGTCCGTGTCAAGCTAAATTCAGAACCAAATCAGATGCAAAGGCTCTGTCACTCATGTTAGGTTTTTAAACCTCAGTTACATGTCTTCTGCATCCCAATCGAGCACCTTAGTCTCTTAGATGGTCAGTCCGAAGATTGCTTCTACCCCATGTCGTGATTCAAAGGTACCACCACCATTTCAATTAGGGTTTAAAATGATTCTCCTTAGGGAAGTACCATTTCAGTCCTAATCGACCAGTTCGAGTTGCGAATCGGCTGGTTTGAGTTGCGAACCGTCCAGTTCATTGCACACAAATAGTAAAACCAGCAACCGCCATCTCCCTCTTTTTTCTCCCCCCATCAGGGTTTCCATCCCTCCTTCCCCTATAAAAGGAGGGGGGACTCCACAAAGAAGATGATCCAATTTTCTGTATATGTAATTTACTTTTAGCAATAGTCCTTTCAATTCTTGCATGTGTACTCTATTGTTATGTAATAAAAGTTAGTTTTGACCTCAAGATTTCTTCTTAATTTTTATTCTCATTCTTCCTCTTTCTGGCCTTCTTTGGGAGAAAGGAACTAAGAGTAAAGGTTCTTTGATTTTCACTAGATAAAGATTATTAGGATCTTTCATTCTCTAGTCTATGGCTTTCTCACTTCTTTCCATTGATTCTCCTTTCCATGTTATGGCTAGTGAGTAGTTCCCATATCGAGGCAAGGGGAGTAACCTCTTAGCCATGTGTAGTCTAGATCAAAATTTCATATGATTCAATCATATAGATGTTGTTTAGTTTGGAAAATCATCAATTTTAACAAAGTTATCTCCAAATTTTATCCTATGTTAAACAATCATTTTCCCTCATATGAACCCTATAATGGTCTTTCTGGTCATAGAGCAGTCGTGCTGGTTTAGTCATTTTGACCAATTTTCTTCCCACATGTTCTATTTTGACAAATAAATCTAGCCTTGCATAGAAGAGCCTTTTTGGTCACACACACACATCACGAGGTGTGCACGCACACATGCACATGCCACTCCATAGCTAGAATGGTTGTGCTACACCAGCACAGTTGTACCACAAGCTAAAAAATGGTTGTTCCATTTTGGAAGGGTCATTCCACCCATACCCCCTTACACCCATGTAGGAATAAAATGGGTGTTCTCCCTAGAAAGATCGTGCTACCCAACAATTTCATTGACTTGTCCATTGTAATACCTAATCTACCCTCTACTCAACCCTATCCACCCTATCCCATGATATATACATTAGTGGTGTCTAAGAGGAAAAGGTTACCACCTCCTATATTCAAGGTTGCTACCTACCTCTCACCTAACTCGTTCCACTTGCATTTACCTCCTTGTAGCTCCAAAACCCTTATTTTTCTAGTGTGTTGGCCATAGCCAACCCCATTTACATGCTTGTGGACCTTGGAGGAGGGTGTTGCTTAGCATTCTATAGATAGACATGAAGAATGATAAGTCTTCACAGCTCCTATGTCATTTTACTTCTCTACATTACCTTCTTTATCTTTCTTTGCACTTTTTGTTACGAGTAGATAAGTCCTACCTTGCAGGCAGTTTCAGGGATAAAAATGTGACTTTGATACCATGTTGGAGGAATGTTCATGTAAACATTATGATTTCATTTGTAATTGTTATCTTCTACCTTCTATCTCATTTTCCCGTTGACTTCTATGTTGTGGGTTCTTGATAGAACCTAGGTAGAAGATGAAATAGTGTATATGCGGCTACTTTGGGATTTGCTCATGTCCAAGAGTGGAACCTTAGCTAGATACCCTTCTGCCTACATATGTATCTATTCCCCTACCCCTAGGTGTGAGACCTAAGTATCTAGGTTCAAATTAGTTATTGCAATTGACAAATAGAAAATTTTGGGGTTGGAAGGTGCGACATAACAAATTATCGGTACTAAATATATTTTGAGATATTATTCATATTTTCCCTAAAAATTTAAGACAATCTACAATGATGTCCTTCATTCCAAATTCTTGTTGGTATTTCATTTATCATAGTCTTTGATACATATTAGTATTGTCTTGAATTCCTTTTGCATACATGAATTTGTTCCCCACACTTGAGAAACATCTACAAACTTATCCCTCTACTTAATCTTTATGGTTTCATTTGGTGTTGCACGGTGCAAGAAAACATATTTGAGCACAGATATCTTGCTAGAAAATTTCATGAGTCAAATAATATTGATTTGAGAGCACTGGATTTGGTTTTTTGGAAATTATTTATTATATTAATGATATTAATGAGAATATTTAAACTCATTATCATAGAGACAAAGTAGAGGTATTAGTAGTTTATAATTTATTCAAATAAATTTTGGACATATGATCAAAATACTAAAGAAATTGTATTTACCATGTTGAAGATCTAAATATTTGAATTTATTGACAATATGGAGTAAATTTTACCGGTATTAGGTCTAATTAGGATTAGAAGAGATGTGTGTCCCCTTCCTATGAAACACCAATACTGGTGATTTTGAGGAAGAAATAGTTATGTTGTTCTCAACCAAGAAACAGAAACCAGTATGCCAGGGAACACTATAATATACTCAATTTTGACTCGTTCAATGTATAATCCAATTTAGTTAATCTTTTGAAACTCTTGTTTGGATCATTTCTATATTAGTCCCTTCCTTATAGATATTTGAATTTGATTTAAAAATGCATTCATGTTTCATCTATGAGCATGGACAAATGACATTTTAACTCATGAATTTTCTACCTCACATCTGTTGAAAGATCAAACACCACATAGTCATAGTGTGCATCCATGTGAGTCATGTAGCTTTAGAATCTATTATAAATATAAAAAGAAACTAGTAACACAATATCGATTGAAGATAAGTATAGTTTAAAATATACCCACTTAAATTTAATACAACTATATGCAAAAGATTGGTACGATCACTTACATTGATACTTGAATATTTTCTCCATTTTGATTACGAAAATCAAGATGCAACCTTCTAATATTTAATATATTGAATCCAAGAAAACATTCTCAATTATGGTGAGGTTCACACATACATCGTGTTTGATTAGTTGGTTTTATATTAGCAAACTGGTTGAATCATTCATTACCTCACTATGCATTTGTCTTTACTTTGTCTTCCACATATTATTTTGACCTATTTATAATATAATGATTTAAATTGAGCACTATAAGAAATTTATTATGTCAAAAAGATTATTTCATGGATTTAATGAATTGGTTTTTTATATGAGTTCAAATCATTGTATATTGTCAATAAAATGCAATGTTAGACAAACTTATTGATCACATATGCAAGCAATATAATTGTGTATATTTGTACACATGTCGATATATTATGTAATTACGACTATGTTTCTTGATTTCACATATCATATAATACATACATATTGGATATGAAGTTAGATAGTAATGACCTCGACTCTTTCTCCTTCTTGATCTCATCCCCTTTTGGTCATTAGGGTCCGGGCACTTGGGTCCGCAAAACCAACCCTCCCGTCTGACGTACTGAGCTTCTTTTCGATGATATTATCCCAGAATTTATCAAATACCTTAGTATTGTTTATAATAATAAATATAATGTTCTATATTTATATCTGCATATACCCATACAAGAAATTAGAAAAGTGTGTACTCTAGTAGTTAATAAATATTGAATATATGTAGTAGTATTTATAAGATGCTCCTATTTACTTATTTATCATAAAACCAAGATATAGGGGTATTTCAAGTATTTAGGAATGCAAAGAATTAGTGTATTGAATATGGTGAACAACAATTGGGGATTTATCGTTCATATAGGAACATTAAAGTGTAACATACATGGCATACATTCATCTTGTGTAATAATTCATAAGGAATATAATTCCAACATCTTTAAGGAATGTAACACAAAAGAAAAATGAAGTAATAATTCCAAGTCCATGACAATGGCAATGACCAATATTCCTACTTATATGTAGCATCTAGTTGAACTTTTGCATGGGACGTTTTTATTGATTGGTTGGAAAATTGCTCTTGAACCAAGGTATGGAAATCTTGTAGTTTTTTAAAAGTGAAGTTTACATCCCTCTTGAATATCATGAACATGTAAGAAACATTGGGGAGTCATTTTTGTTGAACTTCAGCCTGTTCATGAAAGACCGCCAATTAGTCTACTTGATGATTTAGTAAATAATTGATTATGTCTGTTTTTAGGGCTAAGGACCAGTTATTTAGAGGAATTACGCTTCTGTGAGACAGAGATAAAGGACGGTGGTCTCCTATAGATTAGCAATTTATCTTAACGTGGTCATTCTTATGTCATATGATGAGAACACATGGTCACCTAAGCACACATAGAGTGTGCCAAGTACCTTAATTATTTGAGAAATCTTCTTAATTTGATTTACCGGGTTGATTAAATTTGACACCCGTTTATATTTCTCTTTTGAATTTCTTGCCTACATTTTATATCTCCTTGCATCCTTTTTGACTAAATCTTGAGTAGATAGGGCATATCTACCTAACTTTATTCAATATGGTTTTGTACCAATCTTTTAGACTGAGGTGTGCCCTTATTTGTGTTCGAGCATGATGTATTCCCTAGGGATATATATAAACACACCAGGCCAAACGTGGGGTTAGCAATAAAAGAATAAGAATTAGATTTACTGGAATATACCATGAGTTGTCCTCTTTTTGATATAATGGTTAAGTTAGCAACAAAAAAAATTACTTATATTTGATGTATATGTTTTTCTCTCAAAACACCATATACTCTAAAGATTTTTATAAATACAAATATTTTTTAATTTCTTTGAAATGAAGTAATGTCAAAAATTGACCTCCATGTATCGGGTCTTTATAGGATGGTATCAGAGCGACAAATAGTCAATGTTCATGCATTTGTTCTACAATCGGATAGAATGCACATATAGTAGACTAAACCCCTGTAACATTATCATAACATTAACCATATGTTAGAACATCCTTAGAATGTACTAGTGGCCTAGAGAACTCATGCTCACATTGTAGTCGATTACTATTTCTTATTTCGATCACACAATATTAAACTTCTTATTACGGACGCTTATGCATGAACCTTTAGGAATAGCAATGGGGTAATTGTTGACTTAGAAATGCATATGATATCCCAAGCACCATGATGAGTAAACAAAATGGGTAGATCACCCAATCTCCTCCTAGTTATATGAAAGATGGGTAATCATAGTAATATAAATTTGACCATTGTATCATATTTGTTTCATTTATATGTTGTTTTAATTAGTTCTTATTTAGATTTTAAAAACAAAGTTTTAATTTGATGAAAATTATTTAACATGTTCTTCATCTTGATATAAATAACATGATTGTATGTTCTAATAAAGATATATAGTCTCTCACTATCTAGAAATTGGTATGATCTAGCAACATACATGTTTTCTTATCGAGTTGTAACTTTCTCTCTTAGCATAATGATGACAACATTATAGTGATCTTCCTATAAATCTGAAGCAAATGATTTCAAGGACAAAATCACCTTCTGATATGGGAACAGAAGTAATGACACGTTAGATTTTTTGTTTTCTATTTGATGGTGCTCATGTTTACTTACCTTTAGAAGATTGACCCAATAACCTTTTCTTTATATCTAAAAATTACTTGTTTACTTGGTAGAATTATATCTTTATGATACGTGGATTTATTTATAATGTAGAAAATAAAACATGATTTCTGGTAGTTCCCCAAGTAGAATGATCTTCTCTTATTTGTAGATTTGCTAAGTATATATACTTTCATATTATGAAATTGACTAATAAGTGTATATATCACCTTATTTTTAATAATTAAAAAATGTACTTAATGATCCTTAAAGTGTAGAGTTCATTATGTAACTTGTTATGGAGTACAAATAATCTTCATAATACCTCCTTCATGATCCTAAATATTTCCTTATTTTTAATCCTTATTGACATATACATACTTTCTTATTATAAACTTGACTTGTTTAGTATATATCACTTTCCTTCTTAATAATAAAAAATTGTTCTTCCTAGACCATGTTGGTTCAAAGTGTTGGCTACATATATAACATGATCAATGAAGTACACATACACTTCACCATTCTTCTCATATGTTAATCTTAGTTTTTTATAAACAAATATAAGTTGTTCTCGGATGTGAATAAATTTATGTTTTGAATAATTTCTTACTTAAAAAATTGTATACTTGTAATGGATTTACTAGTTATTTATGTGGAAACCTTGTAGTTTATATTTCTTGGTAAATGTTCAAAATCATATTAAATTTTTCCTTTTGATCCTTATGACCATCATGAAATTTCACTAACATGTTTGTCTTATAGATACACATATATTGTTTGTTAAACTAAGTTGATCCATTCTTGAAGATTTTCGTAATAATATGTTTGAAATTGTATATTTGAGATCTAGAGTTTTATCTTTGATAAATGTATGTTTATAACTTGAATATCATTTATGCATCATACCCGTTATGCATTTTTTTATAATATTTCTACTAAGTAGTGGGAATTTAGGTAGACTCAGAAACTAAATTAATTGTATATCTTCTAATGAATATCTAGAAGTGTATGGTTACCCTGGTAAATAGATAGGATATTTCTCTCTAACATAGTAGGGGGTTACGAATGGAAAATAGTAATAGTAGGCATGAATTCTACAACTCTAGTCGTATGTGCAGCTCGATAAAGCCAAAATTTGTAAAAGATAACATGAATCAGACTCTTGTTAGTAAATATTTTGATTAGGAAAGAGTGGAGTTCTACGACAAAATACATTATAAGGGTGGTAAAGTTGTAATATATTTAATTTTGACCCATTCAATGTATAATCCAATTTAGTTAATCTTCTGAAACTCTTGTTTGGACCATTTGTATACTCGTTCGCTTTCTTACACATATTTAAAATTGATTTGAAAATGCATTCACGTTTCATTTATGCACATGGTTAAATGATATTTAACTCATAACTTTGCTTCCTCGCATCTCTTGAAAGATCAAACACCACATAGTCACAATGTGCATCCATGTGAGTCAAGTGACTTTGGAAATCATTATAAAAATAAAAATAAACTAGTAACACAATATCGATTGAAGATCAGTATAATTTAAAATATACCCACTTAAATTTAGTACAAGGTTGGTACGATCACTTATATTGATAATTGAATATTTGCTCCATATTGATTTTAAAAATCAAGCCGTAACCTTAAAATCTTTACTATATTAAATGCAAGAAAATGTGCTAAATTAGTGGTGAGTTTCACATATACATTGTGGCTGATTAGTTAGTTTCTATATAAGAAAACAGATTAAATGTGTACATTACCTCACTGTCCATTTGTCTTCCCTTTGCCTTCTCCATGCCAGCCATGAAATACCAAAGAAAGTTGAAAAGGGCACACTACTGTGAGATTATTAATGACATGTATTTCCGTTTCCAGGTCGTTCGTCTTTACAGCGTACTTATTCATTGCACCAAATGAATATAGTATGTAACAGCTTCACTGAAGTCTTCAAATCATCATAGGACTCTCTCATCAACGAGCACGACGACTTGACGAGCATGCATCCACTGAAAAAAGTATAGCGGCCGCCTCCTGTTAAGTCTTCTGGCCTTCCTCGACACCTAGCAACACTCATTCACTCTATCTAAGATCTCTTATTCCCTCGACCACAATGAACATCAGACCAAGAATTCAGGGTCTAAATCTTCTATACCCATCTGTGCCCACCTCTGTACTTACATGATCTTATCCATACACTTGTGGGCCCAATAGCGAAGTATATGGTCTGAATGTGCTGGGGACATTGTCCCGGGCACAGAGGATTTCAACCCAAGAATTCATCATTAGCCCTCCAAACCATCGCAAGTCAGGACCTCACTAAGGATATGTTGGTCCTTATGGTACTGTTTGGTTGAGGATATGATCCGGACTAAGTGTTGTCTTTTTGTGCCACGTAGACGTTAATCCCGACTAACCCAGTCCAGTTTCAGTCTAATTTTATCTGCTAGTCCGTTTTGGATTCAGTAATCCTCTAATCCAGACAAAGTCAATCCTGCTATTAGTAGGATTTTATACCTCAATCCGGATTTGACTCTATCTTTTCTGTTATTTTGTTTTATATGACAGATTAAAAACACAAGTTATGAGGTCAGCCCAATGTATTCAGTGCTTGCAATGGGATGAGCTGTCAAATACAAATAGGACTAAATCTAGATAAACTAATCCGAATATATTGACCGACCGAACTCGAACTTCATAATCTCGATCTCAAACCAAACAGAGGCTATGACTCTAACATACTTGTGACTCATGGTGGCATCAGAAACCTCGCTGTCAGATCCCAAATGTATCACAACCTCCAAACTCAACCTCTTCCGGGAGATACATGTCCTGTGAAAGGTCAGAGTCCTTATGTGGACTGTTGTTAACAGTGCTTGTATATGAAGTTCAGATCTCGAATTTCCTATGCCCTTGGCAATAAAATTGTAGGAACCAATGCTACGTCCTAGAGCCCTATTTATGAGAGGATCGCCTTCAGCTGATCCTTAAGGCCCCGATGCTTACCCTCCCCCAAAGTCAAGCAATTTCAGATCGTTAAGGATCAGTGAGTGAAACCCAAAATCGAAGTGAGACGTGTCGTTCTTGTATTACATACCATACGGACTTAATTGTAAAATATTGTAAAATGAGAGATAGCATGGTGACGCCTACAGTAGAAACTTAGTTAAAATTAATTAGAGGATATCAACAGTCGTTGTGCGAAAAATGATATTTGAATATATATCTGGTTTGGATGATCGTTTTTAAGACATGATTGGCTGATATATACACTAGCACGTACATGTATCAATGAATTAAAAACCAATAGTACATAAAATCTCTGTAATTTATAGTATTTAGAAACACGTTGGTAAAGGTACATTATACTGATAATGACGTGATATTTTACTTGGTATAGTAATCTATTCATTAAGCCTAAAATATATTAGTAACCATGCTAACGTATCATGTAATTATAACAAGTTAGTAATGTATACAAGATTCTTCTATTTATCAATTTTGTCCATGAAATATTAGATATGGGTATTTAATATACTCCACAAAGGATGGACAAGTATACTACATTGACTTAGAATAGTCTATGTCCATGCACGCATATTATTTCGACCTAGTTAGAATATATTGATTTAAATAGAGCATTATAAATTAAATTATGTCAAAAAGAGTATTTAATGAATATAATTGTCATTTTCACAGGCTATTTATTATGGATTTTTATACACTTATTGTTAATTTTTATATTAATTTGTGTACTAATAATTATTATTAGGTTGTGACACGTAATTACATCAAATAAATGTGTTGTTAATGTCCCTGATAGATTCGTTAATATTTAGGAGCTTATGTTCGTCTTTTGTGGAATTTCATGTGAATCTTGAAGAAATTACACTGCTCGGTAGTACCAACTTGACTGTCGTTGGTAATGACACTTGCTCAGTAAGAAACATGTGAAATTGAGGCAACTTGGTAGTACCGACCAAGAAAGTCGATATTACTGACAACCTCATAGCAAGGATTCATAAAATCTCAAGGTAGTACCGACAACTGCACAGGCGACTACAACTATAAGTCATTTCTATGACTTAGGGAGATTTCAATCAAACCTAGGTATCTCATTTTATTCCATTGTACGACGATCGAGAGAAAGGAGAGGAGAAAGTAGAGAAGAAAGCCACGTTCCAGGAGATTCAGGTACCTCCGGTGGACAAATTTGCATCCTGAGGTTTACAAATCGACACGTTCGTGTGAGGGAATCATCTAGACCGTCTTCTTCAGGGGTTCTTTTCGTTCTCTAATGTTACTCACATTTTTCTTCTTCTTCCTTATGTACTTGACAATAGAAATTATGTGAGACTAATCCCCTTGTTCCTTAGGACCCGAGAGTAGTCTGGTTATGCATTGTAATTGACTATTATGCATTCATATATCTTTTTCTCTTAGTTCCTGGACGTAGATCTATGAGAGCATCGTGAATTATCTATGCTTGATCATCATAGGTAGTTGCTTAGACCATTAATTGCTTTGAGAAAGGGATCCAGGGTTGGAAGACTTGTAGATTTACACATTTTGTATCGCACCTTGAAAAGGGGCTTATGAATGTGAAGACAATAACCCAAAAGTGTCAATAAAGTACCTAAGTAATAACACAATTTCTACTAGAGTGATATTGGTATTCGATTAGGTAGTGAATTACACCGTAAGAGCATGTAATTCTTGTTATACGTCTCTTAATCTAGGGTTAGGAAAGATAATTATTAATGATATGATGTTAGTTGCAATGTTAACTGAGGTGAAACTGTAATCCTAAGGAATTCACTCCACTTAAGATCAAAAACCAGTAATCTTAGATTTATTTTCTGCATCTTAGATAATTAAACATTCACTCAAAGTTTTCATCGACTTAGTTGATCTCATCACAATTAGTAGTAGTCTTTAGAGAGTGTTTCCCTAAGTTTGACATCTTGACCTCTTTTGGCCTATATTACATTTATATGTATACTTGCATTTAACATGTGCTTTGCGTGAATCAAGTTTTTTACACCGTTGTCGAGGAAATGGAAACTCCGACACTACGAGTGTTATGATCGATCACTCTAGGCCACAACTTTTATTTTATTTTTTATTCTATCTAAGATGAATATCGAATATCATTTATTCAATTATTAGTATTCATTCTCACATTATTTTTAAAAATTGTAGGTACTAGTGCATGGTGTAAATAAGAAGAACCAATTATGGAGACTCATTGCCACAAAGTGCATTTCAAGAGGATTTCTTATGACAGAGCACATGAGTACAGTGGTTCTGCATGGCAAGTTATTCAGACTCCACCTGAGATGCCATCAATTGAAACTCCAACACCTCCATCGGAGGAACCAAAACCAGCTCAGATGACAGACGTGATAGAAGAACAGACTATTTGGGAGAAGATCAAGGTGTCTTCCTCCACAACTCAGCTAGGGCCAATCAAAAGACAAACCATTAATGTGGGCGGATACAAGATAGATCATGGGTTGGTAGTAATGGTCAAGTCACAGGCTTTCCATGGCCACAACAATGAGGACTCGATGACATACATTAGCAATTTTTTTTTAAAATTGTGATATTTTAAAGATTGATAGAGTGTCGGGGATAATGATTTATCTGAAGCTTCTCCCATCATCATTGGAAGACAATGCTAAGTCTTGGCTCTACAACCTATCACCTGAGTCCATTGAGACTTGGGAAGAGATGATAGATGCTTTCTTTGAGCATTACTTTCCACCCCAGAAGATGAACGAGTTTGTCAAGAATATTTACAACTTCAAACAACAAGTAGAAGAGTCCTATTCTGAAGCATGGGAAAGGTTCTAGAATATTTTGAGAAGGTCCCTCATCATGGGATCAATATTTAAGGACAGGCAAAGATTTTCTATTACGGGTTGCATCAGGAAGAAAGGACCACACTTGATAGTGCGGGAACATGCTTCTTCCTCAACAACAAGTCTCCATGTATCACACAATTCTAAAGAGCATGGCTAAGAACTAGTCACGGGGAGAGGAAAGAGAACATCCAGCAACCATTAAAAGTGTTGGAGAGCCCAAGGTGATTACAACATCAAATGATAAATTGGACTTGATTTCCAATAAATTATGTCATAAGGATGGAAGCTCTACTGGAGGAGAGGAAGAAGAATATATGTTTGCACGGTAGCAAAATTACAGGGGCAATGATTATTCATGGAAGAAGGATCCTAAGTTTTCTCAGAAGGATCCTAATCATTTTCAACAGGATCCAGCCCAAGCACATCATCAAGGAAATGCATAGCTGCATGAAAGGGGCCCTAGTAAGATTGAATGCATTGAGGACATGCTAGGTAAATTGGTTAGTCAATGGCCAGAAATAGAGGGAACTACAGAATCAAGGAGCACAAAAGTAGTATAGAGACTCAGATTTCTCAGATTATATTAGAGGTGTCATCCTTGAAGAAACATATTCAGTAAGGGTTCCCTGGAAACACCGACATACCTAATGGAAACCATCAAGTCAAGGTTGTGATTCTATGCAGTGGAAAGAAGATATTGAATTAAAAGAAGACTATCCTAGAAGCAAAGGATGACACGGGTGACACAGCACCAGTAGTTACTACTGATACAGTTGAGCCAGATACTACAGTAGAGGACAAGACAGTTAATGATGAAATTCATGAACCAGACGAGATAAAGAAGGAGGCGTATGTCCCACCTCACCAAAGGAAGTTGGTGATTCCATTGCCCTTTCTGAGCAGCTTGAAGTCAAAGAAAGTTGACCAACAATTGTCGAATTTTCTAGATAGCTTTATAAAGCTTCATGTAAACATCACATTGATTGATGCAATTGAACAGATCCCTTCCTATGACAAATTTTTGAAGGACATAATTAATAAAAAGAGGAGGACAGTTGATTCATATTCAGTGATGTTGAAGGAGCAAGTTAATGCTTTCATTCTAGGAACATTACAAAAAGGAAAGATATGGGCTGCTTCAACATATCATGTCACATCGGGAGGACATGGGTTGGGGAAGCTTTATGTGATTCAAGGGCAAGTATCAATCTTATTCCCTTGACTACCTTTAAGAAGTTGGGTCTTAAAGAATCCAGAAGGAGAAATATGACCATACAGCTAGCAGACAACTAAGTGGTCAGGCCATATGGTGCATGTGAGTTTGTTCTTATTAAGGTTGACAGCTTTGTATTTTTAACATATATTGTGGTAATGGATATGCAAGATGATCACGAAAATGAACTACTACCGAGGGGCCATTTCAAGCCACATCAGACATGATCTTAGAGATGGGAAAAGGATGATTGACACTGGATATCAAAAAAGACCGCTTTGAAATCAAGATGTCTGAGTCTGCACAGACAACTGAGGAGAAGGTACAGTGTCACAAGTTGTAGTAGGTTCAAGGAAAGATGTCTTTATTTCTAGGGAGGTCATTCCTAGACATGGCTCGTGTGATGACACAGATTCACAAAGGCATACTAGAAGTGGACATCTTGGAGAACACAAAGGAAGTTTCATTGACCAAGGTGGTTCAATATCCTGATGATGAAGAGGAGGTACATTGCCCAGAAACAATTCACGAGGCAGCTTCTTCCACTCTTGTTCAAGCATATCAACAGATGCATTTGAAAGTGTGCCTCATGAATTTGATGGACGACTATAATCGACATTGTTCTTTGGAGGAGTGTGTCTTATTTCTTAAGGCTTTACTGTGTTACTACACTAGGCACTTTGAGGATCTAGGACCGCCTCCTCCACCATTGATCCCATCTCTCTAGACCCCCACCCCCCCCGGATCTAGAGTTGAAGCCATTGTCACTGCACTTGAAGTATATTTTTTGGCAATAGAAGAGAAGCTTCCAGTTATCATACTGTCTTCATTCAGCATTCGGGAAGAGGAGAAACTATTGTGGTTTTGAAAAACCATTGGGTAGCATTTGGATGATCTGTTGCAAACATAAAAGAGATATCCCCTAGTTTCTTCCAGCACAAGATCAGACTAGAAGAAGGACCCAAACTGATAGTTCGACCTCAATGGTGTCTCAATCCCATTATGACTACAGTAGTAAAGGAGGTAGTAAAACTTTTACATGTAGGTATAATTTATGCTATCGCTGACTCTAACTAGGTAATAAAGGAGGGATAATGGTCACAACTAATTCTGCTATTGAGTCTCTACTAGATTGGTGAGTAGGTGGTGAGTATGTATTGATTATTAATGTTTGAACATCTCAACTTTAAATACCATTTTCTACTCCCCTTTATCGATTAGATTCTTGAGCGACTTGCCAGCCGCTCTCACTTTTGTTTTCTCGATAGGTATTCCGGATACAACCAGATTTCTAACAAGCCACAAGACCAAGAGAAGTCTACCTTCACTTGTCCTTATGACACTTTTGTGTATTGTCAGATACCTTTCGGTCTTTGCAATGCACCTACTACCTTCTAGAGATGCAAGCTCGCCATTTTTTCTGACAAGATACAACAATGTCTGGAGGTATTCATGGATGATTTTTTTGATGTACAGGGAATTGTTAGATAACTGCCTTGACAGTCTAAATAAGGTTTTGTAAAGATATGAGGACACTCACATAGTTTTGAATTGGGAAAAATGTCATATGATGGTGAGTGAGGGGATAATTTTGAGACATAAGGTCTCCAATATGAGAATGGAGGTTGAGCCGGTAAAAATAGAAGTCATCTCCAAGCTACCTCCACCATTACTGGCAAAGGGAGTGAGAAGCTTTCTAGGACATGATAGATTTTATCGACGCCTTATAAAAGATTTTTCAAAAATCACTAAACCACTCTCTGAGTTGTTGGAAAAGGATGCTGAATTTAATTTTGACGGGTGGTGTTTGAAGGTGTTTGAGGTGTTGAATAAGAAAGTGGTCTCCGCACTGATTGCTCGGGATCTAGACTAGAGCTAACCCTTTGAGTTGATGTGTGACGCATTGGATTATGCAGTTCAGGATATTTTAGGCTAACACCAAGAAAAAGTTTCCACTTCAATTTATTATGCGTCTAAGACCCTAAATGATGCCCAATTAAATTACTATCACTAGAAAAAGAATTATTGGCGGATGTCTTTACTTTTGGAAAAATTCACCAATACTTGACAGGGGCAAAAGTCATTGTGTGGACCGATCACACAGCAATTAAATATTTGTTGTAGAAGAAGGATGTCAAACATAGACTAATTAGGTGGATTTTGCTACTACAGGAGTTTGACATTAAAATTAAAGATAAGGCAGGCACAGAGAATGTGTGGTAGATCATTTGTCTAGGCTTGAATGAGTTGATGAAAAGGATATAGGCATACCAATAGTGGAAAAATTCCTAGATGAACAGTTCTTTTCCATGAAAAGCAAATATTTGTGGTTTGAAAACATTGTGAATTACATGGCTTGTGGTGAGCTTCCTGAAGACTGGGGGTATCAGGAGAAAAATAAGTTCTTCCATTCTTTGAGGTATTACGTGTGGGATGACCCCATCTTGCTCAATCAGTGTAGGGATGGTATTTTAAGGAAGTGTGTACATGATTACGAGTTTGAGAGTATCTTGGAACACTTCCACTCCTTACCTACTGGGGGGTCACCATGCTAGTTCTAGGACCGCGGCCAAAGTTTTAGAGTGTGGATTTTATTAGACAATTATTTTTAAGGAGGCATACAATTTTGTACTTCATTTTGACGTCTTTCAGCGTGCAGGGAATATATCTAAAAGACATGAAATGCCCTTAAATAATTTTTAGAAGATTGAAGTATTTATTTAAGGGGAATTTATTTCTTGGGCCCTTTCATGTCATTTAATTCTAACTTATACATATTTCTTTCCATTGATTATGTGTCTAAGTGGGTGGAAGCAATTCCAACCTACTCCAATGATGCCCAAGTTGTATGCAGGTCTATAAAAGATCACATATTTTGTAGGTTTGGGGTACCAAGATTGATTATTACTGATGGTGAATCTCACTTCACCAATAATAAATTTGGTGCACTTTTGAGCAAATATGGAGTGAGACACAGGGTAGTTACTCCATATCACCCACAAATCGAAGGACAGGTTGAGGTGTCTAATAGAGAGATAAAAAATCTTAGAGAAGACAATATCAATCAATAGGACAAACTTGAGTATGTATCTTAATGACACTCTATGGGCATATAGGAAAGCCTATAAGACACCTATAGGAACCACTTATTTTAGGTTGGTTTATGGTAGAGCTTGTCACTTACCCTTAGAGTTAGAACATAAATCCAAATGGGCCTGACACGGTAAAATCGTGCGTAAAAATGCAAGTGCACGCGTAGAGTAATATAGGCCTTGTGAGGCCCGACTCAAACTCAGGGACACGTAGTCTCACTAACTACTACTAACCACAGTACAATCGGCTAAGCCGGTTGAAAATGTTGAATTGAGTTTTAACAAAATAAAAGAAAATGGTTGATTTGAATATGGTTGAATTCCTTAGGTTTACCAGTTTCACCATGGGGTCTCATTGTATATCATTTCTACCGAATCAATATAAACTCCTACTATTAACCTGGATAGAAAGCCTATAGCCCGAATTGTTCGATCCCACGATACAATTCACTACCTAAATCTAATCCAATTCAAAGTCGATGGTAATTTATTCTTAGTTTAGGCGCATTATTGAAAACTTTGGGTTCTTTCCACTACCCTTACGTCACTTATTCCAAGGAATGCATAGGGAAGTGTATAAGTTATGGTTTTCTAACTATTAATCTCCCTTCTGGAGTGATTATTGGTCTAATATCTTATTAATGGTGATCAAGCAATGATAAGTCATTCAAATCCACACTTGTATATCCTGGAATAAAGAGAAACTTATACTAAATCATGTAAATGGTCAATACAATGATTCCCCGGGCTACTCCCGGGTCCTAAGGAAAAGAGGGGTTTAGCCCCGCATGGTTTTCTGTTGAGAACACATAGAAGGAGAGAAGAAAAATATGGGAAACACGAAGGAGATTCATGTAACCCCTAGAAAGAAGGTGCTCCGGATGATCCTCCTCAAGAAATGTGTGATATGCAGTCTTCCTGCAGTAGAAACGTCTGTCAGAGGTGCTTGAATCATCTGGTTGTCGTCCTTCGACTCTGTGCTCTCTTCCTCTCTTCTCTGGCCATCGTGTGATGCAAAAATGGATATTCTTTTGGTCTAGCCATCCACCCTTTTTGTCCTAGGTCACTTACGTTACCACATAATGTGGACCGTTGGATCGGGGCGGCCGTTTAGATTGCTGAAATCTGATAGAGTTGGTGGCACCGATTTGGTGGTCGGTGGCACTGACGGTATCAAGCTTTTTTCGATCTCTGGCTGAGTCGGTACCATCAACTAGAATGTCAGTTGCACCGAGCTACTATGAAATTTTTCTTCCTCTCTGATGCTATCTCAGTGGCACTGACGTGTGTTACAACCCCAAATTTTGGGTTCATTGGTTGAGGAATTTATTTTCTCATAATGAATATAAATGAACAAATAATGGATAAATGCATGGATTTCATTTACAATAGCCTTGTTGTTTGATTTGTGGGCTTTGTTGGCTATTGGGCCCAATAACAAGGATATTCAATTAATTAATGAATAACTGAGAATTGAGATAAGAAAGGTGTGGAAACCTCTAGAAGGCAAATCCAAAGAGGATTTCGTGCCTCTTAGATTCCTTGGGTTCCAAGGAGTCCAAAGTTGCAAAGAAAAGGCAATAAGAAAAGAAAATATCAATTAAGTATTTCCTTGTTAATAAAGAAAATTGAAAACATTGATGAAATAGGGAAAACATGTGAAAAGAAGTATTTTTGAGTTATCCTTAGTGGGATTTCGTATCCCAATGTTTCCTAATAATAAAAGGAATGCTAATGAGGAAAATAAGAGAGAAATAAAGAGAAATCAACAAAGAGGAAATATTTTAAAAAGAAATAGGCAAGATAATGGGAATAATGCATATTGATGCATTTAATGATAATGAGTGTTCCTTAAATAAAGAATTTCGAATTCTTTGAGTTTTATTGGGATTCAAGAAGTCCTAATCAAGGAAGAGGAAAGAGAAAATAGCAATAAAAGAAAATAAGAATATAATGAGAGTACATTATTAATAAATCCCATGTTATTATTAAAAGGAGGATATTTTCTATTAAAAGGGAAACTAAATTTCGTGACCAATAGTTTAAAAAGGCAAGTTTAAAGAGAATTAGAAAATGGATGTTCGTATTTCTAATATCCATATAATTGAGAATATCCAAAGATAAAGGAGAGAGAGAGGTCTACTTCCTAATAAAGGATTTGGTTTCCTATTAAGAAAGGGACTTGTTCCCTCTTAGACAGGCATGTTAGGGCGAGGATTCCTCCCCTATAAAAGGGGTAGGCCCTTTGGGATGAGTTCCAGAGATATTCCGCATCTCCCACTCTCTTTCCCCCATCTTCTTCTTGTTCTTCATCGTGCAACCCTAACCATGAGGGTATGGACCTATCCCGGAGTGATGAGAAGTGGTTGATGGCCTGAGTTAAGGTGGGAAGACTCCACGACCCTCTAGAGCTAAGCGGTTGCTAACCTAACGCTCCTGCCATCGCACAACTAGTGCAGTAGGTCTGCAACGTGCAGCTATCGCAGCAGCAATGAAGGGACGAGTTTCGCCTAGAAACGCGCGTGTGGGCTGCAAGCTGTGGACGCCCCGCGTGCGCCGAGGTGCGTCGGAGGTAGGGCACCCACCTGCGGTGGTTCCCGAGTCTCCAGAGAGGAGAGGTAGACCGCGGGAGGACGGCCAGCGGCGGCCGCAGCCGAAGGTTCGAGGTAGAAGACGACTAAATAGCTTTGGACGACTCTGCCCTTCGCGGGCTGAATAAACAGCGACTTAAGCAAGGGGCAAAAGAGTCTTTTCGTCATGTTTTTATAAGTGTCCAGCGACGTTGCATGGAGCCAAGCGACGTGGCGCTCTGTGATTGGCCCGAAGAAGGTAATTTTACAAAATTCATAACTCTTAATTGGTAGCTCCGATGAGAACATATGATACATGAATTTTGCTCACAAAAACGAGAGGAATCCATTAAAAATATAGTTGAATCTTAATTCTGATTGAAATTCGAAAAGTAGTACAAGTTATTAACTTTAATGTAATGATGATTAAGAAACCCTATTTTGATGTGTTTAATGTGATTAGGAGGGTTTAATTGATGAATAAAGTTGATATTAGCCTGTTAATGATAAAAAGGGACATTAGGTACAAAAAGGATGAACTTTGCATATAATTAGATTAATTTTGAGTTTCTTGTGCATGAATAATAATCTAATGGGCCTTGAAACCCTAATGTTAGTGGATGAGTTTATTAATGGCTTTAATTGACAAATTTGATGATTGGAGTTGAAATATGTGGAATCTAAACTATTAGAGTACAAAAGTCCTTAATTCTGGATAAAAACCCTAAAAGTAGTAATTAGGGATTTCTCAGGAATAAAAGGGTAAAATTATGATAAAATGAATTCATATGCGACTTAGATCATAATGGGCTATGAATTGATGATAAATGCTTATAATAATTTTGCCATGAAGTAAAAAGGATTAAAATAGTAGCTTTAATGAAAAGAGTCTTGATGGACTTAATTGATAGATAATGGTGTTGTTAATCTGAAAATAAGATTAAATGTTGTTAAAGCATAACCTTAACATCTTGTGTGACCACTAGATGAATAATTGGGGTTTATGAGTAATTAGGGTTTAAATAATAAAATATGAAAGAGAAACCCTAATTGCAACGGAAACCCTAAAAGGGGACTAGAAACCCTAGGAAGCGAGCTAGATTTAATAGATCTTAATGACATGAGTAATAATAGGAAATTGTATAAATGTTTCAGGATCTTATTGAATGCTTGCTTGCTTGGATTCTTATTTTCATGGATATTTCTATTAAAATCATCAGATCAGGTATGTGGTTACGCTTACGAATAACCGCATTAGTTTTCCGCATGTTTGCCGGATGGTTAATCGCATTGACTGCAATTAAACTGTTTGGATGTTCATACTCGCAAATTATAAAGTCACTATGACTATCACCTTAATAATAGAAGTATGGATTCTCGCACCTACATGCCACCCTGATGGATGATGCCAAAGGTCAGGCCCAGATGGGTAGACCAATGGACACCTTGAGTGGTGACCCCAGGCACTAAGAAGGTGGCCTATGTTATTGCATGACTAGTGGGCACCATGAGTGGTGACCCCCAGGCACCAAGCTCGGGATTGAGAAGGTGGCCTTAAGTCATTGGCAAAAGGGCAGCCTAAGGTGGGTATGCCAGGGTTAGGGCAAAAGCGGTGGAGGATGTCATATTGAAAAGTGTAAATAGGATTGTTAAATAATTTGATTGTGATTATTAAATTGTTAGTCATATGTGCAAACTTTTGGTTGACCCCACATACCAGTATATTTCGATATACTGACCGACGTTTTGTTTGTCGGCGTTTTAGGTACAAATGAAAAGAACAAACAGTAAAGTGGCATATGTGGAATTCAATGAGAAGTAACGTACACAGGAGGATTAGTTAGAGTAACATCTTCATGGATAGAAGTTTAGAAATCCCATCTTTTAAAAAGGTAAACAAAGTTTTATTTTATACCAGTTTTAGCTTTAGTTGGTAAAGTTTATTTAATTATTATTGATTATTTGTCGAACCTTTGATCCTGTTAATTGAATAACGGCTCTGACCTTCGGGTCTCCCTTAATTGGGGGTTACCGGGAGACGGGGTCGTTACAATTGGTATCAGAGCATAGGTTCCTCATCTAATCTTTAATAATTATTAAATTTTACAAATTCCGTAGAACCCAAGGGAGTTATTAGAGGATTATCTGAAAGACTGAGGTGTCTAGAAAAGGATCACGACCGGGGGCTGGCAATATTTTCCTCCGCACCGCTAGTCGGAATACGAGGACTCCCGGATCCGTGTGACTGCCTGGCCAAAGTCTTAGGGTATGAATCGAAATAAGATACCTTTTAGGACTCTCTTATCTCGTTCATCCTTTCTCAACTCAAATTCTGTTAAGGACCTTAAGGATTAGGGTTTTCTCTCTTTCCCTCACCCTCTTGAGGTATGGGTAAGGTTGATAAGGATTAAGGAATCCTCCAGCAAATTAATAAAAAGCATGTAAATAAGATGTCATGGACATAAGCTTAATAGAGTAAGCGTAAAGGAATAGATACATGCTTAGGTCGCATGACATGAGTTGTTATTGCCCTCAGGAGAGACCTGAGGATGGACCTCCTTGGTAGGAGGATGAGTAGAGAGAGTCAGTCGTGGAGGTAGAGACCTCCACTCAAGGTAGAAACCTAGCACATCCTTTGAGGATGATGGTAACCCTAAACCTAAGTGAAGGTTAGAGATAGAGATGACATGATGAGTTAGACCGAGTGTGTGGTTGGACATGCCTTGGGATCGTCATATGGGCCATGAGAGGTTGGATCACCTAGTACCTTTGGCGACCCAACCCTGGAGAGGGTCGTGCATGTTTGGGCGAAGGGTAACTCCTTCATGGATGAGGTTAGAGAAGAGCCTATAGGGCTGTCACCATAGGATATAACTTGTACCCAGAGTGCGTCAGCAATGGTGACATTAAACGAAACCCTAGTCAAGAGATCATGAGGGATGACTTATGAGATAAGCATAGGGGGTTATGGATAACCTTGGGTAAACATAAGTTTGAAGCATAGGTTTTCCCCATGTGGAGGTATGCTAGTGAAGCTTGATCCTTCATGGAGAAAGGACCTCAAGCAGTATGGCTGGATGTGGAGTTAGCTTTAGAGAGAGAAAGAAGGACTCAAGAAAGAGGATTGGAAGCTTAGGTTCCGAGACATAGGGAACAGTGGATAATCGAGGATGATGCGACCTAAGTGGATGATAGTGGTTGCCTTATGTTTGACCCCTGAAGGCTGATGATGTCTTGGTTGCCTTTAGAGGGACCAAACCTTAGAGGGAGGATGACGCTTCTAGTACCTATGGTTTAAGTGAGTACCTACTGGATGAGATAAAGAGTGCTTTAGACCCTGAGGAGGTTTAAGTAACCAGTTGTGAAGCTTTATACCTAGTTGGTTGTCTAGGAAGAGGAATCAACTCTGAAGTGTTGCTTAAGTAGAAAGATCATGGAAAGTACATGACATATCTTGAACATGCTTGATTCATGGTTAAGAGTTTGAACATGCAGTTGGATACCCAAAAGTGAACATAGGGTTCCTAGGCCTAAGAGGGGAAGCAGTGTACCCAATGCTCATGTTAAGATTTGAGTCTCTATAGTTTCAAGCATGGTACTCTTAATGTGTAGAGGTAAAGGAAAACCCCTTCAGGTAAGGGTATGTTTGATGAACCCCTCACGAATAAGTTGATCTGAGGATGAGGAAAGAGAATGAGTGTGATCTAGCATGGTTTTGTAGGTACGCTTGTGTCTTAGTAGTTGTTGGTTTTAGCATGCTCATACGGGTGTAAACCCTAAGGGTGGTTGTGACCTTGCTGTCATGGGTTGTAGTTTCCTCCCATCCTGGGAGAGGACCCTTGGTAGGGTGTGTACCAGTTCTGTCGGTTTTGAGGTGACCTGAAGAGGTCTCATAGGATCTTGAGAAGATAAGTGAAGAGTACATGGTATGAAAATGAACCTATAGGCCCATAGATAACCATCTCTAAGTGCATGTGGATGAGTTACCATGGAGGTAACCAGTATGGGGCCTGACCAAGGTAGGCAGGTTGCCATGACCCCTATGAAGGGATGAAAGTCAGTCATGAATGCAGAAAGAGGTGATGAAAGCTTGGGTAAGGTTCTAAGTCAGACATGTACTATAAGATAATCCCAAGTCTATCCTAGGGTCAGGTAGGGATAAGACCGATGAAAGACGGAGTTGCCTAATTCCCTAATTGCGCATGACCATAGGGTCGGGAGGTAACAGCTATCATTGTCTGAGGGCCATGGGTTAGGAGATTGATCACCTTCATTAACTCATGTGACCCAAAGGGCAAGCGAGTAGGGCACTCTCTGGTGCATATGGGAAGAGGGATGACCCCAAAAGTGCCGGCACCCTACAGACCTAGAGGATATGACCAAGGATTGTGTGTAAACCCAAGAAGGTTCGAGGCCAGTTTTCCATGAAAGTAACTTTGATATAATGATGATTGCGATATAGAGACATGAGTTGCACGTTTCAACGGAGGTGTACTGGCGAGGTGGGCTGTACCATCCCTACTCTTGGAATAGGAAGAACTCTGTATTTGGACGGCCGCCAAATGCTTATTTCTTCTTGTTATGAGAGTGAGAGATAGGACAGTATGCATGCCACACACCAAGGACAAAGATGTTGTAAGTTGGAACGTTGCTATAAGGAATAATGATAGAGATGTGGAAGGAATGATACATGGATGGTTCGCAAACACTATGAGAGGTAGTGTAGCTAGCTTATGAGGATGTTTTATCAGGAACTATCTGGAATTTGCAGATTAACCAAGGACGAGTTCGATCACAGTGAGTAGGAGCTTAGAGTTTCTTGATGAAGACAAACTTAGAGTTTGAGATGAGATGATAAGTATAATACATGGAAGAGTATGTCTTCAACATTGCTTAATATCGAAGGATGTGATGTGGTAATGGATGCTCTGGTGGAAATAGAGCTGTCTAGATTGGCTAGAAGGGAGTTGTTAGGCTAACCCTACGTTTGGAGAGAAGATGTGTTTTGGCTAACACTCAGATATGAGGAGATAGGTTGAACAAGTTAATGGTTGTTTAGTTAGCCAGTTAGTCCTTGATGTAGTGAAAGGATGGTGTTGGAACCTCAAATTCACTTCTTTGGAAAAGAAAGTGACGAAACCCTGATTAAAGTGGTTTAGGGTTTCTGAGGCATCAATACATGAGGACATGATATACCTTGGTACTACAAAGATAGTAAGTGATGGTAGCATTTCAGATGCATAAAACAAAGTTGCATGTAGCATGTGGCCATGCAAGCCAGGAGGTGAAGGACGAACACCATTAACCCAGTGCATGGATGTAAAGTATAAAGAGTTCCCGAGAAGGAATGAGAGTTCATCATTATGGATGTTGTGAGTCTCTCCTAGACCAAAAAGGTCAAGATACAATATGGGTTATGGTAGATCACCTTACCTAGATGACATGAGAAAGGAAGAGTTCTGTCAAGGGACAGATCTGGTTGAACTGCATATGAGATGAGATGGTTCAACTACACCATGATGCGAATTCAAAGGTTCTTGATGTGACCTAAAGGTTCACTTCCATAAGGTGGAAGTAGATACATGAAGAGCTCAGTGGTTGTACAGTTTATCACCCCATACTAATGGACAGTATGATCCGGACTAGTGGGTCTGATGAGAGCATGTGTGCTCATTTAGGGTGATACATAGAGACAGTTCCTAAGATGTGATGTTAACCACCATGGCCTTTATCGGGATGCAAGATGTTCCATAAGGAGGTAGTGTCGGTCACCACTTCATTATGAAGATGTTGGTGAAGGAGGCCTCGCGAAGGTCATAAAAGAACCCCAGGGGTGTGCAGATGACGTCGCTTTGATCGTGCAATGGCTGAGAGAAAGCCCAGTGGTGACATGAGTCACGAGCTGATACAAAGCAGACTGACATGCAATTCACTGTGGAGGAATAATGTGAAAATCCGACCCCTCTAAGCTACAGCTAAGAGAGCTGAATCCCCGATATAGGAATCCATTTGAGATGGATTGGTGGAGATGGTTGTGTATTCTTACCCCTCAGGATAACATGATGTATAATGTGTTACATGAGTCCGATCTAGAGCACGATGTGAGGTACCCAAGCCATGTGTTGAGCCTTGAACCTATTCAGCTTTTGAAAGGCTGAAATGTCCTGAGTCACCTATGAGGGTACGATATACCAAGGTAAGAAAGAACTCAGATGGAAGAATATGAGATGATGAAGGTTCTTGGAAAGCACCATGGTTAGGGTAAAGCCACATGGTAGCCTTGATGGACATAAGAAGGGATTATCCTGTTTGTTTGCTTGCTTGCTGGAATTTTGAGGACAAAATTCTTATAAGAGGGGAAGGATGTTACAACCCCAAATTTTGGGTTCATTGGTTGAGGAATTTATTTTCTCATAATGAATATAAATGAACAAATAATGGATAAATGCATGGATTTCATTTACAATAGCCTTGTTGTTTGATTTGTGGGCTTTGTTGGCTATTGGGCCCAATAACAAGGATATTCAATTAATTAATGAATAACTGAGAATTGAGATAAGAAAGGTGTGGAAACCTCTAGAAGGCAAATCCAAAGAGGATTTCGTGCCTCTTAGATTCCTTAGGTTCCAAGGAGTCCAAAGTTGCAAAGAAAAGGCAATAAGAAAAGAAAATATCAATTAAGTATTTCCTTGTTAATAAAGAAAATTGAAAACATTGATGAAATAGGGAAAACATGTGAAAAGAAGTATTTTTGAGTTATCCTTAGTGGGATTTCGTATCCCAATGTTTCCTAATAATAAAAGGAATGCTAATGAGGAAAATAAGAGAGAAATAAAGAGAAATCAACAAAGAGGAAATATTTTAAAAAGAAATAGGCAAGATAATGGGAATAATGCATATTGATGCATTTAATGATAATGAGTGTTCCTTAAATAAAGAATTTCGAATTCTTTGAGTTTTATTGGGATTCAAGAAGTCCCAATCAAGGAAGAGGAAAGAGAAAATAGCAATAAAAGAAAATAAGAATATAATGAGAGTACATTATTAATAAATCCCATGTTATTATTAAAAGGAGGATATTTTCTATTAAAAGGGAAACTAAATTTCGTGACCAATAGTTTAAAAAGGCAAGTTTAAAGAGAATTAGAAAATGGATGTTCGTATTTCTAATATCCATATAATTGAGAATATCCAAAGATAAAGGAGAGAGAGAGGTCTACTTCCTAATAAAGGATTTGGTTTCCTATTAAGAAAGGGACTTGTTCCCTCTTAGACAGGCATGTTAGGGCGAGGATTCCTCCCCTATAAAAGGGGTAGGCCCTTTGGGACGAGTTCCAGAGATATTCCGCATCTCCCACTCTCTTTCCCCCATCTTCTTCTTGTTCTTCATCGTGCAACCCTAACCATGAGGGTATGGACCTATCCCGGAGTGATGAGAAGTGGTTGATGGCCTGAGTTAAGGTGGGAAGACTCCACGACCCTCTAGAGCTAAGCGGTTGCTAACCTAACGCTCCTGCCATCGCACAACTAGTGCAGTAGGTCTGCAACGTGCAGCTATCGCAGCAGCAATGAAGGGACGAGTTTCGCCTAGAAACGCGCGTGTGGGCTGCAAGCTGCGGACGCCCCACGTGCGTCGAGGTGCGTCGGAGGTAGGGCACCCACCTGCGGTGGTTCCCGAGTCTCCAGAGAGGAGAGGTAGACCGCGGGAGGACGGCCAGCGGCGGCCGCAGCCGAAGGTTCGAGGTAGAAGACGACTAAATAGCTTTGGACGACTCTGCCCTTCGCGGGCTGAATAAACAGCGACTTAAGCAAGGGGCAAAAGAGTCTTTTCGTCATGTTTTTATAAGTGTCCAGCGACGTTGCATGGAGCCAAGCGACGTGGCGCTCTGTGATTGGCCCGAAGAAGGTAATTTTACAAAATTCATAACTCTTAATTGGTAGCTCCGATGAGAACATATGATACATGAATTTTGCTCACAAAAACGAGAGGAATCCATTAAAAATATAGTTGAATCTTAATTCTGATTGCAATTCGAAAAGTAGTACAAGTTATTAACTTTAATGTAATGATGATTAAGAAACCCTATTTTGATGTGTTTAATGTGATTAGGAGGGTTTAATTGATGAATAAAGTTGATATTAGCCTGTTAATGATAAAAAGGGACATTAGGTACAAAAAGGATGAACTTTGCATATAATTAGATTAATTTTGAGTTTCTTGTGCATGAATAATAATCTAATGGGCCTTGAAACCCTAATGTTAGTGGATGAGTTTATTAATGGCTTTAATTGACAAATTTGATGATTGGAGTTGAAATATGTGGAATCTAAACTATTAGAGTACAAAAGTCCTTAATTCTGGATAAAAACCCTAAAAGTAGTAATTAGGGATTTCTCAGGAATAAAAGGGTAAAATTATGATAAAATGAATTCATATGCGACTTAGATCATAATGGGCTATGAATTGATGATAAATGCTTATAATAATTTTGCCATGAAGTAAAAAGGATTAAAATAGTAGCTTTAATGAAAAGAGTCTTGATGGACTTAATTGATAGATAATGGTGTTGTTAATCTGAAAATAAGATTAAATGTTGTTAAAGCATAACCTTAACATCTTGTGTGACCACTAGATGAATAATTGGGGTTTATGAGTAATTAGGGTTTAAATAATAAAATATGAAAGAGAAACCCTAATTGCAACGGAAACCCTAAAAGGGGACTAGAAACCCTAGGAAGCGAGCTAGATTTAATAGATCTTAATGACATGAGTAATAATAGGAAATTGTATAAATGTTTCAGGATCTTATTGAATGCTTGCTTGCTTGGATTCTTATTTTCATGGATATTTCTATTAAAATCATCAGATCAGGTATGTGGTTACGCTTACGAATAACCGCATTAGTTTTCCGCATGTTTGCCGGATGGTTAATCGCATTGACTGCAATTAAACTATTTGGATGTTCATACTCGCAAATTATAAAGTCACTATGACTATCACCTTAATAATAGAAGTATGGATTCTTGCACCTACATGCCACCCTGATGGATGATGCCAAAGGTCAGGCCCAGATGGGTAGACCAATGGACACCTTGAGTGGTGACCCCAGGCACTAAGAAGGTGGCCTATGTTATTGCATGACTAGTGGGCACCATGAGTGGTGACCCCCAGGCACCAAGCTCGGGATTGAGAAGGTGGCCTTAAGTCATTGGCAAAAGGGCAGCCTAAGGTGGGTATGCCAGGGTTAGGGCAAAAGCGGTGGAGGATGTCATATTGAAAAGTGTAAATAGGATTGTTAAATAATTTGATTGTGATTATTAAATTGTTAGTCATATGTGCAAACTTTTGGTTGACCCCACATACCAGTATATTTCGATATACTGACCGACGTTTTGTTTGTCGGCGTTTTAGGTACAAATGAAAAGAACAAACAGTAAAGTGGCATATGTGGAATTCAATGAGAAGTAACGTACACAGGAGGATTAGTTAGAGTAACATCTTCATGGATAGAAGTTTAGAAATCCCATCTTTTAAAAAGGTAAACAAAGTTTTATTTTATACCAGTTTTAGCTTTAGTTGGTAAAGTTTATTTAATTATTATTGATTATTTGTCGAACCTTTGATCCTGTTAATTGAATAACGGCTCTGACCTTCGGGTCTCCCTTAATTGGGGGTTACCGGGAGACGGGGTCGTTACAATTGGTATCAGAGCATAGGTTCCTCATCTAATCTTTAATAATTATTAAATTTTACAAATTCCGTAGAACCCAAGGGAGTTATTAGAGGATTATCTGAAAGACTGAGGTGTCTAGAAAAGGATCACGACCGGGGGCTGGCAATATTTTCCTCCGCACCGCTAGTCGGAATACGAGGACTCCCGGATCCGTGTGACTGCCTGGCCAAAGTCTTAGGGTATGAATCGAAATAAGATACCTTTTAGGACTCTCTTATCTCGTTCATCCTTTCTCAACTCAAATTCTGTTAAGGACCTTAAGGATTAGGGTTTTCTCTCTTTCCCTCACCCTCTTGAGGTATGGGTAAGGTTGATAAGGATTAAGGAATCCTCCAGCAAATTAATAAAAAGCATGTAAATAAGATGTCATGGACATAAGCTTAATAGAGTAAGCGTAAAGGAATAGATACATGCTTAGGTCGCATGACATGAGTTGTTATTGCCCTCAGGAGAGACCTGAGGATGGACCTCCTTGGTAGGAGGATGAGTAGAGAGAGTCAGTCGTGGAGGTAGAGACCTCCACTCAAGGTAGAAACCTAGCACATCCTTTGAGGATGATGGTAACCCTAAACCTAAGTGAAGGTTAGAGATAGAGATGACATGATGAGTTAGACCGAGTGTGTGGTTGGACATGCCTTGGGATCGTCATATGGGCCATGAGAGGTTGGATCACCTAGTACCTTTGGCGACCCAACCCTGGAGAGGGTCGTGCATGTTTGGGCGAAGGGTAACTCCTTCATGGATGAGGTTAGAGAAGAGCCTATAGGGCTGTCACCATAGGATATAACTTGTACCCAGAGTGCGTCAGCAATGGTGACATTAAACGAAACCCTAGTCAAGAGATCATGAGGGATGACTTATGAGATAAGCATAGGGGGTTATGGATAACCTTGGGTAAACATAAGTTTGAAGCATAGGTTTTCCCCATGTGGAGGTATGCTAGTGAAGCTTGATCCTTCATGGAGAAAGGACCTCAAGCAGTATGGCTGGATGTGGAGTTAGCTTTAGAGAGAGAAAGAAGGACTCAAGAAAGAGGATTGGAAGCTTAGGTTCCGAGACATAGGGAACAGTGGATAATCGAGGATGATGCGACCTAAGTGGATGATAGTGGTTGCCTTATGTTTGACCCCTGAAGGCTGATGATGTCTTGGTTGCCTTTAGAGGGACCAAACCTTAGAGGGAGGATGACGCTTCTAGTACCTATGGTTTAAGTGAGTACCTACTGGATGAGATAAAGAGTGCTTTAGACCCTGAGGAGGTTTAAGTAACCAGTTGTGAAGCTTTATACCTAGTTGGTTGTCTAGGAAGAGGAATCAACTCTGAAGTGTTGCTTAAGTAGAAAGATCATGGAAAGTACATGACATATCTTGAACATGCTTGATTCATGGTTAAGAGTTTGAACATGCAGTTGGATACCCAAAAGTGAACATAGGGTTCCTAGGCCTAAGAGGGGAAGCAGTGTACCCAATGCTCATGTTAAGATTTGAGTCTCTATAGTTTCAAGCATGGTACTCTTAATGTGTAGAGGTAAAGGAAAACCCCTTCAGGTAAGGGTATGTTTGATGAACCCCTCACGAATAAGTTGATCTGAGGATGAGGAAAGAGAATGAGTGTGATCTAGCATGGTTTTGTAGGTACGCTTGTGTCTTAGTAGTTGTTGGTTTTAGCATGCTCATACGGGTGTAAACCCTAAGGGTGGTTGTGACCTTGCTGTCATGGGTTGTAGTTTCCTCCCATCCTGGGAGAGGACCCTTGGTAGGGTGTGTACCAGTTCTGTCGGTTTTGAGGTGACCTGAAGAGGTCTCATAGGATCTTGAGAAGATAAGTGAAGAGTACATGGTATGAAAATGAACCTATAGGCCCATAGATAACCATCTCTAAGTGCATGTGGATGAGTTACCATGGAGGTAACCAGTATGGGGCCTGACCAAGGTAGGCAGGTTGCCATGACCCCTATGAAGGGATGAAAGTCAGTCATGAATGCAGAAAGAGGTGATGAAAGCTTGGGTAAGGTTCTAAGTCAGACATGTACTATAAGATAATCCCAAGTCTATCCTAGGGTCAGGTAGGGATAAGACCGATGAAAGACGGAGTTGCCTAATTCCCTAATTGCGCATGACCATAGGGTCGGGAGGTAACAGCTATCATTGTCTGAGGGCCATGGGTTAGGAGATTGATCACCTTCATTAACTCATGTGACCCAAAGGGCAAGCGAGTAGGGCACTCTCTGGTGCATATGGGAAGAGGGATGACCCCAAAAGTGCCGGCACCCTACAGACCTAGAGGATATGACCAAGGATTGTGTGTAAACCCAAGAAGGTTCGAGGCCAGTTTTCCATGAAAGTAACTTTGATATAATGATGATTGCGAGATAGAGACATGAGTTGCACGTTTCAACGGAGGTGTACTGGCGAGGTGGGCTGTACCATCCCTACTCTTGGAATAGGAAGAACTCTGTATTTGGACGGCCGCCAAATGCTTATTTCTTCTTGTTATGAGAGTGAGAGATAGGACAGTATGCATGCCACACACCAAGGACAAAGATGTTGTAAGTTGGAACGTTGCTATAAGGAATAATGATAGAGATGTGGAAGGAATGATACATGGATGGTTCGCAAACACTATGAGAGGTAGTGTAGCTAGCTTATGAGGATGTTTTATCAGGAACTATCTGGAATTTGCAGATTAACCAAGGACGAGTTCGATCACAGTGAGTAGGAGCTTAGAGTTTCTTGATGAAGACAAACTTAGAGTTTGAGATGAGATGATAAGTATAATACATGGAAGAGTATGTCTTCAACATTGCTTAATATCGAAGGATGTGATGTGGTAATGGATGCTCTGGTGGAAATAGAGCTGTCTAGATTGGCTAGAAGGGAGTTGTTAGGCTAACCCTACGTTTGGAGAGAAGATGTGTTTTGGCTAACACTCAGATATGAGGAGATAGGTTGAACAAGTTAATGGTTGTTTAGTTAGCCAGTTAGTCCTTGATGTAGTGAAAGGATGGTGTTGGAACCTCAAATTCACTTCTTTGGAAAAGAAAGTGACGAAACCCTGATTAAAGTGGTTTAGGGTTTCTGAGGCATCAATACATGAGGACATGATATACCTTGGTACTACAAAGATAGTAAGTGATGGTAGCATTTCAGATGCATAAAACAAAGTTGCATGTAGCATGTGGCCATGCAAGCCAGGAGGTGAAGGACGAACACCATTAACCCAGTGCATGGATGTAAAGTATAAAGAGTTCCCGAGAAGGAATGAGAGTTCATCATTATGGATGTTGTGAGTCTCTCCTAGACCAAAAAGGTCAAGATACAATATGGGTTATGGTAGATCACCTTACCTAGATGACATGAGAAAGGAAGAGTTCTGTCAAGGGACAGATCTGGTTGAACTGCATATGAGATGAGATGGTTCAACTACACCATGATGCGAATTCAAAGGTTCTTGATGTGACCTAAAGGTTCACTTCCATAAGGTGGAAGTAGATACATGAAGAGCTCAGTGGTTGTACAGTTTATCACCCCATACTAATGGACAGTATGATCCGGACTAGTGGGTCTGATGAGAGCATGTGTGCTCATTTAGGGTGATACATAGAGACAGTTCCTAAGATGTGATGTTAACCACCATGGCCTTTATCGGGATGCAAGATGTTCCATAAGGAGGTAGTGTCGGTCACCACTTCATTATGAAGATGTTGGTGAAGGAGGCCTCGCGAAGGTCATAAAAGAACCCCAGGGGTGTGCAGATGACGTCGCTTTGATCGTGCAATGGCTGAGAGAAAGCCCAGTGGTGACATGAGTCACGAGCTGATACAAAGCAGACTGACATGCAATTCACTGTGGAGGAATAATGTGAAAATCCGACCCCTCTAAGCTACAGCTAAGAGAGCTGAATCCCCGATATAGGAATCCATTTGAGATGGATTGGTGGAGATGGTTGTGTATTCTTACCCCTCAGGATAACATGATGTATAATGTGTTACATGAGTCCGATCTAGAGCACGATGTGAGGTACCCAAGCCATGTGTTGAGCCTTGAACCTATTCAGCTTTTGAAAGGCTGAAATGTCCTGAGTCACCTATGAGGGTACGATATACCAAGGTAAGAAAGAACTCAGATGGAAGAATATGAGATGATGAAGGTTCTTGGAAAGCACCATGGTTAGGGTAAAGCCACATGGTAGCCTTGATGGACATAAGAAGGGATTATCCTGTTTGTTTGCTTGCTTGCTGGAATTTTGAGGACAAAATTCTTATAAGAGGGGAAGGATGTTACAACCCCAAATTTTGGGTTCATTGGTTGAGGAATTTATTTTCTCATAATGAATATAAATGAACAAATAATGGATAAATGCATGGATTTCATTTACAATAGCCTTGTTGTTTGATTTGTGGGCTTTGTTGGCTATTGGGCCCAATAACAAGGATATTCAATTAATTAATGAATAACTGAGAATTGAGATAAGAAAGGTGTGGAAACCTCTAGAAGGCAAATCCAAAGAGGATTTCGTGCCTCTTAGATTCCTTGGGTTCCAAGGAGTCCAAAGTTGCAAAGAAAAGGCAATAAGAAAAGAAAATATCAATTAAGTATTTCCTTGTTAATAAAGAAAATTGAAAACATTGATGAAATAGGGAAAACATGTGAAAAGAAGTATTTTTGAGTTATCCTTAGTGGGATTTCGTATCCCAATGTTTCCTAATAATAAAAGGAATGCTAATGAGGAAAATAAGAGAGAAATAAAGAGAAATCAACAAAGAGGAAATATTTTAAAAAGAAATAGGCAAGATAATGGGAATAATGCATATTGATGCATTTAATGATAATGAGTGTTCCTTAAATAAAGAATTTCGAATTCTTTGAGTTTTATTGGGATTCAAGAAGTCCCAATCAAGGAAGAGGAAAGAGAAAATAGCAATAAAAGAAAATAAGAATATAATGAGAGTACATTATTAATAAATCCCATGTTATTATTAAAAGGAGGATATTTTCTATTAAAAGGGAAACTAAATTTCGTGACCAATAGTTTAAAAAGGCAAGTTTAAAGAGAATTAGAAAATGGATGTTCGTATTTCTAATATCCATATAATTGAGAATATCCAAAGATAAAGGAGAGAGAGAGGTCTACTTCCTAATAAAGGATTTGGTTTCCTATTAAGAAAGGGACTTGTTCCCTCTTAGACAGGCATGTTAGGGCGAGGATTCCTCCCCTATAAAAGGGGTAGGCCCTTTGGGACGAGTTCCAGAGATATTCCGCATCTCCCACTCTCTTTCCCCCATCTTCTTCTTGTTCTTCATCGTGCAACCCTAACCATGAGGGTATGGACCTATCCCGGAGTGATGAGAAGTGGTTGATGGCCTGAGTTAAGGTGGGAAGACTCCACGACCCTCTAGAGCTAAGCGGTTGCTAACCTAACGCTCCTGCCATCGCACAACTAGTGCAGTAGGTCTGCAACGTGCAGCTATCGCAGCAGCAATGAAGGGACGAGTTTCGCCTAGAAACGCGCGTGTGGGCTGCAAGCTGCGGACGCCCCGTGTGCGCCGAGGTGCGTCGGAGGTAGGGCACCCACCTGCGGTGGTTCCCGAGTCTCCAGAGAGGAGAGGTAGACCGCGGGAGGACGGCCAGCGGCGGCCGCAGCCGAAGGTTCGAGGTAGAAGACGACTAAATAGCTTTGGACGACTCTGCCCTTCGCGGGCTGAATAAACAGCGACTTAAGCAAGGGGCAAAAGAGTCTTTTCGTCATGTTTTTATAAGTGTCCAGCGACGTTGCATGGAGCCAAGCGACGTGGCGCTCTGTGATTGGCCCGAAGAAGGTAATTTTACAAAATTCATAACTCTTAATTGGTAGCTCCGATGAGAACATATGATACATGAATTTTGCTCACAAAAACGAGAGGAATCCATTAAAAATATAGTTGAATCTTAATTCTGATTGCAATTCGAAAAGTAGTACAAGTTATTAACTTTAATGTAATGATGATTAAGAAACCCTATTTTGATGTGTTTAATGTGATTAGGAGGGTTTAATTGATGAATAAAGTTGATATTAGCCTGTTAATGATAAAAAGGGACATTAGGTACAAAAAGGATGAACTTTGCATATAATTAGATTAATTTTGAGTTTCTTGTGCATGAATAATAATCTAATGGGCCTTGAAACCCTAATGTTAGTGGATGAGTTTATTAATGGCTTTAATTGACAAATTTGATGATTGGAGTTGAAATATGTGGAATCTAAACTATTAGAGTACAAAAGTCCTTAATTCTGGATAAAAACCCTAAAAGTAGTAATTAGGGATTTCTCAGGAATAAAAGGGTAAAATTATGATAAAATGAATTCATATGCGACTTAGATCATAATGGGCTATGAATTGATGATAAATGCTTATAATAATTTTGCCATGAAGTAAAAAGGATTAAAATAGTAGCTTTAATGAAAAGAGTCTTGATGGACTTAATTGATAGATAATGGTGTTGTTAATCTGAAAATAAGATTAAATGTTGTTAAAGCATAACCTTAACATCTTGTGTGACCACTAGATGAATAATTGGGGTTTATGAGTAATTAGGGTTTAAATAATAAAATATGAAAGAGAAACCCTAATTGCAACGGAAACCCTAAAAGGGGACTAGAAACCCTAGGAAGCGAGCTAGATTTAATAGATCTTAATGACATGAGTAATAATAGGAAATTGTATAAATGTTTCAGGATCTTATTGAATGCTTGCTTGCTTGGATTCTTATTTGCATGGATATTTCTATTAAAATCATCAGATCAGGTATGTGGTTACGCTTACGAATAACCGCATTAGTTTTCCGCATGTTTGCCAGATGGTTAATCGCATTGACTGCAATTAAACTGTTTGGATGTTCATACTCGCAAATTATAAAGTCACTATGACTATCACCTTAATAATAGAAGTATGGATTCTCGCACCTACATGCCACCCTGATGGATGATGCCAAAGGTCAGGCCCAGATGGGTAGACCAATGGACACCTTGAGTGGTGACCCCAGGCACTAAGAAGGTGGCCTATGTTATTGCATGACTAGTGGGCACCATGAGTGGTGACCCCCAGGCACCAAGCTCGGGATTGAGAAGGTGGCCTTAAGTCATTGGCAAAAGGGCACCCTAAGGTGGGTATGCCAGGGTTAGGGAAAAAGCGGTGGAGGATGTCATATTGAAAAGTGTAAATAGGATTGTTAAATAATTTGATTGTGATTATTAAATTGTTAGTCATATGTGCAAACTTTTGGTTGACCCCACATACCAGTATATTTCGATATACTGACCGACGTTTTGTTTGTCGGCGTTTTAGGTACAAATGAAAAGAACAAACAGTAAAGTGGCATATGTGGAATTCAATGAGAAGTAACGTACACAGGAGGATTAGTTAGAGTAACATCTTCATGGATAGAAGTTTAGAAATCCCATCTTTTAAAAAGGTAAACAAAGTTTTATTTTATACCAGTTTTAGCTTTAGTTGGTAAAGTTTATTTAATTATTATTGATTATTTGTCGAACCTTTGATCCTGTTAATTGAATAACGGCTCTGACCTTCGGGTCTCCCTTAATTGGGGGTTACCGGGAGACGGGGTCGTTACAACGTGGGTGGTTGGTGCCATCGACTCTTAGGGTCGATTGAGGTCGAGTCCCTGATGTCATCTCAGTGGCACCGACCTGTGTGGTTGGTGGCACTGACTCTTCAAATATATGGAAGCTCCTGAAATTTGACAAGGACCATGTATTAAGTCGAGAAATATATAAAATAATATAATTATGATGAAATAAGCATAGTTTGATGCACAAAGAGTATACAAGCTAATTATCAAGATTTAAGCACATATGATCAACAAATTGACTAAAAATTGCACAAAACGAATGTAAACTAGGCTTGTAATAACCGACTCAAAACCCATACATCAAACTCCCCTAAGCTAAATCTTCCTCGTCCTCGAGCAACAACACCTTTGGATCTAATTGAGATAAGTCAGCTGAATGACATCATGCATAAGGTACATCTAAAAATCTCCACCTTTCGGTCCTCCTTCCGGCCTTTAGTGACCAATGAACACTAACTGTCCTATAGGCAACCAAAAACCTCTATCCAAGATGTCCACCCCCAATCAATGAGACACTATCAGTTAAAGCAGTTAATATTCATTCGGTTCATATTTGATGCATCGTGTGATCTCCTACCTACTTGCTCTTTTCTCTACCTTCCATCTACATGGAAGCAGTTCTCCAGATAGAATAATGAATGAGGATCAAATCATCTGAGTGGCCTACCAATAAGAGCAACGGGTGGTTGAAATAGATGGTTGTGGAAGAATCATGAGCACATAAAATTATTCATGCAATAAAAAATCATGATGAACCTATGATAATGCAATTTTTAGAATGCTTTTAATGCCTAATCGTTGTGGTGAAATGATGCATGTAACTATTATTTCATCTCAATATAAGACAAAATATATACAAAACTTCATCATGTGCTAACTTTTCTTTATAATTAGGTAGAATTATGCCCTTGAACTTTCAGAAATATGTAAGTACACTTTTTTTTCTTTTTTTTCTTCATTTAAGCCCCCTTTCAATCATGATAAAATTGCTTTGACCTTCTAATTGCACTACACCTTTAATTTGTATAAGTGTTGTCTCTCTTTTTTTTCAAAGAATGGGCACAATCACTACCTTTTTATTAAAAGAGAAGAAGTTAGAATAGAATTTTATGCAAGAAGAAATGCCATGCTTATGCAACTAGATGAACAAAGGTGTTATACAACTAAATGACATGCACCATGATTTTGTTATGCATGTATGATTTTTCTATTTTTTTATGCACTAATGCAAACAAAAATAAATAACTACTATGCAAGGTCTATTATGCAATGTAAATGCAATCAAAAGAAAAAAAATGATAGCATGTGCTCAATCCTCTTATGGTGGGGTATGAGTCAAAGGTATGCGGTGGGTGAGATCACATGATTAAGAGACAGAATCTACAGAAAAAATCATATGTCCCTCTCTAATGACCTATGTAAGGGTAATCAAGGGGTTTCTTTCTTAAATTTTTAATTTAAGGTCATGTTAGTGTTTGATCAGTTTAGGCTTAAAAATCCTTGTCAATCACTTTCTTAGACAAATTAGATGGTCATTTATGCTCTAATGTCCTAAAGCTGACTTACTCAAGCACTTCCTCAGTTATGTGACTCGATTACTTGCAAGATAAGCTCATACAGAACTTTTTTTTATAATGCACCCAACCCAGAGATTGATATTCTCAATTGAAACCAAGCATTTACTTCTCCACAGATTACACTAGATAGATCGTGGATCCTACATAACAGAAAAACTAACAAGAAAACTAACTAGTTTTCTCAAAATAAAACAAATAAAAAGCTAAAAAAACTAAGATAGAAGTTGTTCCAGCACCCCCCCCCAAGATTGAATGTGACTATGGCCTCATAGTCAACATCCCAACTTAAGAGGTGGAACAGTGATACCCGACTCAAAATGGTGGTGGCGGTGGCTGGTTGACGACATGTCCGGCGGCATTGGGCAACCTCCAAAGTACCCCTGGCTCCAATAATCATCAAAGAAAGGCTATTGATAATTTTCCATCCACTGCAGATGATGATGCATGCTCTCTTGGTTTGCCAAGAGAAGGCGTTCATTTTCATATATTGTCTGCCGGTTGGTATACTGTCGACCTTACACATCCTGAATGCCAGCCTTGAATTGGGCTTGCTATTACTTATGCATCTGGATGTCCTATAGCATACTATACATACCCACCATAGAATCTTCAGATAGTCCACGTGGGCGTATCTGGGCCATAGATCGGAGTTGTCCATGGATTGGTGTTTCCTTGGGTCAATGGAACTGACATGGCGTCGGTGGTACCGACTTGATGACCGATATTTTTTTTTCGATGCATCGACACACCTACCGAGCCTGGGACCTCATGTCAAGTCGGTGCCACTAACATAGGTGTCGATGGTACCAACGACTCATTAGTCAACCACATCTGAGTTTTGTACTTTCTTTAGATATGTCGGTGGCACCGACATAGATGTCAGTGGCACCAACTTGTATCAGTCGATATGCCCATCTCTCTGACCCTATTTCAATGGCACCAACTTGGAAGTCGGTGGCACCAACTCATCCACAGACTACACATTGAACAAATGAGTTAGGGTATCACTTTTATATAATATTTTAAGAAAAACAAGTACTGTGAAAATGACATAATAAAAATGAATTTAAAAAACATTCTAATGGTTAGGTTGCCTCTCAACAAGTGCACTTATTTAACATCTTAGCTAGACAACTCCATTGTTGAGATTAATTAGGAGCAATAAGTTTCACCTCATACTCCTTCCTCACAAAATCTTCTCCTATTTCAATCTTTGACCATTGACCAAGAAGGATCTCTCTCCCTCTTTTATCCTAACCGCTCCATGTGGAAACACCTCGTCTATGATGAACGGTCCACTCCACCTAAATCTCAATTTCCCGGGGTGCAATTTAAATCTTGAGTTAAAGAGCAACACACTCTCTCCTGGTAAAAAGACTCTCCTAGCTATATGGTAGTCATGAATTTGCTTAGTTCTTTCCTTGTAAAATCTTGAGTTCTCATAAGCATTCATCTGAATTTCATCAAGCTCATTCAACTCTAACATCCTTGTCTTACTAGCTTCATTAAGATCAAAATTGAGCCTTCTCAACGCCCAATGACCTTATGTTCTAAAGCCACAGGAAGATGACACACTCAGCCATAGATAAACTTAAAGGGTGTGGTTCCTATGGGCATTTTATAGGCAGTCCTATAGGCCCATAGAGAATCAACTAACAAGTCACTCTAATTCTTCCTACTAGATGACACCGTCTTTTCAAGGATCTTTTTAATCTCACGATTGGAAACCTCTACTTGTCCTTGTATTTGTGGGTGATATGGAGTACCCACACGGTGTGTCACTCCATAATTTTGCAAAAGTGCCCCAAATTTTTTATTAGTGAAATGAATTCCTTCATCACTTATGATCATCCTTGGCACCCCAAATCTACAGAAAATGTGATCCTTAACAAATTTGCATACAACATTTGCATCATTGGTTGAGGTTGGAATTGCTTCCACCCACTTTGACGTATAATCTATAGCCAACAAGATGTAAAGGTTGGAGTTAGAGGACACAAAGGGTCCTATGAAATCAATACCCCACAAATCAAAAACCTCTACTTCTTGAAACACAATCAAGGGCATCTCCTGCCGCTTTGATTTGTTACCTGACCGCTGACATGCATCACACCTACGCACAAAGTCGTACACATCTTTGAATAGGGTCGGCCAATATAATCCACTCTCCAACACCTTTGTGGATGTCCTAAAACTAGCATGGTGTCTACCTATAAGTAGTGTGTGGCAATGTTTCAACACACTCTCATACTCACCTTTAGGTACACATCTCCTCAAAATTCCATCCATGTATTGTTTCAACAAAATAGGATCATCCCAAAATTAATAGCGTAAAGAGTGAAAGAATCTTTTCTTTTCTTGATAACCCCGATCTACAGACAATTATTTACAATCTAAATGATTCACAATATTAACAAACCATGGATCTTTTTGGTTAAGGGTGAACAACTGCTCATCAGGGAAGGTCTCTAGAATGTGTATATTCATGTCCTTCTCATCTACTCTCTCCGAATGAGATAGGTGGTCAGCCATGACATTCTCTACCCCTGCTTTATCCTTGACCTCAATATCAAACTCCTACAATAAAAGGATCCATCTAATCAATCGTGGTTTAGCATCCTTCTTCTGCAGTAAGTACTTAATAGCCGCATGGTCAGTCCACACACCACCACTTTTGCTCCCACAAGATATTGTCTAAAATTTTCAAAAGAAAAGACAACAGCTAGCAACTCTTTTTCAGTTGTGGTGTAATTAAGTTGTGCGTCGTTAAGTGTTTTAGATGCATAGTATATGACCGTACGAACCTTGTCTACATGTTGCCCCAACACTGCCCCCACAACATAATCCTGCATCACACATCAGCTCAAACGGTTGGCTCCAATCTGGAGCCTGTACAACCGGTGCGGATATGAGTTTTTCTTTTAAAATCTCAAAATCCTTTAAACACCTCTCATCAAAATAGAATTCAACATCCTTTTCCAAAAGCTCATACAATGGTTTAGCGATTTTTGAAAAACCTCAATAAAGTGGCGGTAAAACCTGGTGTGGCCTATAAAACTCCTAACTTCCTTCACCGACGTTGGTGGAGGAAGTTTTGAGATAACTTCTATTTTAAACAGATCCACCTCTAAGCCCTTGATAGACACCTTGTGGCCTAACACTATGCCCTCACTAACCATCATGTGACATTTTTCCCAATTAAGCACTAAATGAGTGTCTTCACATCTCTGCAAAACCTTGTCCAAATTTTTCAAATTATCATCAAAAGACGTCCCATAAATTGAAAAAATATCCATAAAGACCTTGAGAGATCTATCCACCATATCTAAGAAAATCTCCAACATACATCTTTGAAAAGTCACGGGTGCATTGCACAACCTGAAAGGCATGCGGCGGTGTGTAAAGGTGTCATAAGGCCAGGTGAAGGTAGACTTCTCCTGGTCCTTAGGCTCAATAGAAATCTGATTGTAGCCCGAATATCCATCGAGAAAACAAAAATAGGAGCGATCGACGAGTCACTTCAAAATTTGATCGATGAACAGTAAAGGAAAATGGTCCTTAAGTGTAGCAGTGTTCAACCGCCCGTAATCAATGCAAACACGCCATCATGTCACTAATCTAGTGGTGATTTGCTCATTAGATTAATTAGTAGTGATAGTGATTCCCCCCTTTTTAGGCACTACCTACATTGGACTAACCCACATAGAATCTGAAATAATGTAGATTATACTTGTCAACAGTAGCTTTATTACCTCCATCTTCACCACCTCCGTCATGATTGGATTTAAATGACGTTGAGGTTGAATGACCAGCTTTGCTCCTTCTAGACAAATCTTGTGTTGGCACAAGGTGGGAGAAATCCCCTTGATGTCGGCCACGGACCACCCAAAAGCACCTTGGTGATTTTTTAACACAGTGATCAATTGTTCTTGTTCTGAGATACTCAATGATACTGATATAATGACTGGTAGCTTATCCTCTACTGCTAGAAAAACATACTTAAAATGAGGCGGCAATGGCTTGAGATCTAACTCAGGACGACTCAGGAGTGAAGAAACTAATGGTAGTGGTAGAGGTCCCAATTCCTCAAAAAGCCTCATATAATAACATGGAAACACCTTCAGAAGCCGTGCACATTCCTCCAATGATCAGTCTCTAACACAATCATCCATTATGTTTATTAGACAAGCCTCTAGGGGAAGCTGTGGATGGACCTATAGTATGGAATCCTCTACGTCATCATCCACAGTAGATAAGATCACTTCTTCTTCTCTATCATCTGGGTATCCTACCGCCTTGGGAAGTGAGACCACCTTGGTGTTCTCCATGATGTCCACAACAAGTGTACCCTTGTCCACTTTTGTCATAACATGTGCCATGTCCAGAAATGGTTTTCCCAAGAACAAAGAAATGTTGTTATTGATGTGCTGCTTCATGTTGCATTGCTCCTGAGCATTGGATGACTTGGAATTATCTGATGTGGTTATATCAAAAATGTTGTCTTTAATTCCCATAGTCAAGTGGCCTCTTCCCATCTCTAAGATCATGTCGACTATTTCTTGGAAGGGCCTTCCTAGAAGAATATCATTTCCATGTTTAGCTTGCATCTCCATCACTATAAAATCTATAGGAAAAACAAATCAGTCTACCTTGACAAGCACATCTTCACAAATGCCATACGGTGTCACCACCGAGTTGTCCGCCAACTAGATCGTCATGCTGCTCTTCCTTGATGTTTTGAGACCAAGCTTCTTGATAGTGGATAGGGGAATCAAGTTGATGCTTTCCCCCGAATCACATAGTGCCTCACCAAACTTTGTCTTCCCGATATAGCATGTCATGCTGAAACAACTAGGGTCTTGCCTCTTTGGTGGAAGTGTACCAAAGATGAAGGCACTGACTTGCTCTCTTAGTACAACCACCTCATAATCTGGGATCTTCCTCTTCTTGTTAATGATATCCTTTAGAAATTTACCATATGAGGGTATTTATTCAATTGCCTCAATCAATGGCATATTTACAGAAAGCTTCCTAAAGCTGTCCAGAAACTTCTTGAATTGTTGATCCATCTTTTTTGCCTTCAAGCTATTAGGGTATGGAGTTGGTACCATCTATGTCCTATGATGTGGTGGCACATATGACGTCCTCTTTTCCACTGGTTCTTGCTTTTACTCCTCCCCTGTGTTTTCTGCCTCAGGTTCTGCTTGCACCTGTTCTGCCACTGAGTCATCACTGTCAATGGGCTTGAGCACCTCAGTCTCCTTAGGCTGTGGGGTCAATGTCTTCTTCCCACTTCTCAGTAGTATGCCTTTGACCTGTTGGTTCCCTGTTGGAGTGTTCGTATTTCCTGTAAACCCTTACTGAGAAGGTTTTTTAAAAGACGCCACATCTGCTGCTAGTTCAGACAAAGTTGTCTCAAATCTCCTCATTTGGGCCCCTTGGTTCTGGAGATCATGCTGGAAATTATTTATCAGTTGCTCATTTTGCTTCACTATGTGGTTGAGAATCTCGTTTGTGGTCTCCTCTTCTGTAGGTCTCTGCTGTTGGTTATTCTTGTACTGGTGTTGTTGATCGGGGTCCTCATGAAAATTGTTTGGATCTTTCCAAGAGAATTTAGGATCCTTTCTCCATGCATAGTCATTGTTCCTGTAGCCTTGTTGTCACATATACTTCACCTGGCCTTCTTCATATGATGAAATATTGTCCTTCTCAAGCAGCTTCTTTGCTATCAAGTCTAGCTTTTCATTCAAGAATGTGATGACTTTGGATTCCCCTATGCTTTTGATATGCTCTGGATTGTCTCTCTCATTGCCCCAAGACTAATTTTTTGCCATGTTCTTCAAAATATCCTAACATGTTGAGGGTGGGTTATTAAGAAAGAACCCCGAGCCTACACTGTCCAAAGTAGTCCTTTCGCTTTTCATAGCCCAAAATAGAACATATTTACTTGATTTTCTATATCTATCCCATGGTGTGAAACCTTCCCGAGCATTATCTGAAAGCACTCCCACGCCTCGAAATAAGATTCAGATGCATGTTGCTTGAAGTTGTGGATATTCTTGATCAACTCATTTGTCTTCTCTTGAGGAAAATATCTTTCAAAGAACGCTTCGACCATTTCATCCCATGTCTCGATTGACTCTTTTGGCATATTGTGCAGCCATTCCTTTGCCTTGTCAGCCAGTGATGATGGAAATAGCTTCAGATAGATGGTGGTTTGAGGAAACCTGTCGACTTTGACCATATGATTGATCTCCACAAAATTGCTAATATGGGCCACTGGGTCTTCGTGAGCATTCCCATAGAATGCTTGTGACTTGACAAGTGCAATCAAACCCAGATCAATCTTGTACTGAGCTACATTCACATGTTGATTTTTTATCAGCCCTGTATGTGCAGCTGAAGAGGATGCCTTTATCCTCTCCCAGATGGTCCTATCTACTCTTGGATTTTCGTCCCCCATTTCTCATCGCCTGGGTGACATAAGTATGCCTTCTAATGAAATTTTTTGGATAGGAGCCCCAACAGTGACTGGAACCTCAGGTGTAGCTTCTCTGTAGTCTGTGGTCCTCGTTGTCACCATACACTAGTACCTAAAAAATTGAAAATAGTTAGCCAAAGTACCTAAAGAGAAAATTTGATATATGAATAAGAAATAAATATTTTTTTAAATTAAAATTGCACAAAAATTAAAAGTGTCCTAGAGTGGTTGATCGCAGCACTCATAGTGCTGAGACGTCGCCATCTCCCCAGCAACTGCGCCAAAAACTTGACACGCTAAAATCATATGTAAAAACACAAGTGGACGCGTCGAGTAATATAGACCTTGTGAGGCTCGAGTCGAACTCAGGGAGACGTAGTCTCAGTGACTACTACTAACTACAGTACAATCAGCTAAGCCGACTGAAAATGCTGAATTGATTTTTAACAAAACAAAAGAAAATGAAAGAGAAAATAAAAATTGTTGATTCAAATATGGTTGAATTCCTTAGGTTTTCCAATTTCACCACGGGGTCTCATTGTATATTGTTTCTATCGAATTGTTATAAACTCCTACTATTAACCTGGATAGAAAGTATGTAGCCTACATCGTTCGCTCCGCGATACAATTCACTACCTAAATCTAAGCCAATTCCACGTCGATGGTAATTTATTCTTAGTTTAGGCACATTATTGAAAACTATGGGTTCTTTCCACTATGCGTACGTCACCTATTCCAAGGAACACGTAGGGAAGTGTGCAAGTTATGGTTTTCTAAGTGTTAATTTCCCTTCTGAAGTGATTATTGGTTTAATATCCTATCGATGGTGATCAAGCAAGGATAATTCATTCAAATCCACACTAGTATATCCAGGAATAAAGAGAAACTTATATTAAATCATGTAAATGGTCAATACAATGATTCTCCAGGCTACTCTCAGGTCCTAAGAAAAAGAGGGGTTTTGCTCCGCACGGTTTTCGGTTGAGAACACATAGAAGGAGAGAAGAAAAATGTGGGAAACATGAAGGAGATTCATGTAACCCCTAAAAACAAGGTGCTCTGAATGATCCTCCTCAAGAAACATGCGATCTATAGTCTTTCGGCAGCAGAAACGTCCGTCGGAGGTGCTTGAATTGTCCAATTTTCATCCTTCGGGTCTGTGCTCTCTCCCTCTCTTCTCTGGTCGTCATGTGGTGCAAAAATTGATCTTTAGGTTTGTCCATCCTCCCTTTTTGTCCTAGGTCACTTACTTTACCACGTAACATGGACAGTTGGATCGGGGCATCTGGTTTAGATTGCTAAAATCTGACAAAGTCGGTGGCACCAACGACATCGGGCTTTTGTCGATCTCTGGCTGAGTCAGTACCATTGACTAGAATGTCGGTGGCACTGAGCTGCTACAAAAATTTTCTTCCTCTCTGATGCTATCTTGGTGGCACTGACCTGGGTGGTTGGTGTCATCGACTCTTTTGGTCGATTGAGGCTGAGTCCCTGATGTCATCTCAGTGGCATCGACCTGTGTGGTCGGTGGCACCGACTCTTCAAATATATGGAAGCTCCGAAAATTTGACAAGGTCCATGTATTAAGTCAAGAAATATATAAAATAATATAATTACAATAAAATAAGCATGGTTTGGTGCACAAAGAGTATCCAAGCCAATTATCAAGATTTATGCACATATGATCAACAAATTGACTAACAATTGCACAAAACAAATGTAAACTTGGCCTGTAATAAGCGACTCAAAACACATACATCAGGGCCCTGAGGAAATTGACTTACAGTTTATATAATGTAGGGAAAAAGAGAATGTTAGAACTAAATGAGTTAGATGAGATTAGGTTTGATGTATATGAAAATTTTAGGATCTCCAAAGAGAGAATAAAGAAGATCCATGATCGCCACATTTTATATAAAGTTTTCACTCCAGGAGAGAAGGTGGTTTTGTTCAACTCTAGGATGAAATTACACCCATGGAAGTTGAGGTCTAGGTGGAGTGGCCCTTTTGTAGTATTCAAAGATTTTCCCCATGGGGCATTTGAGATTAGTAATGGATCTGATACATTCCTTGTAAATGGACAAAGACTGAAACACTACTTTGGGGGTTAATTGTCAAGGAAAGAAGAGGAGTTGAAGCTCATTGAGATTCAATCATCATTTGTGCTTTGATCCTTAAGCCTAGGACGTAAAACAAGGACACTTGTTGGGAGGCAACCAACCATCTTTTACTTCCACGGGATTTTGTTCTGTACATTTTAGTGTATAGTTTTCTTAGTTTTCGTTTGCATTTTATTTTTTCCATATAAAAAGGTGACTTGATCATTCTTGTTTGGTGTGCAGGATGAGCATCAGTCGGTAGTATCGACACACATGTAGGTAGTATTGATGACATCATAGGGAGCCCAAGAAATTCTTCAATGGTATCAAGTGTAATTTCGGTAGCACTGACATTTTGCAGAAGAGGGGCTGAGTTAAATGATAACGAATCGATACTACCGACATCCAACTTGGTAGTACCGACGACCAACGATGCTCAAGGTTTGAAATACTGAGATAATGATCAGAAGTATCGAGAAAATTCAATGACTCAGTACTACCAACACCAAGTCAGTAGCATTGACACCTTAAAAATAAAATCCACAGAAGCTTCCATCAACGAAAAGATTTTCACATCTGACAATTGGTAGTATTATTTATCACAGCTTTATAAAGTCGGTAATACCGACTTCTGTCAATACTACTGACGTTTGGCAATCTACAACTACAATGTCAACCAATGGGGAGTGTCGGTGTCAACAGTTGGTATCGAGTCACAGAGATCATGGAGAAAAAGTCAGTAGTACTAACATCTGGTTGATATTACAGACGTGGCAGAAGGGAAAAGTCTGACGGCTATATAAGGAGGGGTGTGGGAGGTGTATCATTCACACCTCCACCACACCTCTCTCAAGAAGGATAGTGCAAGAAACCTCAGGCAATCAGAGTCTTCTCTAAGATCCTTGTTCTCCATCCCCTTCTTGTACCAATGTGATGGCATCTAGGAGAGGTGGTTCTTCATCGACAGGGCATATTGAGTTGGTTTTGAAACCAACACGCATCGCTCATTCTAACACTAATTTGAAGAATATCTACGATGACTTGATGAAGAGATAGATCACTTCGACACAGTATGGAAACCATGCATTCCTTGCATCATTGGGATTCATTAACAGTTTTCACCATGTCTTTGAGTGTCAAGAACTGGTGGGTGATCACCCTTTCTTCAGTGATTGGCTCACTTTCCCATAGCTCATTTGTGAGTTCTTGGCCTCACTGAATATTTTTTGCATCCCTGAGCATGGGAATGAATGGATGGAAGGTCGCATCAAATTTTATCTCTTCGACACCAACTATCAAATGACACTGAGGCAATTCACCGCCATGTATAGATGGCCGCTGGGTGAAGTACGTTTTTCCACCAGCAACTTCAACTACAAGGGTACATGGCAACTTTTGTCAGAGGTGTCAGAGGGATACCACATCAGTTGGCATACCAACTCCATCACCGACATTGATTACCCATATGCTCACATCCTACGTCGCTTCCTCACCAACACCATTTCAGGTCAAGGGTAGGGGAAGTTTCAGTGGATGGATCTCTTCTTCCTCTAAAACATGATATAATTAGGAGAGAACAATGTGGAGTCTGGTTCCTTCTTCCTCCAACACATGATGTCGGTGAAGCAGTTGGTATAGAGGACGCCACCCATCTATTTAGAGGACTTATCACTCCAATAGTGATGCTTCCTAACCTTAATCTCTCCACCTCCAAATCCCTGAAGTCTTCTCCCAATATGGACTTGAAATATTTCAAGTGAGCAAACCTCCTCAATCTATGTCAGGAGAAAGTGTATCTGTGTTGTACAGTCGATGGCCAGTACAAGGAGAGGGATCTCCCTAATCTAATCTTCAACTTACAAGAAGTTTGTAGATGGAAACTCAGAGGATGAGAAGAAGAAGATGATGCCAAGAATGAGCAACAACAGGAGCAAGAAAAAGAAGAGGGGGAGGCCACCATCCTAATCACAAGGAAGCAGGTCCCCAGCAAGCACCCTAGAGTACATGGATCCTCTAGTTATTTTGCTCCACCACCTTCCCAGGAGGATGATCCATATTCAATGGTATATATATATATATATATATATATGGAATATTGCAAGAAATTTAGTGGGAGTAGCAACATCAGAGGATGCACTGGTGGGCATCCATGATTTCCAAGAACAACTCTATCAAAACCAGCAGGCGATCTTTGAAAATGAGCGACTTCTCTTGGCCAACCAAGAGAGCATGCACACATGACTACCATGGATGGAGAACTATTAACAAACATTCTTCGAAAACTACTAGAGTCAAGGCTATTTTGGCAGTTATCCACAGCCTTCAGAGATGCCACCGCCACCCCAGACGTTCCAGGGGACTTTTTATCACCATGACCCGACCATGCCACATCCATCGCCACCATACTAATCGGTACCGTTGTTCCATAAGTTGTATTTTGACTATGAGAACATAACCAAGTTCAAGCTTGGGGGTGTTGGAACATCTCTACCCTTTAGTTTTTTCTTTTAGTCTTTATTTGCTTTTTAGCTTTTATTTTCCATGTTGTAGAATCCACAATCTATCTAGTGTAAATGTGGAGAAATAAAAAGAATGATTTCTAGATTGTCACCATAGAGTCTATTCTTCCATCTTAGTGCTATGAAACAAATGAAAAAATTGGCTTAGCTGGAAATTTCTTGAGTTACGCCACCTAGAGGAAGTGTATGGGTTCGTCAATTTTTTGACACTTGATATTAATGGAAATCTTAAATGTTCATGTAATACAGATGAAGATGGAGTTTGAGTCTGAACTGATCAAACAATTAACGGGGCCTTAAATTGAAATTTTAAAATGAAATCCTAAGATTACCTTGTACACAGGTTAGTAGTAGAGAGACATATCATAGTTCATGAAAAATATTATCTCTTTATTATGAGATTCCAGCCATTTTCCATCCATTTTCACCCACCATTTTAAGATGATCAAGTAACTCAAATTATTTCCTTTTGATTGCATTGCATGGAATAATAGGTGACATTATAGTTAGTTTCTCTTATATTTTTGTGCATATCATCTAGTTGCATAACAATTACATGTAGATTGTATGTATTTTTTTGTCATTAATTTTCACATCATGTGGTTAGATTGTTTTCTTCTAAAATAAGAGTGTAGGGATACATATCCATACTCGTAGAAAAAAACAAAAAGAAAAAAATGAATGATATATGTTAGTGAAGCCCAAGCATAAATTTCCATCATGCTAAAATAGTGGGCCAATGAAAGAAAAAAAAGAAAAAATAATAATGTTTTAAAATAAAAAGGGAGAAGGGATGCCCTAAACTCTTCATTATTTCATTCTCATCCATTTGATGAGTATACATGTGTCATTCCACCCATAATATTAGGCATTAGGATTCATGTATTTCTCATTATCTTTATCATATATGTTCATCATGTATTATTTTTGCATAAATAATTCAAATTCTACTTGTGATTCTTCATAAGCCATCTATTTCAATATTCCATCGATTTATCTTATTGATAGGCCACATATATGATTGATCTCCTCATTTATTCTTATACAGAGAACTGCATCCAATTAGCTGGTAGTTAGGGAAGAAGAATGTAGATAGGAAATCACATGATGCACCAAATGAATGCCTGATTGAATATGGTGTTAATTGCTTTATTAATAGTGTTCACTGATCTAAGTGTGGACATCTTTTATGGATATTTATGGTCGCTTGAGAGTAGTTGATTGTTTAATGGTCAATAAAGGCTTGTTTAGGACCATCATTTGGGGATGATTGAGAAAGGAAATTCATATTATATATCCTTTTTATGACTTGTCTCAAACAGATCAGAGGGTGTGTTGCTCAAGAACAAGCAACATTTAAGCTTAGGGGAGTTTGATGCGCTGGATTATTGTCATTTTTATAGACTATTTATTATAGATTTTTGTGCACTTATTGTTCATTTTCATATTAATTTGTTCATTAGTTATCATCATTATCTTGTAACACTTAATTGCAACAAATAAATGTGTTTTTTATGTCTTTGATAGATTCATTATTATTTGGGAGCTTATGTTCATTTTTGTGGAATTTTAGCTGAATCTATAAAAAACTACATAGCTCACTACTATCGACTTAACTATTAATGGTACCGACACTTTCTCAAAAAGGAACATGTGAAATCTAGATAACTCAGTAGTACAGACCAAGGAAGTCAATACTATCGATAGCCTCATAGCAAGGATTAAAAAAATCTCAAGAAATCGAAGGTGTCGGTAGTACTGACACACTATCAGTAGTATTGGCATAGTGGGATCGGGAAGATCTAAAAATCATATTTAATCTTATGGTCAAAAATTAATGACGCCCTAAGTCACTTCTATGGCTTAGGGTGATTTTGGTCAAACATAGGTATCTCATTCTATTCCATTATACGATGGTCGAGAGCAAGGAGAGGAGAAAGTGGAGAAGAAAGTCACGTTCTGGGAGATTTGTGCACCTCCAGTGGATAGATTTGTAGCCTGAGGTTAGCGAATTGGCTTGTTCGTGTGAGGGAGTCATCTGGATAGTCTTCTTCATGGGTTCTTTTAGTTATCTAATGTTACCCATATTTTTCTTCTTCTATATTATGTACTTTATAATTAAAATCATGCGGGGCTAATCCCCTTATTCCTTAGGACCAGGGAGTAGTGCGGTTATTCATTATAATTGACTATTATGCGTTAATATATCCTTTTCCCTTAATTTTTGCACATAAATCTATGAGAACATCATGAATTATCTATTCTTGATCACCATATTAGTTGTTTATACCATTAACTACTTTGAGTGAGGGATTAAGGATTGGAAAACTTTTAGATTTACACATTTTATATTGCACCTTGAAAAAATTCTTATGAATGTGAAGAGAATAACCCAGAGGTTTCAGTAAAGCACCTAAGTAATAACACGATTGCATGAGAGCGAGATTGGTATTAGATTAGATAGTAAATTACGCCGTGAGAGTGGATAATTCTTGCTACATGTCTTTTAGTCCATGGTTAGGAGATATAATTATTAATGATGTGATGTTAATTATGATATTAACTGAGGTGAAACCACAATCGTAAGGAATTCACTCCATTTGAGATCAAAAATCAGTAATCTCAGATTTATTTTCTGCATCTTAGATAACTAAACCTTCACTCAAAGTTATTATCGGCTTAGTTGATCGCATCACAGTTAGTAATAGTCTTTGAAGAGCGTTTTCTTGAGTTCAACATCTGGGCCTACTTGGGCCTATATTACATTGATATGCATATTTGCATTTAGCGTGTGGTTTGCGTGTATCAATAATTACTTAGTTTTTTGTATGAGTTGAAATCATCTCATATTGTCAATGAAATGTAATGTTAGACAAACTTACTCATATGCAAGCAATAGAGTTGTGTATATTTGTACACATGTTTATATATTGTGTAATTTTGACATATTGCATAGATCATATAATACATATATATTGGATACGAGGTTAGATGCTAACTATGATATTATCCCAGACTTTATCATATACCTTAGTGTTGTTTATAATGATACATATATTGATGTAATATATATACACATAAAATTATAAAATTTTGTGTTTAAATAGTTAATAAATATCATATATTTGTAGTAGTGTTTATAAGACGCTCCCATTTACAAATTTATCATGAAATCAAGATAGAGGAGTATTTCGTGTATTTAGAAATGGAAGGAATTAGTGTAATGATTATGGTAAATAATAATTGAGGATTTGCCATTCATATAGTAACATTAAAGTGCAACATACATAGCATACATCCATCTTCTATAAAATTAAATGATTCTTGAGGAATATAAGTTTAACATCTATTTGGTATTAAACATAAAAGAAAAAAGAAGTAATAATTCCAAGCCCATGAAAATGACGATATCCAATATTCCTATTTGTTTGTAGCATCTGGTTTAGATTTTGCAGAGGATGTTCTTATTGGTTGGCAAGGTACGAAAATATTCTATTTTGTTTAAATGAAGTTTACATCCCTCTTGCATATCATGCATATGTAAGAAACATGGGGAGTCAAATTTATTGAACTTTAGTATTCTCATGAAAGACCCCCTAATTAGATTACTTGATGATTCGATACAATAACTGGTTGTGTTATATTTTAGGGTTAAGGCCCATTTATTTAGCATAATTACGCTTCTGCGTGTCTACATAGAGATAAGGGGTTGTCATCCCCTACTCGACTAGCAATATAGCTTAATGTGGTCGTTCTTATTTTAGATGATGAGAATACATGGTCACCTAACTACAAATAGAGTATACCAAGTGTCTAAATTATTTGATAAATATTATTAATTAAATATATATGATTGATTGAACTTACACCATTTATATTTATCTTTTGAACTGTTTGCCTACATTTTACATCTCCTTGCATCCTTTTTAACTAATCTTGAGTAGATAGGGCATATTTATTTAACTTTATTCAAGATGAATTTTGTACTAGTCTTTTAGACTGGCTCGTGCCCTTATTTGTGTTCATGCATGATGTAGTCTATGGGGAAATGTTTGCACACACCTGGCCAAGCATGGGGTTAGAAATAAAAGAATTATAGTACGACTTATTAGAAAATCACATGAGTTGTCCTTTTTTCAAGATAATGGATAAGTTAGCAATGAAATGTATTTACTAGTACTTGATGTATAGATCTCTCTCCATGTACTCCAAAGATTTTTATAACTATAAAGATTGTTTATTTATTTGAAATTAAGTTATGTCAAAATTCGATCTCTAAAGATGGTTCTTTACATGATGGTGTCAGAGCAATAAACAGTCGTCATTCATGAATTTCTTCTATAGTTTGGATAGAATACACATATAGTGAACTAAACCCATATAACATTAACCAAATTCCTAGAATGTCCTTAGAATGTACTAGCGGCCAAGGAAAATTGTCCTTGCATTGTAGTCGATCACTAATTCTTATCTTGATCACACAATATTAAACTTCTTACTACAGACACATATGCTTGAACCTCTACAAACAGCAATGGGGTATTATTATCAACATGGGGATGCATATAATATCCCATGCACCATGGTGGGTAAACAAAATGGGTATCGCCTAATATTATACTAGTTATAAGAAAGGTGGATATTCATAGAAATATAAATTTGATCATTATATCACATTTGTTTTATTTATATGTTGTTAGTATAAGTTCCTATTTAAATTTTAAAATCAAAGTTTGAATTTGATGAAATTATTTAACTTGTTCTTAGTTTTTATTTAAATAATATGATGCATGCATAGATACATGGTCTCTCATTATCTAGACATTGGTAGGATCTAGTAATATACATGTCTTTTTATCGAGTTGTAATTTTCTCTCTTAGCATAATGATGACTCCTAGTTCAAAGTGTTGGCTACATATATAACATGTTCAATGAAGTGCACGTACACTTCACCATTCTTCCTACATGTTGATCATAATTTTCTATAAACAAATATAATTTTTTCTCAGAGGTGAATAAATTTATGTCTTGAATAATTTATTGCTTAAAGAAAATGTATACTTGTAATAGATTTTCTAGTTATTTATGTGGAAAACTTGTAGTTGATAATTCTTGGCAAATGTTCAGAATCATATTACTATTTTTCTTGTGATCTATTAAATTTACTAACATGTTTCTCTTAGAGATGCATATATATTGTTTGTTAAAGTAAGTTGATGTATTCTTGATGATTTTACTAACAATATGTTTGAGATTCTATATTTGAGATGTAGAGTATTATCTTTGATAAATGTATGTATATAATTTGAATATCATTTATCCGTCATACTCTTTATGAATTTTTTATAATATTTCTACTAAATAGTGGGAATTTAGGTAGATCCAAAGCCTAAATTAATTATATATCTTATGATGAATAGCTAAAAGTGTATGGTTATCCTGGAAAATACATAGGATATATTTTTATAATATAGTAGGGGTTACGAATAAAAAATTATAACACTAGGTATGAAGTCTACAACCCTAGCCATATTTGCAGCTCAATAAAGTCAAGATTTGTAAAAAGATAACATGAATCGGACCCTAGTCAGTAAGTATTTTGATTAGGAGGGAGCACATTTCAGGGATGAAATCTATTATCAGAACGGTACAATAGTAACATACTCAATTTCAGGGACAAAATCTATTATCAGAATGGTACAATAGTAACATACTCAATTTTTACCCATTCAATATATAGTCTAATTTAGTTAATCTTTTGAGACTCTTGTTTGGACCATTTGTATACTAGTTCTCTTCCTTACACATATTTGAAATGAATTTGAAAATGCACTCATGTTTCATTTAACTGCATGGTTAAATGATATTTTAACTCATGAATTTGCTTCCTTGCATCTCTTGAAAGATCAAACATCAAATAGTCATGGTGTGTATCCATGTGAGTCATGTGGCTTTGGAATTCATTATAAAAATTTTAAAAAAAACTAGTATCACAATATCGATTAAAGATAAATATAATTTAAAATATACCCACTTTAATTTAGTACAACTATTTGAAAAGGCTTGGTACGATCACTTATATTGATATTTGAATATTTGTTCCATTTTGATTATGAAAATCAAGTTGCAAGCTTCCAATCTTTAATATATTGAATGAAAGAAGGCAGTGCTCTACTAATAGTGAGGTTCACATATACATCGTGGCTGATTAGTTGGTTTATATATTAGCAAACTGATTGAATCGTATGTTGCCTCACTGTCCATTTGTCTTTGCTTTGTCTTCTACATGCCTGTCATGAATTACCAAAGAAACCTGAACAGCCACACGAATGAGAGATTATTAATGACAAGTATTTCCATTTCCAGATCATTGATCTTTATAGCGTACTTATTCATCGCGCCAATGAATATGGTATGTAACAGCTTCATTAAAGTCTTCAAATTATCATAGGACTCTCTCATCAACGAGCATACGAGCATGCATCCACTAAAATATAGTATAGAGGATGCCTCCTCTTAAGTCTTTTGCCCTTTCTCGACACCTAGCAACACTCATCCGCTCTTTATAAGATCTCTTATCCCCTCGACCAAAATGAACATCAGATCCACAATTCATCATCAGCCCTCCAAACCAATATGGCCAGTCATGACCTCGCCAAGTATTCTGATCATACTCTATGGCGACGGTTCTTATGCTCTGACAGACTTGCGACTCCGTGGCAACAGACATGATCTCAGCAAGTCACGAACTTCCAAACTCGCTGTCAGATCCCAAATGCTTCACCACCATCAACCTCAATCTCTTCCAGGAGATACATGTCCTATGAAAGGTCAGAGTCCGTATCTGGACTGTTGTCGACATTGTTTGTATATGCAGTTCCTATTCCATATGACCGGTGCAATAGTTTTGTAAATGAGAGGATCACCTCCAGCTGATCCTTAAGGCCCAATACTCACCCTCTCCAAAAGTCAAGCAATTTCAGATCGTTAAGGATCAGTGAGTTGAACCTAAAATCGAGGGGAGATGTGTTGTTCCTGTGTTACATACCATATAGACCTAATTGATAAGATATTGCAAAACGAGAGATATCATGGTGACCTCATAGTACAAACTTGGTTGAAATTGATTATAGGATATTAACAGCCGTTGTGTGGAAAATGATATTTGAATATTTATCTAGTTTAATGATCGTTTCTAAGACATAATTGGCTGGTATATACACTAGCACGTACACAGTGGCGAAGCCAGGATTGTTCACTAGGAGGGGCACCACATAATTATGAGTCCAGAGTATATGCAATGTAGTAGAGTAAAAAATGATATAAGCATTTGCGAAAAAATCGACATCCTTTCCTTAGTTTTCTGTGCGATAGTTCTTCCGAAACCAGCAAGAGATACGTACGGCACGATAATGGTGTTTGAGAACCGTCTTCAAAACCACTAAGAAAATTGCACGGTGCCGGTGCTTGAGAACTGTCTTCAAAAACCAGGAACCGCAAACGTTGCTTGAGAACTGTCTTTCGCAACCTGTTTGAGAATGGACTTCTGAAACTATAAGAAAAAATCTCTTCTAAAATCTCCCGTTGGCTTTTACTAAAATAATAGATATTTATTTATGCAATTATCTACTCACTGTTGGAGAATACAAATCGTTAGCGGAGACTGCGGGTTGCATTAGAAACGAACAGACTTGGGGCAGATGAGAACGTGCGGCTCGAGCCGGCAGATGAAAACGTACAGCTAAGAAAAAAACAAACAGACTAGGTGTTGCACTGGAAACGAAGTGTTTCCTGTAGACATTACGTATTTGAAACAGGGAGGGCACTCTTACGGAAGTCTCGTCAGCAATTATCAGGATCGAAAATTTTACATGCAAATTTGATTTTAAACTTGGCATCGGGTAGGGCACGTGCCCTCCCGATGCCCACATGTGGCTACGCCACTGCACGTACATGTACCAATGTATTAATAACCAATAGCAGTACGTAGAATCTCTGTAATTTATAGTATTTAGAAACGTGTTCATAAAGGTACCTCATACTGATAATGGCATGCGATATGTTACTTGGTATAATAATCTATTCATTAAGCCTGCAATATATTATAGTAGCCATGCTAACGATGTTGTCCATGAAATCTTAGATATGGGTATTTAATATACTTCACAAAGGATGGACAAGTATATTACATTGACTTAGGATAATCTATATCAATGCACGCATATTATTTCAACCTAGTTAGAATATAATGATTTAAATAGATCACTATACAAAATTATGTCAAAAAGAGTTTTCCATGAATATAATGACTTGGTTTTTTATATGAGTTCAAATAATTGTATATTGTCAACGTTTAGTATTTGGGGCTCAATGTTTAAGGGGTGCCTCCCCCAGTACGTTCTCATCCATTTTCATTTTTAGTCTTGTTATCATGTGGCTACAACTCCTACATTGACTACACATTGATGGTGTTGTTAATCTGTGTTTTTATCATGTACTCTCATTTTTTACAAACATTTTTATTTGTAAATATTATCAATATATTTACATTTTATCAAAAAATCTTATATTGTCCATGAAATGCAATGTTAGAAAAACTTATTCATCACATATGCAAGCAATATATTATGTATATGTACATATGTTGATATATTATGTAATCCCAATAGTGTTGTGACTGGCCTAAATCGCACGTCCAAAATAGAGCGGATCCAGAGTAGTCGGACTTTTAAGATTATAACCTGACACTCGAGCCCCTACAACTATTACATAGGGTTCGATGTAGTATTCGGGGTCAAACCACAGGGACAGGGTCGGTAAGTGTTAAGTAAGTGGAGTCTCACACTCTTACTCTCCAAACGAATAGGTGGGTTAAAAGGGTTGTTCCTTAAGGGACGATGACGTACCAAACAAAATAAAGAAAGGTAAAAGAAAGAAAATAAAGCAAGAGAAACATGTTAAACAATTGGTAAGAAACAAAGGTATGTAAGGAAACTTGAATCGGGTTTCACCTACGAAGGTCTCTCACCAACATGCAAAACTCACACCCCTTCGTATACTCCTATCAAGATTATAAGCGATCATCAAAAACATCTATTCCCTCCTCTCTCGGGATTAGGATAGACCTGGGTTTTAAGGTAGCCTCTCTCTCGAGATGATGGCCCAACAACCACGAATCAAATCATATGATTGTTAGTGTTAGCATTCCAACACTTTCATTCATTCATACTACTCCATAACACTAGATAAGGTTGGTACTATTCTTTTGAGGTACCAATAATAAACATCACAAGATGGTATCTAGGCATACAAGTGAAGCATTAAAAATAAGAGTGTGGAGATAATCTTGATAAAAGCATATATATATATATATATATATATGGCCATTTATTCATTGCTCGCACAGGTAGCCTGGAGTTTCACTATCTGGCAGCCAAAAATGTAACTCTTCTGGCTACAAAAGTAACTCTGCTGTCAAAAAAGTAACTATGGTGATAAGAAAGTAACTACACAACTAAAAGAGTAACTCTGTACAAAAAATACAGCAGATATATATAAGGACGGGTTTTTTTATTTTGGTGAGACAAATGATATTATTTTTGGATGAAATTTTTTGGGGAGCTAGATAAAATGCACCTCTACAATTGTGAAAAAAATTGAAAAAAAATGTGGTCGGAAGGGTGGGCGGGTAGCTACCCGCGAGGGCAATAAATAAAAACCCTAATATATATATATATATATATATATATATATATATATATATAGGGATTAGCTTTAATACCCGGCGGGTAACTAAGGGTTAGCTACCCGCCCAAACTTCCTATTTTTTTCATACTTCCTGGTTTTTTTTATTTTTTCTCAATTTTAGAGGAGTATTTCATCTAGCTCTCCGAAAAATTTGATAAAAAAAATAATATCATTTGCCCCCCCCCAAATTAAAAAACCCATCCATATATATTACTGATTGTATATTTTCTGCGTAGTTACTCTTTTGCACACTTCTTGATATTTTTTTCACACTTCCTAATTTTTTTTTAATTTTTTTTTCACAATTGTAGAGGAGCATTTATCTAGATCTCCAAAAAACTTGATCAAAAAATAATATCATTTGACCCCCCAAAATCAAAAAACCCGTCCATATATATTACTGACTGTTTATTTTCTGCACAGTTACTCTTTTGCTCACTTCCTGATATTTTTTTTCACACTTCCTGATATTTTTTTTTAAAAAAATGTAATTGTAGAGGAACATTTTATTTAGATCTCCAAAAAATTTGATCAAAAAATAATATCATTCGCCCCCCAAAATCAAAAAACCCGTCCATATATATTACTGACTGTATATTTTCTGTGCAGTTACTCTTTTTGCTCTCAGAGTTTCTCAGAGTTACTTTATATATCAATACAGTTACTCTTTTGATTCAGAATAGTTACTCCATCGGACCATATAGTTACTCTTTTAAACCCGAGTTACTCCAGCGGACCATATAGTTAATCTTTTAAAACCTGAGTTACTCCAGCGGGTAGCGAAAATCTGGGTACCTGTCGGGCAACGAATGAACAGCAATATATATACTTATATATATATATATATATATATATATATATATATATATATATATATATATATATATATATATATATATATATATTCATAGGGGAGAAAGAATATATATATTGGGAGAGTCTTAGTGGCTACGCCCAACCCAAGTTAGATGTTTAGCCACACATATTGGCGGGCAGCATAACAGTGTCACAGAATGAAAGATACATCAATAACCACAAAGAGGGAGAGTACAATGTGATGAAGATGATAAATCTAGATAGAGAAAGAAGATGGCGATACACCAATTGTACTTCTTCAAATCTAGATCTGGAGTAGGCATGATTGTGGTGGCTTCTTCTTTCAAAGAAGAGGGCGATCAATCTTCTCTCCTCTGACTTTCATCTTCAGAGATCCAAGACTAATGGGTATGGATGTGGGTGACTCTGGAGTTCGATAGTACTTCGTGGTCCTTGATGATCTGATGATTTGACGTGTTGAGGTGGGGGTCTATTTATAGAAGTTTCCCACCAACTTAACCTCTGGGCCGCAGTCGTGAGGTATAGGTCGGTCACAACCTCCATCACGGTTGTGATGTGGTGGCTGTCTGACGTGGTCCATGGGGGAGCCTCGGTCTCAGTATGGCCTCATCCGTGGGGCATTGCTTTGGTGGGAGGGTTGCGGTCACAGTGTGAAGAAGTGGGAATGGAGGCATCGACCGCAGCAGGGTCATTAATGGGCTATATAGCCGCGGTCACAATGTTGACCGCGGTCGTGGCTTAGCATGGCCCTGCAAAAGTTAAAGATGTATGAAATTAAGATTTTGACACTAAGGCACTAAAATAAGTAGAGAAATCTATAAAAGTTATGCTAGGGGAGGTATAAATCATACGCAAAAAGTACATAAAAATGAGATGGTATCAACTCCCCCAAACTTAGGATTGAGTTTGTCCTCAGGATAATGGTAGGCCCAAAATCATAGAGAGATGAGCTATGGGTAATAAAAATTTTCAAAAAGCCTAACATTATAGATTTATCTCAGTCTTACGGCAAAACTCTCGTGGTATGTCCATTTTGAATCCTGAGATTCTATTTCCTCCCTTTCATATCTAGAGTTGCATGACTTTGAATCCTTACCAATGCCTTTTGGTAGTAAAGGGCTCTCTATCTCAATGACTTACCCTTCCATGTGCTCGGTTTCTAGTCATACCTGTACAACATCCCCTGGAGGGGTAACTTTCACACCCTTCATTTATTTTAGTAGGCCCTATACTAGTGTGCTCAGGTAGATTTTAGGCTTTAAGTATTTTCCTACACTCCTCAATTTCCCTCACCTACAAGCAATCGTAAGGATAGTGTTTCCCCAAGGGCTCCTGACATTAAGTCAAGTGGTTGCGTGAGGGTTGCTTGGGAGTGTAGGTGGATATACTTGGCTTCAGGACTCCACTTACGGGCATGACATATTTTCATTTATGAGTGCAGCAATACACCAGCCGTGTGGGATCCTTTGACATCTTTTAGGCACAACTCTCAATATATATATATATTTTTGGCTTTTCATATTGCCTCTTAGGTTTGGATGAGGTTTTTTTTAAGATTTTTAGGGCGGCCAAGCCTCTTTTCTTCCCAAAGTGAGGATAATTAAACCTGGAAGGGGCATATGTTTCCTTCTCGAGGGGTGAGGATTTTCTGGCTAGAATCGTCAAGTTAGGGTGATTGGTCGGGAGTATGGTTTGGTAAATTCCTCCATTGTCTAGGGATTCCATTAACATAGGATGGTTCCTTATGCAACGTTTCCCAAGGGCTCCTGACGTTAAGTCAAGTGGTTGTGTGAGGGTTGCTTGGGAGTGTAGGTGGATATACTTGGCTTCAGGACTCCACTTACGGGCATGACATATTTGCATTCATGAGTGCAGGAATACACCACATGTGTGGGATCCTTCGGCATCTTTTAGGCACAACTCTCAATATATTGTTTTCTTTTTGGCTTTTCATATCGCCTCTTAGGTTTGGGTGATGGTTTTTTTTAAGATTTCCAGGACGGCCAAGCCTCTTTTCTTCCCAAAGCAAGGATAATTAAACCTAGAAGGGGCATATGTTTCCTTCTCGAGGGGTGAGGATTTTTTGTCTAGAACCGTCAAGTTAGGGTGATTGGATAGAAATATGGTTTGGTAAAGTCCTCCATTTTCCAAGGATACCATAGACTTAGGATTGTTCCTCATGCAACGTTTTTCCATAAGAATGAGACAAAATTGTATTATTATGCTTCTTGTTTTTACTTTTATGTGTATTGGTCACTCATTTTCACCTCTCTAGAAATGATAGCACTACAGCATACAGCAGGGGGCTGACAAGTCTAAGAAGGGGCTAAGCAAAACTACGACTTACAGCAAAATTTTGGAAAGTAAAATTTTTTAAAATTTTGTTTCTCATACTTGATTATAGCATAAATGAGAATATGTACAAGAAATTTTTTTAAAATTTTGGTGATAAAATTGTACCTCTCACACCCATTTATGACTCCTCCCCCAAACTTATCATTCACCCTAACCGGGGCGTCGAAATTGGAGTTGGATGTATAAATGGGCTTTCTTTATTGGTGCTAGTGGTTTGTGGTCGCCCACTTTGATTAGAGGAGCATGCTGGCATATACTCCACGTTGTGGGTGATATTGTTCATATTGTATGCCCTCCACCTTCATATTAATTGTAGATAGGGAGATCATTCAGGCCAGACAATAGAAGTTGTAGTCGTTTGACAGTGGTAGTTGTTGAGGGCTTCTATGGTAGAACTGCATCTTCTTAAAGTCTTTCCCTTCTTTATGTTTGTACCCCTTTCCATGATTTTGAGAATTTCTACAACTACTTCCGTGGACGTGACTACCTTCTCTTCTGTATGTGTTTTTGCAGTAGTCATGTTTGTGCATTTTTTATTGCAAAGGTTGCATCTGAACTGTTGTATAGGACCACAGTTCTAGCTATAATACTGACTACCAGCAAAGTCCAATGATGGGTAGGAATATATAGTCTGGGAGAGAGGTCTCCAGGCATTGCAGTAGGTGGTCTTTTTCACCATATTGTCTATCCTTCAGTATATCGTCCACTAAGAGAAAGTAGGTCATATGCACATTTGGCATGTTGTCATTCAGCGGTGTCTGATAGGATGACATAGTATTGACTAAAAGGTACCCTCCTATTTTCAAAGTATCTCTAAGGTTATCGTTTAGTACACAGATGCCATCCCTTTTGAAGATTGCCTCTTTTGTGGTGTCACCTTCCCTTAAGCATTTCACTATTAGCTGTAGGGATTCTAGGGATAAGCTTTCAAACCTCCACCAATCAAAATCCTTGAATGTTGTCACTATTTCTCTTGGTGGCCCATCATGTTTTATCTCTGGCATATCATCTTCCTCTATCCCCCCTTCTTCAGTCTCATGAACTGGAGGTTGTTCTATCTTTTTCTGCCAAATAAGAGTGTTCCATCTTGCTTTCAGGTTGTTTCTCTACTTTGTCAAGAGTGTCGATTGCCCATCCTTTCTTCCAAGCAGATGCTCTAGACAGTTCTTCTAGATCGACTTATAGGGTTTTAAATCTTTCCCTCCGAGTTTTCTTTTCAGGTAGAGGTATTTTTTGGTGAAGCTGACGTGGTATTACATCTAAAGGCATCGTCGGGTCGTTGAAAAAGTGGTGATCATAGATGACCTCCATTGCATTGACACCACGTAAGCCATGTAAACCTACTGTTTAGAGGTCTTCCAGTGGGATTCCCTTGTTGATTACTTCTATCATCCTTAGTACTATGAAGGCACAATCCCTTGTTCCAACTTTTTCTTGAGGGACTTTTTTACATATTGAGAACTATTTCCATATCCCTTGGTGTCGGCTTTCTGTTGTCTGAATATCCCACTACAAACATAGTGGAACCTTTAAGATATTTCTTGATTTCTTGTTTTTGTAAACTAAGGATGTGATGTCCAATTCAGCTACATAACAATTGAACATTGTTGTACGTCTCTCATATAGGTTGACAACAATAAGTGCCTAGTGTTTCACAATCCTTATAGGCATGACTACAAATTTTTCTCCTCTCTGATCACTACATGTTGTAGTTATTTCACATCGGAAGATTTATTATTTTTATTTCAAAGTTGACCTGCTAGATGTGCGGTGCCATTGAAAATAGGTTACATTTTTGCAGGATGTAGAAATTCTTCCAGCAGAGTTGTGTAGAGTACTTTGAACAGCTTTTTATGTACTCGTGCTCTTTATAGAAAGATCCCTCTAAAATGGTCTATGTTAAGCGACCTTCCTTTATTGTGGTAGTGAATATCTGTACCTGATAGGTTATCATTAAGCACATCTACTATGATATGAACATATCTACTTGTGATTCTAGATAATGAGGTCATGTCTATGCCCGTCATTTTGTAGGGTAGAGGAGGGGCAACACCTAACGGTACAACATCAACTGGTGTGCTCTACTTTTTGATCAGGTTGTTAGTGAAGAAAGAGGTGAGTCCCCCTTCATCATCTTCTAGGTTCCGTCTCCTGCTATCTACATTGTTAGGGGTTGTACTTCCATCGCGGGAAGTTGTATCTTGGCATCCAACTATGCTTGATTTGTTGTTAAGCTTTCATTTTTCAAAGATATCTCACCAGTTAAGTCTTTATGGGTCTGTCCTCTTCTGATGGTTGCTCTAGTTCTGCTGAATTGAGCACGGCTAACATTGTAGCCATCTTTCTATCATATAGTGTATCATTGTGCTCAACTGCGTCGGGTCTTGCAGAAAGTCATTGGAGATGTCCATCCCAAAAGTCATGTCATCCATGAACTTGTTGAGATCTCTTATTTCTCATGATGTCAGATCTTCTATAGCAGTGTTTTCTTCCCTGACGATGACAATTGGTTGAGGTTCCTCAGCTACAGCCTTGTCCTCTTCTGGGCTACTGTTCAAATTGAACATTCTTGATAAGACGTTTGTCTTCTTCATCTTGACATCTTGATAAGTTTGTCACTTTTATGGAGCTTCTTTTATAGGAGGTTCTACCCTTGGGGTAGTCCTTACATTGGTACTTTCATCCTTTAAATTTGTGCCTGCACCTGTTCCTCCTATGTCATCATCATCTTTATCTGGTCTCTACGGGCTTGAGGAGGCTTGTGATGTAGAAGGATTGGTTAGACGTTTCGACTTCTTCCTTTGCCACCAACCGTACATCTCCTGGCGTTCTGCATCTAGTTGTTGGCATTCTTCATCTAAGAGCTGACGTTCCTTCTTTAAATCTTCTAACACTTCTTCATACCCCTTCTGCATCAGTTCTTTATCTGCTCTCATGGCATCATGTTCTTTTCTGAGGACCTCTATTTCTTCTGTAAGCGTCTTCAGAGCCCCCATCATTTCATTCTAGGTGTTGACGACCCCTTGCATGAACTGGGGGAGTGCCTCAGTTCTCGCATTCAAACTCTATACCTACTTTGTCAGTGTGCACATGCTAGAAGTAATATTGAAATTAATCTCGAAAGCATGTTGCATGTATATCCACATGGCATCAAGTTTGTAACCTAGTACATCACCAAATGTTTGTGGGTGTTGGTGTTGCTTCTCTGTAGGTATTGTTGATGGTGTCATTGATGTTACAGGCTCCTTAGGTTGTATACATGACTTGTTCTATGTTGGATCAGCATTTATCGCTTAGGCAGAGGTGATCACATCTAGTTGCCCTGGTACTTAAAACATCACTTCTGGGATCATGGGGTTACGTGCAACCTTGGGGACTTCAGACCCTTGGCAGGGTTCCTTCTTGACTTCTAAATGTCATTCTTCTTTGGCAGCCTCGACATGTTCCTGGCTGCCTTCTTCATTTATTGCCACCTCAGGTTGATCTTTGACCTCTACAGGCATGCGTGGTGAGGATAGACTTGGGGAGGAAGATTTATCTGATGTTTTCTTCTGTAGCTTCCTTATCGCCAGCTTCTTTCTTTCCTCTAGTCTTTGCATCTCCATTTCTGGGGTCTTATACCTCATGTTCTTCTTGCTAGTGGGTGATGATGGTCCTTCGACTGTGCTAGTGGTGTCTGAGTACATTTTTTCCACATCCTCCTATGTGGGCCATAGCTTGTGGGAATCATAATATGGCATCTCTAGTAGGGGTAGAAGTAGTTTCGAGTATCTCTATTTGTAGAAAGGTTTGCTACCTTTCTGTGCTAGAATGCATGTCCTAATGAGAGACTTGATGTCTATCTTGGTATGTCCCTTGGTCTTCTTATATTTCATCAACAGGTCGGCATCCATAAAATGTTAAGAATTCTGGTTATCTGGCTTCCCATGCATAATTCTTTTGTCTGCTTTGCTTCCCCTCCTACTACGGCTGACAGCCTCTCAATTAGCAGTCTCTCGATATTCACCGATTTCTTGTTGAGCATGGACCATATTAGAAATAGGTCCCCGTTAGTCACTCCTTTGGTTTTTGATCTTGTGAAGATTGTGTTGGCAGTTATTTTCTATATTACTTTGATAAAGTAGGAGGTGATGAGAGTCGTCTTAGAAACGTTTGAGTTATTTTCATGTTCTCCTATCAGCTTCTCCCACATTTTATGACTGATGCATCTGACAACTTCTTTTTTGCCTGGAACAATTAAGTAGGTGTGTGCCTCTTCTATCATCTTGATGAATATATTGTTGAGCATGGCTTCAGTAATTATATGAGCCTTGCCCCTATTATCACTTAAAGCTTGAAGTATCCACCACCCTTTCTGTGCTCGGCATCACTGATGGGAAGTTTTTCCAGTGACAACATGAGCTCTTCCATTAGCTGAGTGAGTGAGGGAGCTTTTGACGTATACAGGGCGTGCAGGTTGGTGCCTTCCAAGAAGTCGATCACCCTGTCATAATTCTCATCTTCTTGAAGTCATCACTGTCTAGGTATCGTGTCAGTTTGAAGCCTTTAGTCTTTAGTACCCATTCAAATTGTGACTGATGTATTTGATCTCTTGGTACAAATGATGGAACCTCCTAGTTGAGGGCCTCCTATTTGTCCTCATTGATCTCTTATGGTGCCGCTTCTTTTTCTTGGCCCTATGATTCTCCACAGCTGTCAATTTCCTCTTTTTGCCGCCTTTTATATCCTTGGCTTCAGATTTGTGTTTCTAGGACTTCTTTCAGAAGGCTTTTACTTGGACATTTCTCCGACTACTTTAATTCTATTTCAGAAGGCTTTTACTTAGAGGTCTTTGTTTGTGACGTCTTCTGAGACTCTTTGGACTCCTTTGGTGCCTTATGGGCTAGAATGTATTTGTATTTCTTCTTCATTAGTTGCAATTGAAGGTTCTTCATTGGTGAGAGGTTGAGGTTATCCTTCAATGCTTTGGTTATCTTCTCTAAGTTTTCCTCTGCACCCCTCGGTGAAGTTGCTTTCTTCATCAAAGTGTCATCAGTTGAGGTCAAAATTCCAAAATTTATAACATTCAAATTGTTGTTAGCAAAATTGCAATTTATATTTTATTCATGGCATTAGCATTTAATTCATTTTTTAATTATTTGTGCTTGATGTGCATGAGATTCCATGACCGCAGCATAAATAGAATGCAATATTGTGGTCAAGAAGGGTGCCACGACCACGGCATGTGTTTATCAAAGAAAAATAAGCACCACGACTGTGGCAAAGAAATGCTATGACCATGGCAGATGTTGCGACCATCATCGATGTTAGACCTGATTAAGAAGAAATTCATATAGGGGACGACCATGACTGTGGCCAAAGCTACAATTGGTGTCATGACTGTGGTCATGAGGGTAACCACCCGAATGCGATCACGACGATCACAGTGGGTATTCCCACCCAAATTTTGACCGACCAACGGCAATACAGCCATAAGAACGCGAGAAAAATTCCTCCATAGGTTAAACCTTCGGTGAAGAGAAAAATGAAAACACCGGTGAAACACCGATTAAGGAGTGGAAATGCTCACGAAGATTCTCACTGTCGTTGCACTATAGATAAAACCGATTCTAGGGTTGTGTAAACATGAAAGGTGATGAACCCCTGAAATGCCATGGACAGAGAGTGCAATGATCAAGGAAAGTGGTAATACAAGAAAGCACGAGACGGTACCTCGACTTAGTAGGAAGTTCGAAACAGGTCGTTACGGAAGTGGAGGCAGAGGTAATGTTGTCACAATGAGGTTACAACGTCGGTGGTTGGGTTTACGGTGAATGTCTCTTGGTGATTGATTGTAGTAGTGGCTTCTTGTGTCAGGTTGCACTTTAGCTAGGGCTTCTCCAATGTTTGAGAATCGGAAAATGATAAGTGAAAGAAAACATTACTGTTGAGAGGATCCTGCTTATATACTAGGAAGCAGTCACAACCACGGTCGAGTAGACTGTAGTGACCGAGGTTAATTTGTGCTCTCAACCTTGCCACTACCGCGGGCCTAAGTCATGTAAAGCATGTGTCGCGACCGAGGAAGGTGCCACAACTGCGGTGCACACATAACCAGGTTGATAGAAACAATTAACTAAAACTAAAACACCTAATCTCATTAAAACTTATGTGAAAGGAAGGCAATCTACCTACTACATTTATACTTTTTCTAGATGTGAAAAAACAAAATACTTAGAAGGAGAGAGGTACATAGGTCATAGATTAAGTCACAAGATAAAAAAATTGAATCATAAAAGAAAGAAAGAAAAGCTTGGGTTGCCTCTCAAGAAGAGCTAGTTTCAAGTCTTTTAGCTTGACTCTTTCTCATTCTGGTTTCATCCTCCTTCATTTAGTGTTGGTACTTTCTCAATCATTTCATCTGCTAGAGGACTAGGTTCCCTCAAACTCATCTCAGTCCTTCTCACAAAAGCTTCATCTTCATAATACCTTTTTACCCTCTGCCCATTCACCTTGAAAGTGCCTATCTTATCTTTGCTATTTCTATCATCTCTGACGTGTATATTTTTACCACAAAAAAGGGGTCGGACCATCTTGTTATCCGCTTTTCGGGGAACAACCTAATACTTGAATTGAATAAAATAGGTTTGTCCCTTCATGGACATCCTTGCTCTTTAGATGGGAGTCATTCCATACCTTAGTTCTTTGCTTATAGATCATTGCATTCTCATAAGCATGCAGTCTCAAGTCTTCATCTTTTATGGCCCGCTTTGTCAAGATCCATGTTCAAAAATGTGATAGTCCATAGGGCTTTGTTCTCTAATTCGACAGACAGATGACAGGAGTTCCCATAAATTAACATGTAGGGTGTCGTGCCTGTAGGCATCTTATACGTTGTGCGGTAAGCACATAGTGCATCATCGAGTTTCATAGATTAATCCTTCCTTGTATGACTTACAGTCTTCTCCAGGATCTGATTGATCTACCTGCTAGACACCTCGACTTGTCGTGATGTTTGGGGATGGTATGGTGTTCCAAGTTTGTGTTTTACTCCATACTTCCTCAATAGAGCTTCAAATGGATTTTCTCCAAAGTGAGACCCCCATCGCTTATAATAGTGTGTAGTACCCCGAACCGTGGGAAGATAGTTTTCTCAAACATTTGATTACTACCTTAGAGTCACAGGTTTGGGTGGCAACCGCCTTTACCCATTTTGAGATGTAGTTGATAGTAACAAGTATATATTAGCTCCCTTTTGATGATGAGAAAGGTCCCATATAATCAATCCCCCATACATTGAGAATTTCTATTTCTATCCAATCATCCATCAGCATTTTGTTCTTTTGGTTGATATTTCCTGTGAGTTGACACTCTTTGCAGGTCTTAACAAATGACGTCGCATCTTTAAAAAGAGTCAGCCAATAAAATCCTGACTGTAGGACTTTTGCGAATGTTCTTTCCCCCTGTGGTGGCCCCATAAGGAGACCAATGGCATTCCTTGAGGATTAGGGAAACTTATCCTTTCGGTATACAATGATGATATAAGTTGTCATAGCATCTTTTAAACAGCAGTGGATCATCCCAATAGTAGTTTTATAGATTGGAGAATAATTTCTTCTTCTAATTATAAGTGATCTCTGGTGGAAGTTTTCTACAGGGTAGATAACTACAAATGACAGCAAACCAAGGAAGGCTTTGTTCATCCAATTGGGCCATCAAGAGAGCCTCATCAGCATAGTAGTCATTTACTGGCAATTTATTTTCTTCATCAAAGACTATCCTTGATAGATGGTCTGCAACCACATTCTCTTTTCCTTTTTTATCTATGATCTCATGGTCAATTTCTTGTAATAAGGCCCATTGCAGAAGTCTCGACTTTGTATCCTTCTTATGCATGTGATATTTAGAGCTCTGTGATCAGTGTATACTTTTACTTTCGACCCTACTAAGTATGATCTGAACTTATCAAAGGAAAATATGATAGCCACCATTTTTTTTCAGTGGTGGTATAGTTTACTTGGGCTTAATCCAACATTTGGCTTGCATAGCAAATCACATAGTGTCCCTTGTCCTTCTTCTGTCTGAGGACAACACCGATGGAAAATCACTGGCGTCACATAATTTTAAAAGGTAACTCCCAACTTGGCACTTGTAAAATCCATGTTGTTGTTAACGCCCTTATAAGCGTCAGGAAGGTGTCTAAGCATTCAGTAGTGAATTTGAATTCAGCATCCTTAATTAGGAGATTTGAAAGGGGTTTAGCAATCTTATAGAAGTCTTTTATAAATCATCTATAATATCCAGCATGCCCTAAGAAACCCCCTACTCCTATATCGGATTTAGGTAGCTGAAGCTTGGATATGGCCTCGATCTTTCTTAGGTCCACAATGATTCCTTTCTTGAAAACTTTATGCCCTAAGATGATAGCGTCTTGGTCCATAAAATGGCATTTTTCCCAGTTTAGGAAAAGGTGTTTTTCTTCACAGCGTTGCAAGACTAAAGATAGGTTTCTTAGACATGCCTCAAAATCTATTCCATAGACAGAGAAGTCATCCATGAAGACCTCCACTATGTCTTCTAAAAAATCTGAAAATATAGATATCATGCAATGTTGGAAAGTTGTTGGTGCATTACACAACCAGAATGGCGTCCTCCTAAAAGTGTAAGTGTCATAGATGCAAGTGAAGGTTGTCTTTTCCTGGTCATCAAGATGAATTGGTACTTTATATAATCCCAAATACCCATCCAAGAAATAGTAGTAATCATGATGATCTAATCTTTCTAGAACTTGATCGATAAATGGCAGAGGGAAATTATCTTTTCTGGTAGCATCATTCAGGTTGTGATAATATATGCAAATACGCCAACCTATTACCGTTCTCATTGACACCTCATCTCTGTCCTCACCTCTTATCACTATCATTCCACATTTCTTAGGCACCACATGAATAGGGCTTACATAGATACTATCACTTATGGGGTAAATGATCTCAGCGTCCCGCGGGTTAATAACTTCATTCTTCACGACTTCCTTTAGCATTTGACTCAACTTCCTCTGTGGTTGAGCTAAAGGTTTAGCTATTTCTTTGAGATGTATTTTGTGCATGCATAAGTCAGGGTTGAGGCCTCTGATGTCTTCTACTGAATACCCTATAGCCTTTCTATGCACTCTGAGCTCCTTTAGCAACCTTTCTAGATGATCATCAGTCAAGTTGGCATTAACAATCACAAGATTTCTCTCTTCTTTGTCCAGGAATTCACATTTCATTCCTTCCAGGAGAGGTTTCAATTTTGGATTTGATTTTGGTGCCCTCTTTTCTTTAGGATATTGCTCAAGTGAGGCATACTTTGCTGTCTCAAAATTTTATGCATCCTTACTGAGTTCTTCTTTAGGTTGATTCAGGTAATCCAGGATTTCTATGACTTTTAAGTCTTCTACTATAAGGTCAGGACTATTTAAGGCTCACATAAGTGGATCAACAATCATCTTATCCTCTTACACCTCTTCACAATATTGATTGTAACTATCCACAAAGTAAACTTACTCAATGAGAGATGGTCCTCTCATAGCATCTTGTACTCAGAAGTCAATGTGATCATTCCCAATGCACAAAGTAATGATTCCTTCTGCTACATCTATTAGAGCCCTTCCAGTTGCGAGGAAAGGTCTCCCAAATATCATTATACACTTAGAGTCCTTGACTTTGTCGATCACTACTATGTCCTTGACTTTTTCGATCATACTATGTCACATGGTATGAAAAAATGTCAGCCCCATATCGAAACGTCCTCCACTATTCCCACGGGTCTCATAAAGGTGTGATCAGCTAATTTGATTTTCAGGCCTATCTTTACCATATATGTTAGCCCGAGCCTTTGTGCTAGAGTCAAGGTCATAAGACTAATGCTTGCTCTCAAATCGGCTAATCCCTTCCTTTCCACATTGTCCCCAACACAGAAGGGTATGTTGAATGTCCCTGGATCTCTATTTTTGGTTGGTAACTCAGTTTGAACATAAGCACTTGACATTTTTGCCAATTGCACGATTTCAACATGGTCTCCTTTCCTTGTCTTTGTGATTAAGTCTTTAAAGAATTTTGCATGTGTTGGAATCTCTTCAATTGCATCAAGAAATGTGACATCTAGGTGGAGCTTCTTTACTACTTCTATAAATTTCTCATACCTCTTCTTTACAATGTTCCTTGATCAGTTTGTAGGGAAAGGGAACTCTTGGGGCATAAGGATTTCTATTCGTAAGAGCTTCTCCTATAGGATATAAGTTCTTGACTTCTTCATCCTTCTTCTTTTTGGCATTTTCTTCTTCTCGGCTGTCTTCAACTGATCCTTGTCCCTTGGACACTTCTGATTTAATCACCTTATCAGATTGTTGCTCACCATAGATTCTTTCTTCTTTGGTGTTATTAGTACCAGGGTCATCCAACATCCTCCCTGATTAGAGAGTGCCCATCTTTGCAGTCTTTGTATTTGACGGGATTTTCCCCGAAGGGTTTTTCATAAGTTTCTCTAGTTGGTCAAGCTATTGATCAATCTGCCTTTTATGGGTTTGCATGTATGTCATATGAGTTTGCATTGTAGTTAACAATTGGTGATGGCACTTTGGGTAAGTTGGTCATTTACCAAAGCTTGTCTCTTTGCAAAGTCAAACAATTGAGCAATCATGTCAGTTTTGTTAAATTCCTTGGCCTGGATCGATCCTTGGCCATGTCCTTGACCTTGTTGACTCATATTTTTATTTTGACTCTAATAGCTATTTTTGTTTGTCTGGTAACTAGTAGTTCTAGTATATTGAGTCGGTCCTTCTTTCCTCTTGAATCATGTAGGTGGTTTAGACATATTATTTAGTTGATGAGTGTTTTTAGCAGCTTCTTTGTTTTCATAGTTAAACCCAGGATGATCTAGTCGTTTGAAATTGGCATAAGAGACATTTTCAGTTTCTTCTTTTCTTTCACTTTCTTCACTCTCTTCTGGCCATGTATAGATACAATTGTCAACTTCATGCCCTCCTTCGCCGCATGTAACACATTTCATGACTTTCTCTATGTGTTTGTTCCCTTGCCCCTAGTGTCTTTTAATTGTTTGACATCAGTAGCAATTTCCTAAATCTGAGTTATAATGGTTTCTAAAGCCTTAGCTTAGATTGACGATCCTTCAGAATCCACCTTCTTGGTTGATCCTCTATTGTTTCTATCATAGTCCATGCCTTCTTGCAGTGCATCCATGTTATTAATGATTTCCATGAATATAATGAGTTGGTTTTTTATATGAGTTCAAATAATTGTATACTATGAACATTTAGTATTTGAGGCTCATTGTTTATGAGGTGTCTCCCCCAGTACATTCTCATCCATTTTCATTTTCAATTTTTTTAGTCATGCGTCTACAACTCCTGTATTGACTACACATTAATGGTGTTGTTAATCTATGTTTTTATCCTGAACTCTGGTTTTTACAGACTTTTTTGTTTGTAAACATTATCTATATATTTAGTTTTTATCAAAAAAATCTTATATTGTCCATGAAATGCAATGTTAGAAAAACTTATTCATCACATATGCAAGCAATATATTATGTATATATATATACATATGTTGATATATTATGTAATCCAATAGTGTTGCCTAATTGCATAGAACATATAATATATTCATAATAGATATGAGGTTAGATACTAACCATGATATTATCATAGACTTTATCAAATACCTTATTGTTGGTTATAATAACACATATATCGATATATATATATATATACACACACACACACACAGATATATATATATATATATATATATATATATATATATATATATATATATATATATATATATATATATTAATCTATGTATACCCATACAGGAAATTAGGAAAATTCATATTCAAGTAGTTAATAAATAATGAATATTTTTATTAGTGTTTATAAGATGCTTCTATTTACAAATTTGTCATGAAACTAAGATATAGGTGTATTTTATGTATTTAGGAACATCAGGAATTAGTGTATTGAATATGGTGAACAATAATTGGAAATTTAAAGTTCATATAGTAAAATTAAAATGTAACATACATGGTATACATCCATCTTATGTAACATGAAATGATTCATGAGGAATATACTCTAACAACTATAAGGAATGCAACACAAAAGAAAAATGAAGTGACAGTTCTAAGCCCATGACAATGATGGTGACCAATATTCCTATTTGTATGTAGCATCCGGTTGAACTTTTATAAAGGACATTCTTATTGATTGGTTGAAAAAATAATCTTGAAATAAGATACGAAAATCGTATATCTTATTTAAATGAATCTACATTTCTCTTGAATATGATGCATATGTAAGAAACATTGGGGAGTTGAATTTGTTAAATTTTAACATGCTCATGAAAGACCCCCAATTATACTGCTTGATGATTCGGCACAATAATTGGTTCTGTCAAATTTTAGGGCTAAGGCCCAGTTATTTAGCAAAATTGTGCTTCCGCAACTCTAAATAGAGATACGAGATTATGGTCCCCTAGTTGACTAGCACAACTTAACATGGTTTCTCTTATTTTGGATGATGAGAACACATGGTCTCTGAACACAGACAAAGTATATGATGTGCCTAAATTATATAAGAAATCTTCTAAATTTGATATACATGGTTGTTTAATTTTGGCTCCCATTTATATTTCTCTTTTGAACTACTTGCCTACATTTTATATCTTCGTGCATCCTTTTTGACTAAATCTTAAGCATATAGGGCATATTTATTTAACTTTATTTAAGTTGGATTTTGTACCAGTCTTTTTGAATGATCCGTACCCTTATGTGTGTTCATACCTGATGTATTTCTTGGGGAAATGGATGAACACATGAATCCAAGCATGGGGTTAGCAATTAAAGAAGAAGAAGAAGACTTATTGAAAGACTGTATGAATTGTCCTCTTTTCGAGATAATGGATAAATTAGCAAAAATATGTATTTAATAGTTTTTGATGTATAAGTTATTCTCTCAAAACCTCCATGTACTCTAAAGATTTTTATAAATGCAAAGATTGATTATTTCTCTAAAATGAAGTTACATTAACATTCAATCTCCAAAGATTGGGTTTTTAGAAGCACTCTCTTCTCCTTATTCCATCACTCCAAAAACCATCTCGATGTTGGTCCTAAACCCTAGAGGGGGTGTCGTCATACATTTTTTTCCAATTGGAAAAAGTAGTAATGATCGTCATTATTGGTTTTCAGACTTCCTTACAACTAGTACAGACCTCATCGACGTCTATCCCTCTTCCCTTAACAATGGCCCCTTATAGAGATAGAATATTTGACACACACGACCAAGACGCACGAATGCACCTTGAAATAGTAGGTAGTCGACCATTATGGTGGAAATGCAATTTAGAAACATTTTCATCCACCAAGTCCTCCTTGATGAGCTCTATCACCTTCAAACCTTTCACCCTACTCCCCATCACCTTCAAGACCCCATACCAGTGGTTATATCATTAGTTTGTTACCAAGAGGTCTCAGGTTCAAGCCCCAATGATGGCATGAATAGAATCTCCAATTTAAAAATAACCAAAAAAGATACAAACTTAAATAATACCTAGGGGATATGGATCATCATAATAAGTATGTAATATGTTACAATATATTTGGTATAAATATGCATACATCTATATAGTGGAGTATTAATATCAATACATTGTATGATAGTAAAAATTACAAGTTTTTTATGCTTTAAACACATTAAAGATGATGACCACTCTGGCGATGGTGGCTTCTGGTGACGATCAGTGGTGTGATGGGGAGGATGAATGTAGTGGTGGTTCTCAGTCTCATGCAGAGCACCCCTCTTCCATAGTTCTCATTTCTACTTTCGTCTCATCTTCAGGCTAAAAAAATTAAATCATTCTGATATAACAAAGTCATGGGCGGAATTGATGAAGCCAAGGATTTTTTATACTTCTTTGGAGAAAGTCAACATCAAGATTTTGGGCCAGAAGCTCATCTACCCAGGGGGGAGAGTGGAGAAGAATGTTGAGCAATGGAAGAGGTGCAGGGTACATTGTTAGATTCAAACCTCATCTACTGATTCTCAAAAAGTACCTATCTCAAATTTAGATCTTAAAGAGTAAGACAGAAGTTATGAACTATGAGCATGGATTTTTTCTTATCAAGTTCTTGAACGAGCTAGATCTGGGAAATGTCTTAGACAATGGTATTTACTTTGTTATAGGTAAACCCATGGTCCTAATGAAGTGGAAGCTAGGAGGCTCTCTGTAGACGTTCAGGTCGATGGATATGCCTATATGGGCCAAAGTTCACAACTTACCTCTCAAATTGTGGGACATGAAAATATTTGCAAGGATTGGGTTGTTTCTTGGAAATCTTCTTCATGTTGATAGGTCCACTTTTGAAGTGAGGAATCATGAGTTTGCAAGACTGCAAATTCTTATGTCGACTTCTCTTGAGTTCCCATTGGAGTTGGAAGTGTCAAGTGAAATGGTATCACTCACTTGATCAATTTTGAATATGAATGGAGGCCGAAGGTCTGTGTTGTGTGCAAATTGTTCAATCATCTTGAATGTAAAGAGATTGTCAGTGGCCATATTCCTATTGTGAAGAAGGTACCCCCTACGATTCCCTCAATTGCATTTGAGGTTAATGAGACCAATCCTAAGAAGTCAGACTCGTCTATCCAGACCATTACTTATGTATCAATGGGAGTGAGTAATGAGGAGTGAGATTTTCACATTCCCAATGATTCTTTTGAAGACAATGTTTTGATTAATTCTGAAGGGAGCGCTTCTAGTTCACAAGGAATGGAAAAGGTGATTGTGTACCTATCCACCCCTCTGGTGGTAACACTCTAGGTATAGAAGATAATGTTTTTGAATTTGAAAAAGGCAATAGGAGAAAGAAACCTAAAGAAAAAGGTAGGAAGTCTTCTAAGGATTCAGACCATGTTGATCAGACTTCATTGTCTAATAAGTATGATAACCTGAAGTTATTGAATGATGATTCTGGTATTAAGGGTGAGTCTCAAGCCAAGGAAGTATTGGTTTTAGTTGGTTCTAATGGATAGTTTCAATGTCAATATCCTTTCTTGGAATGTAAGATGCCTTAATCTTAAGGCTTCTTCAGTTCAGGATAAAATAAGGGATTTCAACCCTCACATTGTTCTTTTAAATGAGACAAAAGTAAGAGAGAAGAAGATGTCCAAACTTATTAGTAAAATATTTCCTAACTTCAATTGGGTTTACAATCGTCGGTCCTGTTTTCTTGAGAGAGTTGTTGTTCTCTGGAAGGAGGGCGACTGCATTGTGAAGAAGATTTAGGAAGTTGATCAGTTTGTCCATGTTGAAGTATCTCAAGCTAATAGAAATTTTTATCTCATGAATGTATATGGTCACAACCCTAATGCTAATAGGGTACGCCTTTGGGAAGGTATTGAGATTATCAGGTCTGGTATGTTTTATCCTTGGGTTATCCTTGATGATTCTAATGATGTTAGGAGTGAGGATGATAAAATGGGGAAGGATCCACCTTCTAAGAAATCTATGGAGGATTTTAATAATTGTATGCTTAATTGCAGGCTTTTTGAACTCAAGTTAAATGGTATTTTGTTTTCCTAGGACAACCATCAATGTGGGGATAAGTTTGTTACTTCTTACATTGATATAGTTATTTACAATGACAACTTTATGTTTGAGTTTCCTAATTGTAAGGGTATTATGCACTCTAATACCATTAGCAACCATAAAATATTAACTCTTGATATTGGTGAGAGGGGTAAGGTGATCTATCCATTTAGGTTTATTAATGTGTGATCAGAGAAAGAAGATTTCAAAGATATTGTGAGAAAGATTTGTTCTACTAATGACAATGATTTTCCTATTTTTAAAGTTTACTCAAAATTCAAAAGGTTGAGATATGAGTTGTCGATGTGGAATAAAACCTATGTGGGGAACTATGCTGATGTGGCTACAAGGAAAGAGTATTTAGCTATTTAAGCTTGGTCTAAACTTGACTTTAATCCTTCCAATACTGAGTTTCAATTTTATGTGAGTGCTAAGAGAAAGGAGAATGTTCTGGTAAGAGTTCATGAAGAGTCTCTTATGAGGCAGAAGTCAAGAGTGAGATGTCTTAAAGAAGGTGACTCAAATTCAAAGTATTTATATGCATCGATCAAAGTCGGAAGGAATGTGAATCATATTAGAGCCCTTACTATTAATGGCTCTATTTGCATGGATAGTGCTATTATTAAGAAGCACATTGTGGACTTTTGTAGTATCTTCAACAATAATCACAAGGTTGATCTTGAATTTCTGGACTCCCTTACTTTCCCAAAGCTTAATGATGTTAATAACTTGTTTATTGACAAGTGTTTCTCTATGAAGGATATCATTGATATTGGTAAAATTTTGAACGTTGATAAATGTCATGGACCCGATGTGTTTTAATGATATGTTCTTCAAGTCTTGTTGGAGTATTATTTTTTCTAAAATTGTTGAAGCTATCCTTGGTTTCTTTAGTTTTGGTAGAATGCTCAAAGAATCCAGCCTCACTTTCATTACACTCATTCCCAAAGTCAAGGATTCTAATGAGCTCAAAAATCTCAGGATGATTGTCCTCTGTAATATTTTCTACAAGATCATTTCTAAACTTTTAACCAATAGGTTGCAAGGAGTTTTTACATCTATTGTCAGTAGCAACCAGTGCACTTTGGTGAAAGGTAGATAGATTAAAGATGTTGTTCTTCTCTCTAATGAACTCGTTCATGACTTCAACAAGAAAGGAGGGAATCCTAAGCTATGTCTCAAAATTGATATATCAAAGGCTTATGATTCTGTTTCTTGGGAGGCTATTTTTCATATTCTACATCTTATGAATTTCCACATTGTTGGGTTATTTGGAACAAAGAAATTTTTAACATAATGTCCTATGAACTTCTGATTAATGGTGAGGTTTTTGAGGCTTTTAACCATAGCAATGGTGTTAGATAGGGGGACCCATTAGCTCCTTATATATTTGTGTTGGTAGTGTATGTGGAAACTCTTCTTTTTGATAGGGAGGTTGTTGAAGGCAACCTAAGTCATTGAGATCTTCCTCCACCTTTGTTGTTTCACACTTGATCTTTGTTGATGACCATATGGTCTTCTCAGAAGCTCATGAACAAAATGCACTGGCTGTTAGGAGAGTGCTTGATAATCTCTATGTTGCGAATGCACTAAAGATTAATATAGAGAAGAATGTTATCTTTTATAGTCAAGGAGTTAATAGAGAAAGAATATGTGCTATCTTGGGTATTAATGAAGGGTCTCTTCCACAGAGATACCTTGGTATTCCTCTGATCATTGGTAAATTGAAAAAATCTCATTCCAATCCTCTTTTGGATCGAATTAAAGGAAGATTGAATGGTTGGAAAGTCAGTCATCTATCTATGGTAGGTAGAATTGAACTTTTTCAATCTACTCTGACGGCTATGTATCAATATTGGGCTTCTTCTTCTCCTCTCCCTTCCTCTATTTGTGATGATATTTAATGTTTATATCAGAATTTTATTTGGGGAAAAACTAAGAATAGGAATCCTATTTATCTGGTCAAGTGGAGTGATATAGTGAAACCAAGATTGGAAGGGAGTTTAAGTATTAAATATTAGGGAAGTTATCAGGGGCTCATTTCTTATGTACCCTAGACATTGTCCCAGCAGATCACAGTTGTTGGCTCTATCTTGTAATTACTCATCACCTGATATCTGAATGCAAGTATATCGTTAGGATGCATTGGGAACAGAGGCGAGGACAGACAGGGGTGCAGAAGATTTGGACCCAGTTATCAGGTCTTTTATTCTACTGAATGCTTGGAACTTAGTTAATAAGAAAGGTAGTATTTGGATCATTTGGATCCATGAAAGGTATTTCAACAAGTTTTTCTTTTGATATATCCATGTTAACGATACTTTCTATTGGATTCTAAGAAGAATTCGTGTGGAAAGGGATTGTCTGAGAGAGCTCATTGCCTTTATCATTGGTGATGGTTGTTGTACTTCCATTTGGAATGATTTGTGGGTCTATAATTCAAAATTTCTTACTGAAGTTTTGGGTCGTTAGTGTGTTATTAAGATGGGTTTTCTAGATGATGTTAAAGTGATTTGCCTTATTAGAAATAGAAATTAGTCCTTTGATAATTGGAGACTTCACAATAGATTGTGTGATCTTCTCAAGACTCTTCCTGCTCCCAAGGATAACTGTGATGGTATCTTATTCGATGGAAGGTCAAAAATTAATATTAGAGATGTTTGGGATTGCATCATATCTAAATCTAAGCTGATTCCTTTCTTTCAATGGTTGTGGATCAATAACAGTCCCTATAGTTTTACTATTCTAGGCTAGAAAATTGGTCATCGTAGACTTCCTACGTCTTGTTACATTAAGCATCTTGACATTTGCATGGCATGCATCTACTTTCTCTGTAAGAGAGATGAAGAGGAGGTGGATCATGTTTTTTTCATCTATGATTATACCAAGTATGCTTGGAGATTTTCCAGTGAGCATCTTAATTTTGTGGAGCCAGATTCTGTGGAGAGTGTCTGTAGGTTGTGTGGTAGAAAGTTCCATTTGGTTTGCCTCTATGTTTTCTTATATTTGGAGGGAGAGAAATGATCGTCTTCATGGAGGAGGATCAAGGAATGTTTCTCAACTTTAGAATCTCATTCTTAACTATTTTGATTTTTATATGAGTAGATAATCTGGTGTCTTTGTATAAGTTGTAGTCATTTTTTCCCTTTTGTTTGCTCTTGTCAGTGCACATAGTGGAGGTTGTTCCCTAAGTTGGTACATGCATACTTGTATATTCACAAAAACTTTTAAAAAAAAGAAATAGATGAGTTGGGTTCACCAAAAAAATTACATGTTAATAATATATTAGACTCGGGATTAATAATAATTTGGTGCTCAAGATATCAATTCTGATTTTTATATTTTAGTTCATATGATCGATTTCTCAAAGACAGATTATATTAATACACATTTTAGGAGTTAATAATAAATTTGTAATGCTTTCAAAAGTTAGCTAGTACATATATATTAGATAGAAGACTAAATAATAACCATAAAATGTTTTATATATAGTGATTATCATGATAATCGGACTTAGTAAGTCTATTTTGTTAATGTTGGTTATGCTACTATTAATCCTTTCACATGTTAGATCAAAAAACCTTAAATTGAAAATATGATATGGAAAAGGCTTCTCATAATATGGATATATGTTGGCATCTCAAAAATGAGATAATTGTTTATATCTTAAAATTCAATCTTGTATATGCTCATACCCTCTATATAAGCATATATTTAATTGGCTTATTCAAAATTAGAATATAGAGTTATGTATTATATAATAGAGAATCTATTAATTTGACTTTAAATCTTTGTAAATGTTGAACAATAGATAAGTTACACCCAATTTTTTATCTACATGGGATAGTAGAACCAATTTGGTATAGTGAGGCCTAAAGTGAGTAAAATATGTATATATAGATATATTTATATGTTAGTTTCCAGTTAATTTTAGTCAATTGTATGACCAAAATATATTAATATGAAATACATGGGTATGCAACCATAATCATGGGTACATAACCCAACTAGAAAACCCTAGAAATAGGAATAATGAAAAATATGAATAAGTCCATGATTGATAACTCTTCACCATATAACAAAATTGGTTTACTTTGTAGGTCTCTTCATAAATTTTAGAAGAAATTCAAATTATGTCTTGTGCAAACCTTGGATCTTGGGGTACTGTGACAAAGTGGTTTTTGCTTTAATTTCGAGGATGAAATATCTCTTAAGGTGTATAGGATGTGATGGAGTGGACTTTTGGAGTCCTTAATCATCCAATGACATAAGTGAAATTATAAGGTTGAATAATATTGAGAATTCCAAGCTTTTGATAAAGTAGGTGTGCTGAGGTGATGTTGATATCTTGGTTGAGATTTCTCTTTTTATGCCTTTTTGAAGAATTTAATTGGATGGTATAACAATTGATTTTTTGCACCAAATTTTAGTAGAAGGTAGATTGAGTGGTAGGAAATCTATGATTAAAATTTGGTGGCAATCGGTTTATCCCAGAAGAAGTTATGGAGGTTTGTTTTTGTGGGAAATAATGTGAGTTATTGAGGTTAATAGGCCTAAGTTTAATGGATTTGAGCCTAAATCAGGCTGTGTCACGCCTGTTGGTTTTGGGATGGGTTTGCGTGGCCAACTTGTGGCCTTAGACTGAAGATCCAACAGTTGTGGCATTTGAAAAGGAGAAGCCACGGATGCGGCCTGTTTGTGGGGCACTACCAGCCCTTGGATGACAATCAGACGATTGGGAGCTCTCCTCCCACCTCCCGTTGCAATGGAGAACGTGAAGGAGAAGACGAGGCCTTGACCCACTTCCACCACGTCGTAGATCATGGATCGAGAGGGAGGTCTTAGCAAGTAGTTGATCTCGGCTCGCCTAGACAAGCACTAAGACCCCTCATTTGAGGCATATGGAGAATAGACGAGGGAGTTCCAGTTCCCCCTTTTCGCTACCTCTCCATTACCCGCCCACACAAGCCGAAGAGGTGTGAGATGAAGGTAGCGAGGGAACTGGAGGAAGATAATAGAGGGAGAAGGACGACTAAGGTCACGGGAGTCGTAGATGACAGGTTCTATGGACCCAAGTGCCCATTTCGATGGTCGATGAGGTGGATCTGGACTGGATTTGAAGTCAGAGCTCGGGGGTGGTCTGCAAGACGTGGCTGATGTTGTTTGAGAGCAAAGACGAGTTCCTTGAGGTGCTATGAAGCTTTCGGGAGCTTCAGATGGGTGCGGGGTGGAACAGAGGAGCTTTGCCTCTTCTTTCCGCCGCAGCCAGCCCAGGCGGCGGCGCCCTAGCAGAGAACCAGCCCCAGCGACTAATGGAGCTCCTTGAGGAGACGGGATGGTGTGGATCGGCCTCTCGAACCTTTTGAAGGTGGTTTTAGTTGACAAGGAGGGAGACGCGTCGCTCCAATTGCTCACCGGAGAAGCCTCTCGCGGCGGCGCCCACGCGTAGCAGGGGAGACCCGCTAGGGGCTCGCGAGCAAGGAACAGATGAGGAGAGACCGAGAGAGGGCGATCCAATCTAAACCAGCTCAAGTCAGCCCAGAACCGGCCGGCCCAGTGCAAACCAAGAGAAGGACCGGCCGCAGCACAGCAAGGATGTGCCAGCCCATATGGCCACGTGTCGGCGGGCTATTGGCTAGGAAAAGGTAAATCGCCCAATAATTCAGTAAATAACCAATTCTTGAATAAATCATGGTAATTAGCTCGAGCATCAGAAAAATACATATGATATACCAAAATGTTTAGAAAAATACATAGAACAAGATGGAAGCATAATATCCTGCTTTTAATGCACGAATATCAGTGATATCATATTAGTAGTGAAATGCTTAATTGATGGAGAATAAATATCAAACAACGACCTAAAATTATGAGAAAATGTTAGTAAACCTATATTCATGTTTATAATGCACCTGATGTAAATGATGATCAAGTTGATGCACGAAATTACATATTTTGATTTAATATGGCTAATTAGGGCTTTTAACCCTAAATAAAATGTATTAAATGCACACATGCCCATTAAATAATGAAATTCACAGAGTAAGCTGATATTAGTATATGAAACCTCAGTTTTAATTATGAGATCATCATGATGAACAGAATCCATGTTATATGAAGATGAATCTTAATTCATGCTATAAAACCCTAATCTAGGTTAATGATGCAACCTAGGGCTAATATGTGCACATTAATGCCATGGAAGATAATGTTCAGATAATGAACTATAATCTGTAAAATGACATCAGTAAGATAATTCTAAGACAAGAATGCAAGTAATGGTGTACACATCCTAATGAACTAAGCTAAACCCTAATATGGACGTAATTAGGGTTAAGATGAGATGTATGATGATGAGAATCTGATAATAGTACATGGTCTTGTCTTTATCAGGGTTGACCAGGATGTAGATGATATGAGAATATGATGATTAGGAATATCTTGATCTAAGGTACGCCATTACCTCTTACTTGGCTTATTATACAATATGCTTGTGTTATATGGTAGTAAAGACTTGGCATATGGTATTGATTGAAATGATTGTTCTTGCATGATATGTTGCTCGATTTTTCATAGTTATGTCTATGAACACATGAAACATAAAATAATTGTTCCATTATATGAAGGCACTAACTCTTTGGTATTGTGCTTGGAAGTGACCTAACTCTTTGGTAGTGGTCACATTGTACATATGACCTAACTCTTTGGTAGTGGTCTGACCTAACTCTTTGGTAGTGGTCACCTTGTACAAATGATATAACTCTTTGGTAGTGATCATAAAGGCCTTGATATATAATGGAAAATGTGCTTAAAATATGTGTTCTCTTTTGTTAATGAATATCCTTGTGCAAGTATATGCTTTTCTTATATTCTTTTGTTACTGCCAAGTATATTAGTTTTATCTTATTGCCAAGATATGATGAGAGGTATATAAAAAGACATGTAGGCGTACTCAATACAATATTCATGAAATATTGTGCTGACGTGTACCGCATGTAACCTTTTGTTTAGGTTGTGGTTATGCTCTTGAAGATCCAGGATAGTTGAGAGTTGTGTGGCGAGCTGATGTACAGGTGGACCTGTTGTCTTAAGATCCTGTTGTTTAGATGTAGTACATGTATATGTATAGGTTGTTGTTCAATATGTAATACCAAATGTTGTAACAATTCATGTTGTAATTATATGTTGAATGGTGAACACGTGTTGTGGTTTGTTTATTGTTCATGTGCATGCGCTACTGATTGTTTCCTTCTGACTCCCTCGATTTTCTTCTTCTTAGCCTAGTGTGTGGGGTTTAAATTGGGATTCTCGCTGAGGTGAGGGTTTCAATTTGGACGTCACACATCAGATTAAGTTTTAGAAAATCCGGGGACGTCACAGGTGGTATCAGAGCATGAACAATAGCAAAGCCTGACATTTGCTCATTATGCAACTCAAAATTAAAGAACCTTGAACCTTAATAATCCTTTAGGGTTAGATTAGTCATCTTTTAGAGACTAGATCTGACCTAGCCTCTAGGTTAGCACCTAGATGTCCGAGAACTAGGTCTAGACTGGTGCTTGTTGAGTAGCAAGTCCTTAGATGTCGTTCTTTCCTTGTAGTGCAGCGGTATGGGACGTTGCACTATTTGGAAATGATGTACATAAAAGGAAGAGAAACCCTAGACATATTGCGCACGTTGTCTAGAGTAGCTACACTAGTCTACCCCTTGTTCTCACCCTTTTCACTAGTTTTCATGACACTGGACTCTCTACTATGTGTGGGACACTCGTTTTTGGTTTTGGTTTTGGATTCCAATTGGATCGAACCTTGATAGTTTTCTCTTACGCTTGTTTTATCGGAGAAAAACTATATAATATTTTATTATGTATATGTATTACAAAAATGTGTCCCCACACATATACGAGTAGGAGGTGTTCATGCAACCTAAGTGAAAGTGATGACATCAGTCTAGAAGAGAGAGTAGTTCTAGATTAGATGTCTAGAGCCTTGTTGGAATATATGATAGATGGAATATACGAAATAAGCTATGATGTAAGTCTTATATAGATGAAATAAGATGGTTATGATGATCTATGTTTGTCTTCGAGGACTTAAGTTCAGTTTTGAGGTTTTGAGATAAGTTTTGATGATGCAAGTAACTAGGCTTTATGAGATAAGATAAGCTAAGCTGAGACAAGGATGTGAATCAGTAAGAGCCTCAATCTCTTTTATGAAGGAGGACCTCTAGTGTTAGGACCAGTTTCGGGGTTAACTCCAGAGAGAGTGAGACCCACAGGGAGAAGGTCAGAGAACCTAAACTCCAAGATATGAGAATGACGAGAAATATATGATATGATATGTCCTAAACTAGACTACTCCTGAGTGATTGAGTTGAGTCACTCTATGCATGATTCCTATAGTCTTCTTGAACCTTAGATGTCCTTGGGAGGACCAAACCCTAGAGTCAGTGAGAGGCTGTTATATGTGCATATGTGAGTATGAATATGAGTGCCTGCCATCTGGGTGAGGGAGAGAGAGCCCAAGACCCTGGAGGAGGTAGCTATGTCAGTTTCTATGAAGCCTCATTCTCGGGTTGGTGGTTTCCCACATAGGAATCTAGTGGTTGCATGTATAAGAGAGTTTTGGGTAAGCATGTGTCATGGGTAGAAGACCTATGAATAGTATGTCATAACATGTTTTGGCTTGTGCTTATGTGGCTAGATCTTGTAAGGCTATCAACTAGTGCCAATGAGGTATACCTGAGAACCCTAGACCGAGAGGGAAGATATAGTTGTATATATGAGATACTCATACAGTTGAGTTAGCTCAGAGAGACTGAGCATGAAACAATCCTCGTGATATGGGTCAGGAGAACCTTAGTTGCACTAGATGAAGTTTTGATACATGTTTCATGAGCCACTTGGATAAGTTTGTTAGCACAACCATGATATAATATACGTAAGATGTGATCTAATATCGAGACGTGATATATAAACATGATAATATGGAAACCTAGAGATGGTTTAATAGATGGCAATGCATAAATGGTTAACCGTGTACATGAATGATGATGATAATGTGAAATTGTTGGTTAATCTATTGATGAAATCATTAATAAATGTTGTAATTTATTATGAGCAATGAAATAAGATCGTATGCACGAAGCATGTTACATGATGTGTTAATCTTAGTGCATAATAAAGATGAAATATACAGTTTAATAGTTAGCACAACATAATGATTATGACATCTTGATATGATCTACATGGATAAAGTGGGTTGACTTTAGTTAACTCCCACCTAAAAGGCATATGTTAATGTTGAACATGTTCTAACAATTAGCTCAATAAAATGTTGTTAACACCTTGATAATGAGTTTATCTTAGTTAACTCTTTTAGAACATGATAATATGATGTGGGAATTCTGATGCATGGGTTAAAATAAGGATGCAACACTAAGATATGAGATATGTCATGACATAACCTAAGTTTCTAAACCTTGAGTTCAATCCCGATGGAGTGTTTGTGCACCAAGATGGTTGTAAAACCCCCTAATAAGTGCCTTGGATACATGGTTCTAGGTAACCTTTTTGGATATGTTGCACATAGTGTGGTTGCTACATGTGGATGGAGGCAAGATGAGGTTTTACCTGGAAGTATGAGTATGCTTTACTTTCGAGGACGAAAGTTCCTTTAAGATGTATATGATGTGACAAAGTGGTTTTTGCTTTAATTTTGAGGATGAAATATCTCTTAAGGTGTATAGGATGTGATGGAGTGGACTTTTGGAATCCTTAATCATCCAATGACATAAGTGAAATTATAAGGTTGAATAATATTGAGAATTCCAAGCTTTTGATAAAGTAGGTGTGCTGAAGTGATGTTGATATCTTGGTTGAGATTTCTCTTTTTATGCCTTTTTGAAGTATTTAATTGGATGGTGTAACAATTGATTTTTTGCACCAAATTTTAGTAAAAGGTAGATTGAGTGGTAGGAAATCTATGATTAAAATTTGGTGGCAATCGGTTTTTCCCAGAGGAAGTTATGGAGGTTTGTTTTTGTGGGAAATAATGTGAGTTATTGAGGTTAATAGGCCTAAGTTTAATGGATTTGAGCCTAAATCAGGCTGTGTCACGCTTGTTGGTTTTGGGATGGGTTTGCGTGGCTAACTTGTGGCCTTAGACTGAAGATCCAACAGTTGTGGCATTTGAAAAGGAGAAGCCACGGATGCGGCCTGTTTGTGGGGCACTACCAGCCCTTGGATGACAATCAGACGACTGGGAGCTCTCCTCCCACCTCCCGTTGCAATGGAGAACGTGGGGGAGAAGACGAGGCCTTGACCCACTTCCACCACGTCGTAGATCATGGATCGAGAGGGAGGTCTTAGCAAGTAGTTGATCTCGGCTCGCCTAGACAAGCACTAAGACCCCTCATTTGAGGCATATGGAGAATAGACGAGGGAGTTCCAGTTCCCCCTTTTCGCTACCTCTCCATTACCCGCCCACACAGGCCGAAGAGGTGTGAGATGAAGGTAGAGAGGGAACTGGAGGAAGATAATAGAGGGAGAAGGACGACTAAGGTCACGGGAGTCGTAGATGACATGTTCTATGGACCCAAGTGCCCGTTTCGATGGTCGACGAGGTGGATCTGGACCGGATTTGAAGTCAGAGCTCGGGGGTGGTCTGTAAGACGTGGCTGATGTTGTTTGAGAGCAAAGACGAGTTCCTTGAGGTGCTACGAAGCTTTCGGGAGCTTCATATGGGTGCGGGGAGGAACAGAGGAGCTTTGCCTCTTCTTTCCGCCGCAGCCAGCCCAGGCGGCGGCGCCCTAGCAGTGAACCAGCCCCAGCGACTGATGGAGCTCCTTGAGGAGACGGGATGGTGTGGATCGGACTCTCGAACCTTTTGAAGGTGGTTTTAGTTGACAAGGAGGGAGACGCGTTGCTCCAATTGCTCACCGGAGAAGCCTCTCGCGGCGGCGCCCACGCGTAGCAGGGGAGACCCGCTAGGGGCTCGCGAGCAAGGAACAGATGAGGAGAGACCGAGAGAGGGCGATCCAATCTGAACCAGCTCAAGTCAGCCCAGAACCGGCCGGCCCAGTGCAAACCAAGAGAAGGACCGGCCGCAGCACAGAAAGGATGTGCCAGCCCATATGGCCACGTGTCGGCGGGCTATTGGCTAGGAAAAGGTAAATCGCCCAATAATTCAGTAAATAACCAATTCTTGAATAAATCATGGTAATTAGCTTGAGCATCAGAAAAATACATATGATATACCAAAATGTTTAGAAAAATACATAGAACAAGATGGAAGCATAATATCCTGCTTTTAATGCACGAATATCAGTGATATATTATTAGTAGTGAAATGCTTAATTGATGGATAATAAATATCAAACAACGACCTAAAATTATGAGAAAATGTCAGTAAACCTATATTCATGTTTATAATGCACCTGATGTCAATGATGATCAAGTTGATGCACGAAATTACATATTTTGATTTAATATGGCTAATTAGGGCTTTTAACCCTAAATAAAATGTATTAAATGCACACATGCCCATTAAATAATGAAATTCACAGAGTAAGCTGATATCAGTATATGAAACCTCAGTTTTAATTATGAGATCATCATGATGAACAGAATCCATGTTATATGAAGATGAATCTTAATTCATGCTATAAAACCCTAATCTAGGTTAATGATGCAACCTAGGGCTAATATGTGCACATTAATGCCATGGAAGATAATGTTCAGATAATGAACTATAATCTGTAAAATGACATCAGTAAGATAATTCTAAGACAAGAATGCAAGTAATGGTGTACACATCCTAATGAACTAAGCTAAACCCTAATATGGACGTAATTAGGGTTAAGATGAGATGTATGATGATGAGAATCTGATAATAGTACATGGTCTTGTCTTTATCAGGGTTGACCATGATGTAGATGATATGAGAATATGATGATTAGGAATATCTTGATCTAAGGTACGCCATTACCTCTTACTTGGCTTATTATACAATATGCTTGTGTTATATGGTAGTAAAGACTTGGCATATGGTATTGATTGAAATGATTGTTCTTGCATGATATGTTGCTCGATTTTCCATAGTTATGTCTATGAACACATGAAACATAAAATAACTGTTGCATTATATGAAAGCACTAACTCTTTGGTAGTTTGCTTGGAAGTGACCTAACTCTTTGGTAGTGGTCACATTGTACATATGACCTAACTCTTTGGTAGTGGTCTGACCTAACTCTTTGGTAGTGGTCACCTTGTACAAATGATCTAACTCTTTGGTAGTGATCATAAAGGCCTTGATATATAATGGAAAATGTGCTTAAAATATGTGTTCTCTTTTGTTAATGAATATCCTTGTGCAAGTATATGCTTTTCTTATATTCTTTTGTTACTGCCAAGTATATTAGTTTTATCTTATTGCCAAGATATGATGAGAGGTATATAAAAAGACACGTAGGCGTACTCAGCACAATATTCATGAAATATTGTGCTGACGTGTACCGCATGTAACCTTTTGTTTAGGTTGTGGTTATGCTCTTGAAGATCCAGGATAGTTGAGAGTTGTGTGGCGAGCTGATGTACAGGTGGACCTGTTGTCTTAAGATCCTGTTGTTTAGATGTAGTACATGTATATGTATAGTTTGCTGTTCAATATGTAATACCAAATGTTGTAACAATTCATGTTGTAATTATATGTTGAATGGTGAACACGTGTTGTGGTTTGTTTATTGTTCATGTGCATGTGCTACTGATTGTTTCCTTCTGACTCCCTCGATTTTCTTCTTCTTAGCCTAGTGTGTGGGGTTTAAATTGGGATTCTCGCTGAGGTGAGGGTTTCAATTTGGACGTCACACATCAGATTAAGTTTTAGAAAATCCGGGGACGTCACAGGTACTAATTCTCTATTTCGGTTATTGTGATATATCATTCCTATTAAATTTCATTTTGAAAGAGGTGAACCCAAACTTTTTCATTAGCCTTTCATCTCCACTTGAAGGTCACCACAACTAATTTTAATATGCAATATAGAATATTGTTGAATGGTTGAATCAAAATATAATTTGTACATTGACATAAATTTTAAGTATTTCCTATACATTTGGTTCCTATATTCAGTGGGTCAAATACTCCAACCCTATGTTGTGGATAATGGACAATAAAGGTCCCCAAGTGCTAGTTACCCCCATAGACAAAACTATCATTCTCTCATAGAGGGGAGAACACTAGGAACCTAGCCCTAGCACATAAAAAATATCAGCTTGCATGTGTCAATGAGTGAATCTTTAAATGTTGAATATTTGGATATTTGATACTTGGAATAGTTTATATTTTGAGTACATCTTATTTTGTGAAGAATATTGCAAAATTTGGCATATTGAGTACTCTTGTGGATTATGTCTTTTGCATACTTGAAATCCTTAACTCATTAACCTTTGTCTACCAAAAATTCCTTACCCAATTTGTAAACATTTTGGATATCCTTTCGTTCATGTGTATTTAAATAGCTCAATAATTGGACTTTGAACTAGCTTTTATTACCCAACCCTTATTTTGGTCAATGTGTGGATTTGTACCCTATGAGAATTCATGGATAGGTGATACAAAGAAGACCTAGAAGAGACATATGTACATGAGATGCTCCTCCGTTGAAGCGTATATAGGACTTATGTATGCTTTAAATACTAGTCCTTATGTATAGGCTTCTGTGAAATTTGAGTGTATAGCATGAATGTGCACAATACTTTTTTATATATTCTAATATAATTTTGTAAAAAAAATTACCAAAGAATGGGTTTGTACATATTGAGAATGGTAGAAGGTGCAATATCCTCTTCCCCATTCTCCATGACATCCCCTACCATCAGGTGTCCAAAGAGACTCTCCCATTGAAACCTACACTTTCTTAGTCTTGGTCAAATTTATCTAAATCCTAGTTAAATGAGCCTTAAAAGGTTGGATAGGGGGTGATAATCACTAGTTCCCTTGAACACACCTAATTCCACCCATTTCCAACTAGTAGTTTAGGCCTATTCACTGTCACTTGGATTTCTTATTTGGTTTAATAACTTGATGAATATTTTTTTTGCATGGTATCTCCCTCCAACTAGGTTAGAACTCACATTACCCTGAAACATCCCATTCCCCTTAATACATTGCTTAAATCCTAGAGTTCTCTTTCTAGTAATTCATTCAATTGCTTAGTTCACTTCATTTCTCATGCTAATTGAACTCTTTTAGGTTAACTTGCCTAGTTCTTGACATTTGGTTATTTAGTTAGCTTTAGTTAGTTGATTTACTTTGGTCCCTTTCTTACTACACGCTCTACATTCCTAGTTTAATGTAGTGATTGCTTATTTGGGGTTAATTTGGATTGTTTTGCCTAGTTAATGGTCATTGTCTCCCTTGCTTAGTTAGATAGTCCTAATTTCTCATCACAGTCTAGTTTTACTTCTTACCATTTCCTTGTATGAAACCCTTGTGTTAATAAAAAAACCAAAGTGAAGCCCTAAAAATCCTAATATCTTGATTTAAGAACCTAGTGATAAACATTCAAACTCTCTAGTATTACAACTCTCTCTTGGGTTTGACCCTTACTTGCTTCTCTTATACTACATCTTGACCATGTGAACTTGTTGGTCATGTGTAATGAGTGCTCTGGTGGGGTTTATAAGTGGTGAAAGACCCAAGTCTGACAAAGGCACATCTAGACAATTAGTGTCCCATTTGGCACTAATTAAACATGTGGATGGAAGACCCATCAGCAAACCAATGAGACTCATGTTGTTAGTCAAGTAGAAGTCTAGCTATGGCAACAGACAAGAGTCACATGTGTGTGAACCAATGGGTGTGGATCAATACCTCAGCCGATAGTAGCGGAATTATGCATAATTTTGAGATCGTGAACCAACAAAAATAGTATAGCAGAAACCAACAAGGGTCCAAAGTCTACAATAGATGACACACTTGGCTTCCTTAACCGATAATGATTTGGTCAAAGAGATCTTAGGCTTGCGTACTGATGGATGATTGAAAAGATCTTGATAGTAGGACCAACCAACAAGAAAGAACTTGTGAAACCATGGCATCATAAACCAATAAGGAATAATATTTGAGGATCAATGATGAATCTAGTTCTCTAGACTGACAAGAAACCTACTTATCACGACTACTAATGAACATACTAATCTTCTCGCTCCCTCCTCTCTTCCTCACCCATGCTTGTAAACAGATCTCCCCTTCTTTCCCTTAGATCCTTGTTTCCTCAAGTCATTGTAGAGAAGATAGAGTGGAGGAGAAGTTGTTGTGATCATTAAGCATTGCTAACCGATGAAGTTGGTCAACAAAGAGTGCATTTTGAAAAAAAAGTTATAGGCTAATGGACATGTATAGGCTAATGGACATGTGTTTGATATTTGTATGTAGCATCTGATTGAACTTTTGCACATGAAGTTCTTAATGATTGGTTAAAATTTTGCTATTGAACCAAGGTAAAAAAATATTCTATTTTTTAAAAATGAAGTTTACATCCCTCTTGAATATCATGCATATTTAAGAAATATTGGGGAGTCAAATTTGTTGAACTTCATCCTGCTCATGAAAGATCCCCAATTAGATTACTTGATGATTCAGCACAATAATTAGTTCTGGCAGATTTTAGGGCTAAAGCCCAATTATTTAGAGGAATTATGTTTTCACGATTCTACGTAGAGATAAGGGATTGTGGTCCCCTAGTCGACTAGCAATTCAACTTAACATGGGAATTCTCATTTCGGATGATGAGAACACACGGTCACCTAAGCACACATAGATTATGCCAAGTACCTTAATTATTTGAGAAATCTTCTTAATTTGATATACCTGGTTGATTAAATTTGACACCCGTTTATATTTATCTTTTGAACTTCTTGCCTACATTTAATATCTCCTTGCATCCTTTTTTACTAAATCTTGAGTAGATAGGGCATATCTATTTAACTTTATTCAAGATGGATTTTGTCCCAGTCTTTGAGACTAAGTTGCTCCCTTATATGTGTTCGTGCATGATGATTACCTAGGGATATGTATGACACACCAGGACAAGCAGGGTGTTAGTAATAATAACAAGAAGAAGACTTATTGGAAGATAGCATGAGTTCTTCTCTTTTTGATATAATGGATAAATTAGAAGAAGAAAAATTACTAGTATTTGATGTATAGGTTTTCTCTCAAAACTCCATATCCTCTAAAGATTTTCATAAATGCAAAGATTTTTTTATTTTTATGAAATGAAGTAATGTCAAAATTTGAACTCCAAAGATCTGGTCTTTACAAGATGGTATCAGAGCGATAAATAGTCAATGTTCATGCATTTCTTCTACATTTTTTATAGAATACACATATAATAGACTAAAACCCTATAACATTATCATAGCATTGACAATATGCCTAAAAGTCCTTAGAATGTACTAGCAGCCTTGAGAACTTGTCCTCACATTGTAGTCGATTACTATTGCTTTATTTTGATCATATACTATTAAACTTCTTATTATGGACATGTATGCATGAACCTCTAGAAACATCAATGGGGTATATTATCAACTTGGGAATGCATATGATATCGCAAGCACAACGGTGGCTAAGCAAAATGGGTAGATCACCCAATCTCCTCCTAGTTATATGAAAGATTGATAATCATAGTAATATAAATTTGACCATTGTATCATATTTGTTTCATTTATATGTTGTTTGTATAAGTTCCTTTTTAAATTTTAAAACCAAAGTTTGAATTTGATGAAAACTATTTGACTTGTTCTTCATATTGATTTAAATAATATGATTGGGTGCCCTAATATATATATAGTCTCTCACTATCTAGAAATTGATATGATCTGGTAACATACATGTCTTTTTATCAAGTTGTAATATTCTCTCTTAGCATAATGATAACTACATTACAATGATCTTCATATAAATTCTCAATAAAATGATTTCAAGGACAAAATGGCCTTCTGATGTGGGAAGAGAAGTAATGACACATTAGATTTTTTTGTTCTATTTGATTTTTCTCATGTTTATATGTCTTTAGAAGATTGATTCAGTGACATTTTACTTCTATATAAAAATTACTCATTTACTTGGTAGAATTATATTTTTATGATACTTGGGTTCATTTTTAATGTAGAAAATAAAACATGATTTTTGGTAATGCCCCAGGTAAAATGATCGTACCTTATTTGTAGATCTATGAGTATACATACTTCATGATCCTAAAATTTTGAAGTGCAGAGTTCATTACGTAACTTGTTACTGAGTATATATAATCTTCATAATACCTCCTCCATGGTAATAGTAACTTTATTTTCATGTTAATAGTAACCATGATATAGTCATCAAAGGAAATAAATATAATATCCCAAACACATGATAGTATATGGGTATATCATCCTAGCATGTTCCTACTTCTACAAAAGGTGAATAGTAGTTAGTAATAAGAAACTTGAATATTATATCATACTTGTCTCATAGGTGTTTTACTGTGGATCTTGTAGAAGCTTCCTATTTAACTAGAAAGAAATTTGTCATCTTGGTGAAAATGATATTGCCTGATCTTATTTAAGATTGTATGGTGGCATTTCATGTCATATATTTCCTCATACTACCAAGTCTCTAACTGTCTAGAAATTAGTACGTCCCATTAGTATAAATGTTTTGATCATTATGTTATTTTATCATTTATACAATGATAGAATAAAAATTAATAAGCCTATTATCTTCTCTAAGCCGATTTATCTTAGAGACAAAATCACCTCCTAGGGAGGAAACAGAACTAGTGACACATTAGATGCTTTATTTATTTGAAATCTTCTTAGTATTCCCACTTGCCTAATAGAAACTAGATTTTATATCATAGTCTTACTTATTTAATTGGTGGGATAATTATTTCCATGACACATTTTAAAAATGATAGATGACTTTTAGTGATTCCTCTAGTATATCAATATTTCCTTGTTTTTAAACCTTATTGACATATACATGCTTCCTTATTATAAAATTGACTTGTTTAGATATATATATATCATTTCCTTTCTTAACAATAAAAAAGTGTACTTCCTAGATCATACTGGTTCAAAGTGTAGACCCCATATATAACATGTTCAATAAAGTACACATACACTTCACCGTTATTCCTACATGTTGTTCATAATTTTTTTAAATAAATATAAGTTATTATCAGATGTGAATAAATTTATGTCTTGAATAATTTATTACTTAATAAATGTATACGTGTAACATATTTGCTACTTTTTTATGTGGAAACCTTGTAGTTTATTATTCTTGGTAAATGTTCAAAATCAGATTACAATTTTTCTTTTGATCCTAAATTTTACTGGCATGTTTCTCCTATAGATACACATATATTGTTTGTTAAGTTAAGTTGATCCATTCTTGAAGATTTTCATAACATTATGATTGAAATTCTATATTTGAGATCTAGAGGTTTATATTCAATAAATGTATGTTTATAATTTGAATATCATTTATGCATCATACCCATTATGCATTTTTTTTATAATATGTCTACAAAGTAGTGGGAATTTAGGTAGGTTCAGAGCCTAAATTAATTAAAGATCTTATAATGAATAGCTAGAAGTGTATGGTTACCCTAGAAAATACATAGGATATTTCTCTCTAACATAGTATGGGATTACAAATAGAAAATAGTAATACTAGGGATGAAGTCTACAACCCTAGTCATATGTGCACCTTGATAAAGCCAAGATTTGTAGAAGATACTATGAATTAGACTCTTGTAAGTATATATTTTGATTAGGACGGAGTGGATTTCAGGGACAAAATCTATTATAAGTGTGGTAAAGTTGTAACATACTCAATTTTGACCCATTCAATGTATAATCTAATTTATTTAATCTTTTGAAACTCTTGTTTGGACCATTTTTATACTAATTCTCTTCCTTACACATATTTGAATTTGATTTTAAAATGCATTCACATTTCATTTATGCACATGGTTAAATTATATCTTAACTCATGAATTTGCTCCCTCACATCTCTTGAAAGATCAAACACCACATAGTCATAGTGTGCATCCATGTAAGTCATGTGGTTTTGGAATTTATTATTAAAAAAAAAACTAGTAACACAATATTGATTGAAGATAAGTATAATTGAAATTATACCCATTTAAATTTAGTACAACTATATGTGAAACGTTGGTACGATTACTTATATTGATAATTGAATATTTTCTCCATTTTCATTACGAATAGGAAAATTGTTGACGGAATTGGTTTCACACTCCAAACGAGCACTAGATTCAAACCCCATTTCAGCGTCCTACAATGGCTGGGAGCCTGGCAGCTTCTCGTCTCCTCTCATCCATCCTCTCTCTCTCTCTCTCTCTCTCTCTGCCTGCTCCCTATGGCAACTGCGATGCCCTCTCTGCATCCTCTGTAGGACATGCCAGCCCCACCTAGTGCTTCAGCTCCTCAATTACACGGTTCCAAGGCATAACAACTGGTGTACACTCTGTTGAGTCCCTCCGCACTATGTGGCTCACTTCCACAACCTCCATTTGTCACCACATGGTTGTACTGAACTGCAACAACAATGCCTGCAGCAGCTAGCCGCGATATGTCGAGGCAACGATGGTGACACATGTGACAGCACGGGCCCCTTCAAGGCAGTTGGCTCCCATCTCGTTCCTGATGTGTGAGGAGGTGAGGCTGAGGGACGATGTGAAGATGTAAAGCAGCGCCATGGTCTGGATGAGGACTCCCATGACTGCCACTGTGGTTTTGGGGTGGGGTAAGAAGCCACCGAATAGGACCATTCGAGGCACTCACTCACCCAGCTTGGAACAGCGAGCTGGGCCAATGGCTCCCACCCTCTGAGACAGTCCCTAACTTTTCCCACCTCTGGCAGTAGTGTCAAGCCCGTCTCTTCGACCTTCCACCAGCTTTACCCAAGGAGCAAGACGAGTAGGATGAAGTTGGAGAAAGCAATGCAGGATGCAGCGACCTCGGGGAGGCCTAAATGGAGATGGGTTCCAAGGAGGAAGGTCGTGGCAAGGTGGAAGGCCGTTGAGAATGTTGCGGTGATGGTAAAAGGATGAGTGCGTCCCAGGTAATAGAGGAAGACGTGGAGAGGGTGTACCAGCGAGAGAGATATGAGGTCGGGTAGTGAGAAGCAGAGGCATAACACATGTACAAAATGATACGCAAGCATAACACATGATAGTACATGTATACAAACCAATACACAAGGTATAACACATTTGTACAAAATCGTACACAAACATTAACATGATAGTACTTATGTGTACAAAATAATGCACAAGGCATAATACATGTGTGCACAGTAGTCAATATGGCAGTATATATGCGTACAAAACTATACACAACAGTACACATGGTAGTAAAAATGTGTACACAACACTACACGTGATTGTAGACATGTGTTCAAAATTTTACCACAGTAGTATATATATGTCTAAATTTGTACATATATTTATAAAATTTAACGTAATAATACATTTATATATGCATAAAACTATACACAACACTAAATGTAACATCATAGGATTTGAGGTCTTGGATAACATGATCTTAAAAGGAATATTTGGACTACCCATATCACTAAGGTCAACCTCTTTTTTCAGGAGCCCATCACTAAAGAAATCTATAGTTAAGCGTGCTCAGTTTGGAGTAATACTAGGATGGGTGACTAGTCAGGAAGTTGACCCCGACTTGTATGTGAGTGAGGACAAAGTGTATAGTTAAGGCTAGTGGTGATTTGTGGAGCCAGTCATCATTTCTGAAACTCTACTAGAGCCTTAGGCAGTGGGCTCGAGCATTACAAATGGTATCAGAGTCAATTCCCCTCCATTAGGTGGGGTCCACATGGACATGTGGCATGCCAGTCTTAAGCCGTGCAGTCCAAGCAAGTTGAAAAGGGCTATCTGCTGAGACGAGATGGAGCCGCCCTTGCACTGGTATTTGTGGATGGGAACTGGGTGTCCATGGTTCATTCTGGGTCTATACTAAAATGGGCAAGAGATTATGGGGTCGTATATTGAGCCTTGACGAGGACGTCAAGAGTCTAAGTGGGTGAGATTGTAACGTCTTAGGATTTGAGGTATTGGATAATATAATCTTAAAAGGAATGATTGGACTACCCATATCACCAAGGTACATCTCCTTTTTTGGGAGCCCATCACTAAAGAACTCCATAGTTAAGTGTACTCAGCTTGGAGTAGTACTAGGATGAGTATCCAATCGGGAAGTTGATCCTGGCTTACGCATGAGTGAGGACAAAGTGCCCAGTTAAGGCTACTGGTGATCTATGGGGCCAGTCATCATTCTTGAAACTCTACTAGAGCCTTGGGCAGTGGGCTCAGACATTACAAATCGTATCAAACCCCTCATGTTTTCTCAAGGTTTGAGCAAGTTATATTCAAAATTGCTCTGATACCATTTGTAAGGACATGGACCCACTGTCTAAGGCTCTAGTAGAGTTTTAGGAATGACAACTGGCCCCACAAACCACCACTAGACTTAAGGTCACCCATCCTAGTACTATTCTAAGTTGAGCACGCTTAACTATGGAGTTCTTTAGTGATGGGCTCCCAGAAAAGTAGGTGCACCTTGGTGATAGGGGTAATCCAACCATTCCTTTTTAGATCATGTTATCCGAGGCCTCAAATCCTAGAACGTTACAATCTCCCCCACTTAGACTCTTGACATCCTTATCAAGGCTCAATTATTTGGCCTCATAATATCGCCATATTTTAGTACAGACCCAGAATGGCCCATGGACACCCAGCTCCCGACTACGGAATACCAGCACAAAGGTGGCTACATCACCATGGACAACCCTTTCCAACTTGCCTGGACCGCGCGGCTCCAGACAGGCATGACACATGCCCATGTAGGCCCCACCTACTATAGGGGTTATGGCTCTAATATCAAATATAACAACCCACACTTTTGAGTGTCTCAAAGACCTTAAAGTCGCGAATCATTACTCATAAACTCCAGGATCAGATTCAAGAAAAAATATAGAAAATAAACCATTTCAATTAATGAACAAATAGTTGCATGTTTGCATAATAAGCTCCTCTAAGGAGTTACATAAATTTTGGAAAGAGTTAACATGTACATGTGTGAAGACATACCACTATGACTAAACCTTCATGAATAACTTTAGTATGTTTAACATATTTATTTTGTAACCTCATGTCCACGTATCAAGTATACCGGATACCTAAAATGTCGACATACAAAATACGCAGTCAGTATATTTCTATACCGGTATGTGGGTTCATCCAATAATCACAAGTACACATATAAGCAAGCATATTTTACTTTCACATAAGAACATAAACTTGTTTTCATATTCTAACACATATCTAGTCTACTACCTCAGGTGTAACCACTGTCCCTCCCGGGCTCGTGTTCATTACCCTTAAGATCAGTCTACCCCAAGGTTCAGACTATTGTTATTTACTTTACATCATACTCATAGGAACTTTATAATTTGCAAGAAGTAAATAAACAAGCAAGCGGTTTATCCTTCATTCAATCTCATCGAGAAACCTCGACAAACTCAGAATTCAATACATGTATTCATAAGCATAAAAATGTTACAAAAACCATGCAGAATATATCACATGTACTTTATGAGTGTATCTAAACATCCATACAACAAAGCATTCAATCTAAAATATACATACTACATATGTGTCACAATGTATTCACATTACATTAATCAGATCTAGATTTGCTCCTAAATTAGAATTTAGGGTTATCTCGTGTTTGGACCAGGGATTAGGGTCACAAACCCTAATTACTTCATATCATGGTTTCTAAGATTACAAATTCAATTATGCCTATTAAGTGGAACCCTACTCATCATCTTAAGCATATTAGACTATTCATGATGCCTAGATCATATTACTAGCATTAAGATCGTAGCACGGTATTCACAGTGGTTTTAAAACCCTAAATTGGCATGAACAAGATTATTAATCTAGAATGTCAATTATTCATCATTATCAAGGATTTCTTCACTATACACAACAAGATCAGGTATTAACTCAATATAACCAAATCTACCCAAATAAGCATCAGTTTAGCGAAATCTAGGTTCTCCTTTCTATTAAACTCATCAAAACATATATTACATGTACTTTTGGAACAGGAAGCATTAGTAGACTCTGGTTATATTTTCTTTGAATTCCTCTCATTTTTCTAAGCAATTTTATATATAGTTTCTAATCATCAGAGTTACCATTGATTAACTCTATTTATTGTAAGATAAACTATTCAGGACCAATCAAAAAGCACCACATCATCTTTATATTCTATTATTCACTTACTAAAATTTGGACGGGAGAAGTCCTAGTTATCCAGGGGTCTTGAATGCATGAGTCAGGGTAAAAGAATCATTTGACTCGGTATTCTCTCCTTTCTCTTGCTAGGGCAACTCCCACTGGCTTCACGGCTCTGACGCATGTCTATGCATCACCCCGACAGCCTCCCCACCTCCTCCGCATGGTGTCTCGCTGCCCTGTCAAAGAGGTGGTCTTGGCGCGCCGAGCCTCCCCAAGGTTGAGGGTGTCATTCCCCCAGCTTCTTCCTTGCCTCTGTACTTCTGAAGGCACTCTCAGTGTCTGCATCACGTTCCGCAATGCAACGTCGCATTCTCAACGCCTAGGATGGGCACCGCTGTCTCCCAGGCTAGGTGTCTACCTCGCTCACTATTCCACCCACTGTCACTGCCTCCCAAGGAAAGTGCTACCACTAAAAGCTCTGAACTCACATCTCCCCCTTCAGCTCACTAGCAATGTGTCTCCACTTTCTGTCGCCACCTTTCTCAGAACAAAAGAAACCACGTGCTCGCAACACAAGCCAGGGAGTTGGCCTTCCGCCACTCCCCTGACATCCTCCCGTATCAAAAAACCTATGGTGTTGCAACCACTGGTTACAAACTAGGTGCTCGGGCATCCATCCTCCCCGCACAATGTAAGAATAAGGGCAGAAAGAGGACTACAAGTCCAGTCTCTCATCAGACTCAGAAGACCATGGCTACATTTCCTTCCTTGGCTCACAGAGTAGTCGGTGGTTTCTTAAGTAGATGGTCAAAGGATCTCTTAGGGTTTAAGAGGAGGCAAATGACGGCACACGTAGGAGGGGGTGTATGTACATGAAGGATAGGCATCTATATCCATATATATAACCATGTTGTACATGGAATCCTTCCCCACTGATCCTAATTATTTGGAACTGGTTTCCTTCCAAATAGAGGGCTATTATGATGCCCTTGAGACATAACAAACTTTCCTTTTGTCTAATCTCATCCTTTGCATACAAGCAATATGTGAAGAAGGCAAGGCACATCATGACTCTCTTTCCTTGGTATATCCTTTACACCAATTATCCTCTACACCTGGAAACTCATTAATTCCTTCTCCAATTATACTTCATAATTGGGGTTATTTGGGTTACCTATTAAATACCAAACTTCTCCTTTCCTTTAAACCATTTTTCCTATTTCTTTTAGGAAACTTACAAATTGTTACTTTATTTGGCTTCCCACAAAAAAAGGTGGATAATCCTTTAATTAATTATCTAAGCCATGTATTATCTTGGATTATCCTAGGAATCATCTTATATTTCGATTATCCATCAACTATGACTATTTTGGATACCTATTATGATCACGAATAAAATCAATATCCAAAATTATGTCTCAGGGACCCATATGTAAACTTTGATTATCCAATTGGGATGAAAAGTGACCCTAAGGGCCATGTACCATGTATTGGGCCTTCCAAAGGCTCCATGAGCTTAGTCACATTCCTAATTACCAAACTTGAGGCTTTGGTAACTATTGCATCTTATATTCACCTCATACGAACACATATGTTCAAATGTACATTATTAACTTAAAATGAACATTTATTATGAGTCTAGGATTGGGAATCATCAATAAAAATCCCTCAAATCACTCCATTGTTATATGTTCCCTAATTCATTTAGCTTGAAATATACAAATTTCAAGGATGTAACATTCACCCCTCCTTAAAAGGAATTTTATCCTCAAAATTCAGACCTACTAAGCCTAGGTGAATTATAAATAATATTATCTTCAAAACTTAGGGTTAGTACCCCACTTAGTTAGCTTAGCAACTTTTCTTTAGTATATTAATTTTTGCTTTATTACTAAGACTGGCACCTGAATTGAAATTCAAGTATACCCACATCTTATCATCACTTGATGATTTCATTCTTATTGGTGATTTCATTATTACTTGGTGATTTCTCTTTTCACCTAGGTTTCCAACCTATTATTTGTTATTTTCACACAAGGTTGAGGTAACACCTCTAACCCTAGGTCATATCATTACACATTCAATGTAGGATATGCATCCTCTTTATCTCAATTTTTAAGCATAATGTGTGTCTATCCAATCTCCCTCCCTCATAATGAGATGAAATAAGTACTTAATTGTAGCCCAAACACAAAGTTCATTGCATTGCAAGAGCAGAGATGGTACATCCACAGATCACCTTTCAATTTCACATATTAAATTGAATCATGCTTGATATGACTCTAAACTTACTTGTTCTTAATTTCATAGTATTTGTATGTTCCATGGAGTCATGTGTCCCTTTTCTTACTCTTAAGTTAGGGAACAACTTCTCTCAAGTATTCATGACTTCATTACATCTTTTATATTTACATCTCCTGCATCATTATGAGCCTTAGCCAAATCCTCGATATCTCTAGGGGTATAGGTACTTTTGGAGTGATCTCATCCTTATTCATCAAGGGGGTGTCTTTTGCATTCACCTTTCTGGGCTACATGAACATCATGAAGGTGGTCAACCTCCTGGGAAATGGGCCTAGGGAAAACCAATTGTTACCTCTCGACCACTTGGTCATGTGCATTTAGGGCATATCAACTCCCAACCCATCGGTCCTATGTACCTCTAATACACCCTACTTGACCCTAGGATTGCATTAGGACTCCATCCTCCCTAAGGGCTTCTTTTGATATGTCACTCTTTTAAGCATATTATTCTCTTATTTAATTCTTTAACTCGGATTGCCTTCACCTTTCTCTTTTGAGTAAACATTATGCAGTGTAGTCCCAATATTGGGCTCGGACCACCTTCCCACCAGGGCTTGGTGCCATGTTGGTCTTCCATCCTAGGCTAGACCTTATGTGATCTTCCCCTCCAGGGGCTTGATCCTACACAATTGCACTGTGGACTTGGGCCACCTTCCCTCCTAGGCTTGGCACCTTTCTGGTCTTCCCTCTTGAGCTTGACCATCTTATGACCTTCCCTCCTGGACTTGGTCATCCACTCAGGCCACCTTCCCTCCTGGGCTTGGTGCCTTAACGGTCTTCCCTCCTGGGCTTGACCATTTCGTAACCTTCCCTCCTAGGCTTGGTCGTCTACTCAGGCCACCTTCCCTCCTGGGCTTGTGCCTTACTGGTCTTCCCAATCCTAGGCTTGACCAGTTCTGTTACTCAGAGATGGAATCCTTGGGTTCAAAGAATGTAAGTGCTTTCATTTTTATATAGTTAACTCTTCACCCCTCTAGGTGAGGATTAAGAGTATCTCAATACTTACATACAGTTATTCACTTACCTTTTAAGAGAAAGTCCTAGCCTAGGGTACCTGCTTGTCTCATAGGAGGGGGTTAGGCTCTCTAGCCACAACCTGATCCCAAGATCTAAGGTTTTGCCTCCCTCCTAGGTCATCTTCTCATTCTTGGGTTGACCCACCCCAGGTTGGCACACTAACCCTAAGGGTTTCATAGATATCTTTATTTTCATTAGCCATAACTTTTTATCATTATAACATATCAACCCATGTTTTCTCAATTTCTAGAATACTCCCCCATGGTTTCTGTCCATTTAGTGAACTTGGGTCACCTTCCCCTCCAGGGGCTTGGTGCAACATCGGCCCTCCCCTCCAGGGCTTGGTCACCATCACCAAACTTGCATGAGGGGTTTGAGCAAGTTATATTTAGATTTTCATTAGGGGTGTAAACGGTGCGGGTACGGTGCGGGTCTAGCCATACCCATACACATACCCATCTAATTTAGCGGGTCCGGTTCCGGTTCTAGACCCGCGTAATACAAAACCTGGACCTGCACCATACCTGTACCCGCAATAATAGCGGGTATGCGGTGCGGGTATGAGGGTAAGCGGTTCTATAAAACATCATACTGTTTATGTAAGAGAAATGACTATGTTATATATATTTAACACAACAAGATATTGTTATCATATAGTATATTAACATGTAATAGGAAAATTAGACAATGCGATATTCTATACAATAAAATTAATTGAGTAATTGTTTACATATTTGTAGTCATGATCATAACATTTAATTTATGTAGAAAGTAATGTAGATTAGTAGACATTTTGATTTTAAGTTTACATATGATGTTCGTTATTGTAACTAGAATGGTTAATTCTTAGTTATATAACTAGTCTCAACCTTAGAGTAGGATATAATCTCAATAATTATATTAATTAGACTAGTAAAGTATGATATATAGAACATATTATTTTAGTAGTTACTTATGTATAGTGGGTACACGGGTCTAGCGGGTCTGGGTCCAAGCATACCCATTATTGGACCCGCTTATATGCGGGTCCAAGGGTATACGGGTCCAAGGGTATGCGGGTATAAAAAATTAGACCCGTGATGGGTTTTTTAAGGGTCCGAATTTGTGGGTCCGCAGGTCTACCCGTACCCATTTACAGCCCTAATTTTCATTTTCAAAATTTAGGTAGATACATCACTCAACCAGGTGGCATTGGACCTGACCAATGGGGAAGCGCCGCGTGGCCCAGATCCAAGGTAAATAGGTTATTCTTGCTTAATTCATAGCAAATGCTACGGTTATCGAAATACAGAAAAAATGTATATCAAATTACTTAGAAAAATGAAAGGAATCCAAAGAAAACATAATCAGAGTCTATATATGCAGCCTGTTCCAAAAGTATAGGCAATACATGTGTGATGTGTTAAGTATAAAGGAAAGACCTAGATTCATGTAAACTTATGCTTAACTAAGTAGATTTGTTTATGTTGAGCTAATACTTCATCTTGTTAAGTATAATGAAGAAATACTTGATAATGATGAAAAATTGAAGATTCTAGATTAATAATATTATACATGTAGATTTAGGGTTTTGAAACTAATGTGAATATCTAACTATGATCTTAATGCTAGTATTATGATCTAGGTATCATGGATAACCTGATATGCTCAATATGATGAATAGGATTTCACCTAATACACATAACTAAAGGTTGTAATCATAGAAACTATGACATGATGGAATTGAAATTTGTAACCCTAATCCCTAATCCAAACATGAGATAATCCTAGACCCTAGTTTAGGAGCGGGTCTAGATCTGATTAATGTGATGTGAGTACATAATGAGACATATGTAGTATGTATATTTCAGATTGAATAAGTTGTTGCTTGGATGTTTGGATGCACTCTTAAAGTATGTGATATAATCTACATGGTTTCTACAATGGCATAAGATACATGGCTACGCTTATGAAAACATGCATTGAATTCTAAGCTTTTCGAGATATCTTGATGAGATTGAACGAGTGATAAATTGCTTGCTTGTTTATTTACTTCTTGCAAATTATAAAGTTCCTATGAGTATCATGTAAAATAAATAACAATATTTTGAACCCTGTGTTAGACTGATCTTAAGGGTAATGCACAGAGGCTCTGGAGGGACAGTGATTACAGTTAAGGAAGTAGACTAGATATGGGTTAGAATATGAAAAACAAGTTTATGTTATGTGCAAGATAAAGATGTTTGCTTATATGTCTACTTGTGATTATTGGTTGAACCCACGTACTAGTATAGAAATATACTGACCACATATTTGTTTTTCGGCATTTTAGGTATCAGGTATACTTGATTTGTAGACATGAGGTTACAGGTTAAATATGTTGAAGATACTAAATTTACTCATGAAAGTTTAGTCTTAGTGGTATATCTTCACACATGTACAATGAATTCTTTCTAAAATTTATGTAACTCCTTAGAGGAGCTTTTTATGCAAACATGTAAGTATTATTCATTAATGGAAATTGTTTACTATTCTGTATTATTTCTTGAATTTGGTCCTGGAATTTATGAGTAGTGGTCTGTGACTTTAAGGTCTTTTAGACACTCAAAAGTGTGGGTCGTTACATTTGGTATTAGAGCCCATATTCATAAACTAATACTTAATAGTTTATAATTTCAAATCATCCTTAGAAATATATGAGAAAAATCAGTAAACCATAATGATTCTTTTAGGTTTCTCATCTCACATTTCGTCTACTTCTCATCTTTTTTCTTAAAAAGCCTTGAAAAGAAATTGTTAATTAGAGAAGTAAAATGTAAAAAATAGTACCTTTTGTGTAGGTCCCTCTAGAGAGGGTAAACAATAGAAAGATACATGTATGGGTAAGTGATAAATGTATATTTATCCCTTTATTTACATCTTTTAGATATCTATCTAGGATTGTTTTGTTATTTATCTTCTTCATTTTATTATTAATTGCATTAGTTTGGAATTTTCTATTTATTTAGAGTTATAAATATATTTGCTTTTTTTTGTAGGAAAATATCTCATGAGTAAAATTCCCCTAGAAGATATTTTGCACAAATTCCAGTAGTGTCTGATTTCAGTATATATCTTTCACCAAATTTGTTGTAACTCCCACATCCCAAGTTGGAATTTAATGTGAAAGTATGCGTTGGAAAGAGAATTCAATTATCTACAGGAAAATATATTTTTGGACTGCTTCCGAATTTATGACTGGCTAGAAATATGCTCGAAATCGCAGTTGCAGGAAATTACTGCAAAAAGAATGCAAAGCAATCAATTGTTTCCTCTATTTGACTAGATCCAAAAAGTTAGCAGCCACCACCTGCCATTTCTTTTGCCCTAAACCTAATGTCTCCTCCTTATCCTATAGAAGGAGGGGCACTTCCTCCTCATTTCAGACTTACTTTTGTATGAAGGATTTCTGGAGCAGTATTTCTGTAATCTCATTCTTAAGAATAAAGTATCTTTTCATCTATGTTATGTGTTATTTTCAATTTCATTATTTAGTTGTAGTTAGATCTAGTTCTTTATTTTCTCCACCTATCCTCTCTTGAGCAATCGGGCAAGGTAGGAAGAGACAGCCATCTTCATTGTCTCTAACCAAGGATCAGTAGTCGTAAGACTCAAAGATGGCTAGATGACTTCCTTCCTCCGTCTCTCCTTGCTCCTTCTCCATGAGTGAGTAGTTCTTTATTGAGGCAAGGGGAATAACCCCTTAGCCTTGGCTTTCAGTTTTTTCTTAACAATTCTAGATGGCCTTTGAGATTGATAACTAGTTGATAGATCAAAGTGATTAATTGATAATATCAAAAGTTAATCAGAATGGATATGACCTTGAAAATTCAGATTTAGAACGACAATCTTAATTACATAAGAGTTTTGAAATGACCGTAGATTTTCTCTTTTTTAAGATGATGAACTAAGAAACATGAGCACCAGGACCAATGGGCTCATGTGTAGATCATCTTTAGTGGATTTTAATTCACTTGCCTTCATCAAACCCATCATTTAAGGATTAATCGTTTGCCTAGGCTAAGGTGGTAAAAACCCTAAAAGCCTTGATTCTCTCCCTTTGATTTCAAACATTGTTTGATTCACTTTCTTTACTTCTAAGTCTTTCCATTCACAAGATTATTTGTGCTAACAATCATTTCATTTTTCCTTGTGATAGGGGCAAAAATTTATTCTTGTTGGTTACAATATTATCTTGTGTTTCTTTCTTGTATTAGTGTAATCAATCAAACCCCCAACCCGATTTTTACTTTCCGTTCTAAATCTGGAAATACAAAAAAATAATAAAATAGTTCTTCAAAATAATTGGGATAAAAGAAACAATCTTAAAAAGTTGTCATGTGGGATCGACCCTTCTATACTAACCTTAATCGGAAGTAGAAAAAGGATTAAACTCTAGGATAATAATCTTAGTGATTGTAAGTGCTAAATGATGCATTAACAATTTGGCGTCATTGTCGGGGACAACATATTTGTTTCTTTCAAACCCCAAAAAAATTTGAAAAACTTTTTTTATTTTTTTATGCCTTCCGAGTAACATTCAGGAAGTGCTACTCCTCCTTTTGTCGAGTTTCCATTCCGACAGTCTATTTTTCTGCACATGATTAACTGCTTCATTTGTGCATGCGACGCCCAAATGTTGATTTTCAATCGTTTGATCCGGAAATAGAAAGGACTTTCCATCTATTAAACCATCAAAATCTAGCAAGAATGAATGGAGAAGAAGTCGCCCGTAGAATCACCCAAGCTCTCGCAGCTCAAAGAGAGCTCATCCAAGCTGAACAAGCGAAAAGAGAAACTGCTTTACGAGTAGCCTATAGGGATGAACAAGAAGCCATAGATGTCGATAGGAGGGAAGTCGAAAGGTAAAAAACCATTAAAGGACTTTTCAGTTCCCAAAACTGCCTATGCACAACATCCGGTCATACCCCCTGACATTATTGCTCCTCAATTTGAGATTTGAACCCAATGGATCACCATGACGCAAGGCAACCCCTTCTCAGGTAACAATGGGGAAAGTTGTCAAGATCACCTTCAAAGGTTCATTGACCTTTGCTCTCTAAACAAACTCCCAGGCATCTCTAAAGATGCCATCTGCCTTAGATTGTTCAAGTATTTCCTCTCCGGTCAAGCTAGTATATGGGACAACACTATGGAGAGTGAAGAACATGTCACAACTTGGGAAGTTCTACAAAGCAAGTTTCTTGAGAATTTTTTCCCCCCTTCTCTCACCTATGAACTCAGGGGTCAAATCACTCACTTTTCTATGTCCCCGAGAGAGTCTTTAGGAGAAGCTTGGAAAATACTTAGGAAGTTCCCCCACCATGATATCTCTCAAGCCCAACTCATAGAGATCTTCTATCGTGGTGTTGATGATGATACCAAATTCTTTCTCGATTTCTCATCTGGAGGAAATTTCATGCATCAAAGTTTGACTAGCGCATGGGAAGTAGTCAAACGGGCTTCTGAAATAAGGGCTAGAAGAGGAATTGGTGGAATCCTCAAGGTAGCCGAGGCAGAAGTTAATCATGATATCCAAAGCATAGCAGAAAGCCTCAAATTAATTTCCTTAAAACAAGATCGGTTAGAGTCATCCCTAGGCACCCTTAGGGAGTCACCCCAACAAATAAAAGTTGTGGACTCTCTTTGTGGCATTTTCCAAGGATACAACCACACCACCCTCCACTGTCAATATCTCTACAACATGCCCATGCAACCCGAAATGGGACAACAGCCAGAAGACCTCAATTCAATCCATACCATACCAGGACAAGGTTACTGCAACCCCAACCAAACTAGAAACCACCCTGGTTTTCAATATGGGAACCCTTCAAGTGTCGAGAACTCTAGCCAACTCCAGACCCAACAAAGGCCTCCTTACCCTCAAGGTAAGAATCAACCACTGCCTGGATTCCCATACAACAACCAAAGGAACTTTGGAACCCAAGGAAATTACTAAGGAAATCATCCAACCCGACCACCATATCAAGGACAACAATTTCAAAACTTAAACCTTCCCCCTCAAAACCTCAATCAACCACCTCCTCAACCAAATGTTCCTACCTCCACCCCTTCATCAGACGAAGGATAGCTGCCCTGGAGCAAATCATCATTGCTCAACAAGCTCATCAAAGGCGACTGAAGCCCAACTAGCTCGTCTATTTTCCCAACAGAAACCGCCTGTCGGAACTTTTGCAGGGCAGCCTGAAAACAACCCCAAACATCCTGAATAACTCAAGGTTGTCTCTACTCATTTGAGAAAGGTGCACACCCCTCCCCCTCCTAAAAAATATTCAAACCCACCTCTAGAATTCGAGGATGAGGACATGGTAGTTGTCGAACCTGAAGCTACACCCAAACTATCCGTCCCCGAAACCCCTCAAGAAGAAGATAAAGAACCAATCTACAAACCCCGACCTCGCTACCAAACTCGCCTCAAAGAAACAAGACTTGACGCCCACTTCATGAAATTTAGGGATGCTATGAAAAAAATACATGTCGACATTCCTTTCCTTGATGCTTTGGCAGACATGCCCGCCTGGTCCAAGTACATGAAATCTCTCTTGACTAGGAAGTATGTTACTAAAGAATACGAGACTGTTAAACTTGCTAGGACCACTTCAGACATTATCCTAAGTAAGATGCCTAAAAATAGAAGGACCCAGGTTCTTTTGGAATAGGATGCTACTTGGGTGACAATGCTTGCATAAAGGGCCTAGCTGATTTAGGAGCCAGTATATCCGTCATGCCCTATAGCCTTTGCAAAAGACTAGGATTCCATGACATGTTACCCACATCCATGACTATCCAACTGGCGAACTCATCCACAACCAAACCCATGGGAATCATAGAAGACATTCCAGTTAAAGTTGGAAATGATGCCTATGTCCCTTGTGATTTTGTGATCATGGACATAAAGGAAGATTTAAGCTACCCTCTCATTTTCAGACGTCCCTTCTTAGCCACTGCCTGTACCTTGATTGATGTTGAGGCTGGTACCATTTTGTTAAGACTAGGGAAGCAAACCCTAGAGTTTAGGGTGTTTGAAAGCATGAGGAGACCTAGTCTTGAGGAAGAGGTCTACCTCCTTGATTGCATTGATGAATTATCCCAACTAAGGCAGGAATGGGAGTTAGTTGATGACCCCCTACACACCGCCCTCACTATCCCCTCTGAATGTGATTTTGACAATGAACCATTATTACAACTCAAGATTCATTTGGATAACTTTGAGGAGATTCACAATACAAAAATTGAAGCCCTTAAGATGATCTCCATCATAGAAAAAAAAAGCTTGAACCACCAAAGGCCCTAGAAATGAAGACTATCCCCATAGGCGTGAAATATGTGTTTCTTGATGAACACAATTATGCCATGTTATTATCAATTCTGACCTTACCATTGAATAGGAAAACATGCTTATGGGAGAACTTAGGAAAAGAAAAATAGCTTTAGGGTACTAAATGATAGATTTAGTTGGGATAGATCAATCCATTTGCATCCACAAAATCCCAATAATTGAAAATAGCAAACCTTCCCGAGACCCACAAAGGAAACTCAACCCAAACATGAAGGAAGTTGTCCGTCTTGAAGTGATTAAACTTTTGACTGTAGGAATCATCTACCCCATCTTTGACTCTCCTTGGGTTAGCCCTGTCCAAGTCGTCCCCAAAAAAGGCGGGACCACGGTCATTAGGAATGAGAAGAATGAGCTCATCCCCACCTATACCGTCACAGGGTGGAGGATGTGCATTGACTATAGGAAACTCAACAAAGAAACTAGGAAAGACCACTTCCCACATCCCTTCCTCGATCAAGTTCTTGAACGTTTAGCTCATCAACAATACTTTTGTTATCTAGATGGCTACTCAGGTTTCTATTAGATTCCCATTCATCCTGAAGATCAAGAGAAAACCACTTTCATATGCCCTTTCGGTACATACTCCTTTAGACGAATGCCTTTTGGCCTATATAATGCACCGGCCACTTTTCAAAGATGTATGTCTGTCATTTTTTCAGGGTTAACTGAAACTATCGTGGAAGTTTTCATGGATGATTTCTCCTTCTATGGAGATAGTTTTGATTCTTGTCTTAGAAATCTCTCCCTTGTTCTTGATAGATGCATCGAGTCACACTTAGTCCTTAATTGGGAGAAGTGTCACTTCATGGTTAAGGAAGGTATTGTTCTGGGCCATAAGGTAAGTAACCAAGGCATTGAAGTGGATAAAGCTAAGATTGAGGTCACCACCAAGCTTCCCCCTCCTACCTCAGTCAAAGACATCTGGGCCTTCCTAGGACACGCTGGTTTCTATCAGCATTTCATTTGTGACTTCTCTAAAATCACCAAACCTCTCACCAACCTCCTTCAAAAGGAGGTTCCTTTCAATTTCGACAAAGCTTGCATGGACAACTTTCTATGCTTGAAGGATGCTCTCACCACCACTCCTATCAACTGTGCTCTTGACTGGGCCTTACCCTTTGAAATCATGTGTGATGTTTGTGATTTTGCTGTATGTGCCATTTTAGGACAAAGAATTGACAAGAAACACCATGTCATTTATTATGAATCCAACACCTTAGATGAGGCTCAGTGAAATTACACTGTCACTGAAAAAGAAATGCTAGCAAAAAAATTTTATATGTGGGAACCACTCCCGCACAAGTGCCACTTTTGTGACCCCCGCAGGCAGTGTAAACCTCCGGATGGACCCCCTGACCCGTACGGGGGGCCACCAAGATCCACATCGTTGGTCGGTCGACGTGACGGGCAATTTATGGATTCTGGGGGTATCCAGGAGTCGAACCTGTGACCTCTCGTAGAGGCCTTGTGAGCCGCACCACCTGAGCTACACCCCACCGGCAAGAAATGCTAGCAATTGTCTATGCATTCGATAAATTTTGCTCATATCTTGTTGGTTCAAAGGTTGTTGTTTACACTGGTCATGCAGCCATTCGCTACCTCATGACCAAGAAAGATGCCAAGCCTAGACTCATAAGATGGATTTTTTTATTGTAGGAATTTGATCTAGAAAATCCTAGACAAAAAGGAATAAGAAAATGTTGTGGCTGACCACCTAAGTAGACTTAGCTATAGCCCCATTTATGAAAATTCCATAAATGAATCCTTACCCACTGACCAATTGCTCAAGGTAGACTCTCAATTCCCTTAGTTTGCTGATTTTGTGAATTATTTAGCTGCAGGTGTATTGCATCCCGAATATAAGGGACACTCTAAAGCTTAATTTTTACATGACGTAAAAAAATATTATTGGGATGAACCTTATCTTTTCAAACTTTGCACCCACAGTTTGTATCGTCGTTGTGTTTCCCAAGAAGAAAGCATTGACATCCTAGAACAATGCCACTCTGGCCCCTGTGGCGGACATATGAGTTCCCAAAAAACCACTAGAAAGGTCTTGCAATGCGGTTTCTATTGGCCCACCATCCTCAAGGACTCTTATGACTATGTGCTTTCTTGTGATCAATGTAAAAGGACAAGAAACATTTCCAAATGTGACCAAATGCCCCTAACATCTTGGAAAGAATTAGAGATCTTTGATGTCTGGGGAATTGACTACATGGATCCATTTCCTTCTTCTTATGGGTTTTCTTACATCTTAGTTGCATTCGATTACGTGTACAAATGGGTTGAATCTATTCTCACGAAAACTTGTGACTCCAAGCCCGTTAAAATACTTTTCAAAGATATTATCTTCCCTAGATTTGGAATCCCACGCCCCGTCATTTCTGACGGGGGATCTCACTTTCTAGAAAAAAGTTTTGAAGCTTTATTGAAAAAATATGGAGTCTACTACAAAGTTTCCACCCCTTACCATCCTCAGACTAGTGGACAGGTTGAAGTATCAAATAGACAAATCAAATCCATTTTAGAAAAAATAGTGGGTCACACTAGGGAAGATTGGGCATTAAAGATCAATCACACTCTGTGGGCATACAGAACAGCTTACAAAACACCCATTGGCACTACCCCCTTCAGACTAATATATGACAAGTCATGCCACTTGCCAATCGAATTAGAGCACAAAGCCAACTGGGCCATCAAAAGCTTAAACTTTGACCTTTCTACTGCATGAGAAAAACGTCTTCTCTAAATGAATGAGCTTGACAAACTTAGAATGAGTCCCTATGAAACTGCTAGAATCTACAAAGACTGAACCAAAATGTTGCATGATGGTCACATCAAGCGTAAGGACATTAGAGAAGGAGACCAGGTTTTAGTCTTTAATTCAAGATTAAGACTTTTTCCTGGGAAACTTAAGTCAAGATGGTATGGCCCCTATATTTTTAAATGTGCCTATCCTCATGGTACATTTCTTCTATGGGATAAAGTTTTAGGAGAATTTAAAGTTAATGGACATCGACTTAAAAGATTCATCACCACTGAAGACCTTGTCACTTCATATTCAAACAATATTCATCTTTGGGAGACCTGAACTTATTCGACCCCACAACTCCCATAGAATCCCAATAACTAATCCATCACTCGTGAGGATTCGACGTTAAACCAGGCGCTTATTGGGATGCTACCTAATCATTTAATCTTTTCAAATTCCTTCTAAATTTGTCTTAGCTAACACTTGTGTTTCAATTTCAGTTCTTGCTCACAAAAAAGAAAGGAAAAAAAATCAAGAGCCAACTACCCCATCATGCCTACCCTGACTCCCCCTATTGTGGGCTTCACACTTTCCTTCTCCAGAGTGATTTTTCCCTCCATCTCCGGTTTAGGTTTTGCTCGGGATAAGAAAAAGTCTAAGTCTGGGATGGAGGTGGGTGGTATGATTCTATTCCACCCCCTATCTTTTCCTTATTTGTTTTATTTTTTCTTTTCATCTTTTTTTATTAGTTACTTTAGTTTATGGCCCTTATCTAGTCGGCCAATTTTTTTATTAGTTGTAAAAAGGCCATTATCTAGTCGAACCATTAATTAGACGTATATCATTTTACCCCAAATTGAATTTAGTAAAATTTTTGTAAAGACTATTACAAATTGCCATGTCTGAAACTACCATGTCACCTAGGACCCCTAATAACATCACTCCTCAGAATAGTTGGCAAGTCAAAGGAATCGATCATAACCAAGCATAATTTTCCCTATATTTAAGCAATGGATTATCTTTTTATAAAATTTGTATGATATGATTTATAGGAATACTCTAACTAGAGAAATGACACTCTCTGACAAAAATATATGAAAAAAAAAATTTTGAAAGTTATAAGCACAAGAACATCTCTTCCTTCCCTCTATTTTTCTTCTAAAAAGAGAAGCAAAGAATCACCATTAGAAGAAAAAAAATCAAGTCTGGGGTGGCATGCTTCCCAAAATAAAAACTCCATACCCCACAAAGGGGTGTACCATAAAAAGATGCCAAAAGTGCACATAAAAAATGGTGACCAATGTAGTCACAACTCCATAAATTCATATCCCGAGTCGAATAGAGGAGGGATCAATATATTTTCGTCACTTCTTTCTTTGTTTTCACACCCCCAAATTTCTCCTATTCTTGTGCAATAACTAAAAAAAGTAATAAAATTGAGAATGTCAAAGCGAAGATAAGACGATGCCTATTTTTCTACAAATTCTTATTTTAGAAGCTAGATTTGACAATTGTTTTGATAGGGAATATAGAATTTTATGTTATGTGGTTCTAGGAGATTGGGTCACTTGGCCAAAATTTGGAGGTGAGGACTGCAGTGATATTGTTAAGGTGATGATGGCATATTGGGAGTATAGATTGGACTTTATTTGTGAATTTATTTGCTTGAGGACAAGCAAAGATTCAAGTCTGGGGTATTTTGATAAATGTATATTTATCCCTATATTTACATCTTTTAGATATCTTTCTAGGATTGTTTTGTTATTTATCTTCTTTATTTTGTTATTAATTGCATTAGTTTGAAATTTATATTTATTTAGAGTTTTAAATATTTTTTTTTTAAGGGAAATAGCTCATGAGTAAAATTCCCCTAGAAGATATTTTACACAAATTCCTGCACTGTCTGACTTCAGTATATACCTTTCACCAAATTTGGTATAACTCCCACATCCCAAGGTAGAATTTAATGTGAAAGTATGCGTTGGAAAGAGAGTTAAATTATCTACAGGAATTTTATATTTTCGGACTGCTTCCAAATTTATGGCTGGCCCAAAAATACGCTCGAAATCGTAGTTGCAGGAAATTACTGCAAAAAGAACGCAAAGCAATCAATTGTTTCCTCTATTTGACTAGATCTAGAAAGTTAGCAGCCACCGCTTGCCATTTCTTTTGTCCTAAATGTAATGTATACCCTCCTCCTTCTCTTATAAAAGGAGGGGCACTTCCTCCTCATTTCAGACTTACTTTTGTATGAGGGATTTCTGGAGCAGTATTTTTGCAATCTTGTCTTAAGAATAAAGTAGCTTTTCATCTCTGTTACGTGTTATTTTCAATTTCATTATTTCGTTGTGGTTAGATCCAGTTCTTCATTTTCTCCACCTCCCCTCTCTTGAGCAATCGAGCAAGGTAGGAAGAGACAGCATTCTTCATTGTCTCTAACCAAGGATCAGTAGTCGTAAGTCTCAAAGATGGCTAGATCACTTCCTTCCTCCGTCCCTCCTTACTCCTTCTCCATGAGTGAGTAGTTCTTTATTGAGACAAGGTGAATAACCCCTTAGCCATGGCTTTTGATTTTTTCTTAACGATTCTAAATGGACTTTGAGATTGATAACTAGTTGATATATCAAAGTGATTAATTGATAATATCAAAAGTTAATCTGAATGGATATGACCTTTGAAATCCGGGTTTAGAACGACAATCTCAACTGCATAAGAGTTTTGAAATGACCATATATTTTCTCTTTTTAGGATGATGAACTAAGAAACATGAGCACCAGGACCAATGGGCTCATGTGGAGATCGTCTTTAGTGGATTTTTAATTCACTTGCCTTCATCAAACACGTCATTTAAGGATTAATCATTTGCCTAGGCTAAGGTGGTAAAAACCCCAAAAGTCTCAATTCTCTCCCTTTGATTTCAAACATTGTTTGATTCACTTTTTTTACTTCTAAGTCTTTCCATTCACAAGATTATTTTTGGTAACAATCATTTCACTTTTCCTTGTGACAGGGGCAAAAATTTATTCTTGTTGGTTACAACATTATCTTGTGTTTCTTTCTTGCATCAGTGTAATCAATCAAACCCCCAACCTGACTTTTACTTTCCGTTCTAAATCTGAAAATACAAAAAAATAATAAAATATTCTTCAAAATAATTAGGATAAAAGAAACAATCTTAAAAAGTTGTCATGTGGGATCGACCCTTCTATATTAACCTTAATCGGAAGTAGAAAAAGGATTGAACTCTAGGATAATAATCTTAGTGATTGTAAGTGCTAAACAACGCATTAACAGTAAGACCTTTCATAGATAAAGGACTTGAATTGGTATGAACCATTGGGGTATGAAAACTTTAGTAGGTCAAGGGATATGGAAACTCTAAGAGATAGAGTATAGTCCCTAACCCTAACCCTAAAATCTTAATCTTAAATAATGAGAATGGCGTGGTGGTATGGGACATCACCCATATGAAGCTTGAAATTAGGAATAAGAAAGATAAAGGGATGGGTTTAGGTGACCCAGTCTCCCATTGCATGTGTGCACAAAGAGCATAACACTTATGTAAGAGGTCTTAAGAAATATATGAACCCAATAGTTATATATATATATATATATATATATATATATATATATATATATATGAAAATGAAAATCTGAATATAACTTGCTCAAACCCCTCATGTTGTCTCTAGAAGTTTGGCAATGGTGGCCAAGCCCCTGGAGGGGAAGGTGACCCAAGTTCACTGAATGGACAGAAACCATGAGGGGGTATTCTAGAATATGAGCCAACATGGGTTGTTAAGTTATAATGATAAAAAGTTATGCCTAATGAAAAAAAGATATATCTATGAAACTTTTAGGGTTAGTGTGCCAACATGGGGTGGTTCAACCCAAGAGTGGGAAGATGACCTATGAGGGAGGCAAAACCTTAGATCTTTGCATCAAGTTGTGGCTAGAGAGCCTATCCCCCTCCTATGAGCCAAGAAGGAACCCTAGGCTAGGACTTTCCCTTAAAAGGTAAGTGAATAAATGTATTTAAGTATTGATATAACCTTAATCCTCACTTAGAGGGGTGAAGAATTAAGTTATAAATATGAAAGTACATATATTCTTTGAACCCAAGGATGCCATCTCTAAGTGATACAACTGGTCAAGCCTAGGATTGGGAAGACCAATGAGGCACCAAGCCCTAGAGGGAAGGTGGCCTAAGTGGACGAACAAGCCCAGGAGGGAAGGTCATGAAATGGTCATGCCCAGGAGGGAAGACCAGTAAGGCACCAAGCCCAGGAGGGATGGTGACCTAAGTCCATAGTGCAGATGTTTAGGATCAATCCCATGAAGGGGAAGATCACAGAAGGTCAAGTCCAGGAGGGAAGACCAACATGGCACCATTCCCTGGAGGGAAGGTGGCCCGAGCCCAATGTTGGGACTATACTGCATAATGTGTACTCGAAATAGAGAGATGAGGGCAATCAGGGTTAAAGAATTAAATGAGAGAATAATGTGCTTAAAAGATGTGACATCTCAAAAGAAACCCTTAGGAAGGATAGAGTCCTAAGTCAATCCTAAGGTCGAGTAGGGAGTATTAAAGGTACATGGACTGATGGGATTAGAATTTGATTGTTCCCTAATGTATAAGACCATATGGTTAGGAGGTAATAGCTACATTGCCTGAGGCCCATGGCTTAGGAGATTGGCCACCTTCATGATGTTCATGTGACCCAAGGGGTGAATGCGAGAGGCACTCCCTAGATGCATAAGGATGAAATCACTCCAAAAGTACTTATATGCCTAGAGCCCTCAAGGAAGTGGCTAAGGCTCATAATACATGGAGTATAAATCTAAAAGAAACAAGAAGTCATGTAATAATGAAAGGAGTTGTGTGCAAACTCAAGAGAGAGAAATAATTGACTTCATAAAATATAAGAATATTCTCGCATGCATGGTTTAGAGTCATGTTGAGAATGGTTCAACCTAAAATATGAAATTTTGAGGTAATGTGTGAAGATGTCATCTATACTCTTGGAATGGGATGAACTTTTTGTTTGGGCTACAGTCAAATGCATATTTCATCTCATAATGAGTGAGAGAGATTGGGTGGACACATTTTATGCTTAAAATTGAGATATGAAGATTAATATCCTACGTTGAAAGTTTAATGACATGACCTAGGGTTTAAGGTGCCACCTCACCCTTATGTGGTAATAAATAAATAATAAGTTGGAAACCTAGGTGAAAACATGATCACCAAGTGAAATTGAAAGAAAAAATGAGAAATGTAATCATTAAGAGATGATATCATGTAAATAATAAGGACGTGGATATGCCTTGAATTTAATTCAAGTACCAATCTTAGTAATAATGTGAGAATTTTGTATATTATTAATGGAAATTGTTTACTATTCTGTATTATTTTTTGAATCTGGTCCTGGAATTTATGAATAATGATCTGTGACTTTAAAGGATGTTAAAGTTACTCAAATAGGGTTGCTAACCCTAAAGTTTGGAACTAATATGAGTTATCATTCACCTTAAAGCTTACTAGCTAAGTTTGAATTTTAGGGACAAAATTTCTTTTATGGAGGGGTGAATGTAATATCCTCAACTTTGATAAAATTGAATTATATAAATATAAAGCCACATTTTGAGAAATAATTCCCCAATGGTATTATTGGTGGAGTATTAATGTTAAACACCATTGTGGCATGGGTGGTTGTGACACAAGTAAAATAAAAGGAATTCATACATGAGTATATAATAATAGTTTTTGAAATGAATTTTCATATAAAAGGAATAAGAGTTATGAATATTCCTAAATAGGGTGAGAATGTCCTCTTGTGACATTTTAAAGGGTTAAAAGACAAGAGTTTCATCAAGGAATATACCCTTTCCAAGGATTTTGTTGAATAAAAATAGGCATCTTTGAAATTACCATGTAAAGATAATGTGTATTTCTTAACACATGAGAGAAAGGAGTAAAGGAAACATAAAAGAAGGAGTTTAATGTAAATCAGGAACCTTTCCATATTAGTAGATTTCAACCCAAAATTATCTCCCTCACCTGTGAATATATGAGGAAGGAGACTCTACTTTCCATTAGTCTTTTCCCACCTTGTAGTCCAAAATGGGAGACAACCCAAACCTGCCACCTGTGCCTATCCTTCCCCAAAACCCTAAAGGTCCACCTCCTATATAAAAGGACATGGGAGGGATCCTTGACTCCAAGAAGAGAATAACAGATATTTCCAGACCTCTTTAGGACACCGATAACCCCATACCTTAAAGTCTGGGTGTTATAGACAATGGGTGAAAGTCCCCCATAGAACCTTGACTCCTACCCACTCCTTCTCGTATACTTCCCCACTACACAATGCCGTCAAGGAGATCTCTCCTCCTGCCATAGTTTATCTAGGGTATATAGGCATTTTATGAAGTTTTGGCAGAAGACCGCTCGACTGCTTTGAGCCATCTTCATGGGAAGATGCCCTGTAGCAGGCTCATTCCTCTACAACCCGCAGCAACGACTCTCCTAGGAGCCAGCATCAGATGCTCTTCGGCAACTGCTAGGATGACCCTGCGTCGAGGGCATTGCACCTGGACTAGCTAGAGTTCTCTCCTGGGACATAGACTTCGCCTGCATTACTAGCAAACCCAGCTTCACGACAAATTATGTGCGGGACACACGCGGTAGACCAGCGTGGGGCATGGTATGGAGAAAGAGGGAGGGAGATGACGACCTTCCTTGGGACCGCCTTGGATCCTGAAGAATGGAGGAAGAGGGTGGAGGCTTGGGAGTGGGAGTCAGAAGGGCAGTTCAACAGTGTGGCGGAGAGGGAACTTGGTAGTCGACATCCTTATCCACATCGAGGTGCCAAGGGCAGTTCCTGACTGCGAAGGCCGACGGAGCATCACACGAACGTGTGACCAGAGCTGCCCATCGGTGGGAGTAGCCCTGCATGAGGTAGAGCGTCTAACCCTGGTGGTCGGCACCACCACTCCAAGGCGGGATTTGGGGTCGAGCACCGGTAGTGGCGCGAGGACCTGCGACCTGCGAGAGTGTCATCTCGAAGGGGGCCAAGGACGTAGGGTTTAACAGAGGACAGTCAGACTAGATTGGCCGGTACATTCCTGACCCTGGTGTGGTGGACCGCAGGCCACTCAACCAGGTGGCGCTGGACCTGGCCAATGGAGAAGCGCCACGTGGCCCAGATCCAAGGTAAATAGGTTTTTTTTGCTTAATTCATAGTAAATGCTACGGTTATCGAAATAAGGCAAAAACATATATCAAATTACTCAAAAAAACAAGAGGAATCCAAAGAAAATATAATTAGAGTCTATATATGCTTCATGTTCCAAAAGTATAGACAATACATGTGTGATGTGTCTATATAAAGGAAAGACCTAGATTCATGTAAATGTATGCTTAACTAAGTAGATTCATTTATATGAGCTAATACTTGATCTTGTTAAGTATAATGAAGAAATCCTTGATAATGATGAATAATTGATGATTCTAGATTAATAATCTTATACATGCAGACTTAGGGTTTTGAAACCAATGTGAATATCATACTATGATCTTAATTCTAGTAATATGATCTAGGTATCATGGATAACCTAATATGCTCAAGATGATGAATAGGATTTCACGTAATATACTTAACTAAAGGTTGTAATCTTAGAAACCATGATATGATGGAATTAGGGTTTTTAACCCTAATCCCTAATCTAAACATGAGATAAGTCTAAACTCTAGTTTAGGAGCGGGTCTAGATCTGATTAATGTGAAGTGAATACATAGTGACACATATGTGGTATGTATATTTGAGATTGAATACATTGTTTCGTGGATGTTTGGATGCACTCTTGAAGTACATGATATATTCTGCATGGTTTATGCAATGGCATAAGGTACGTGGTTACGCTTATGAATACATGTATTGAATTCTAAGTTTGCTGAGATTTCTCGATAAGATTGAACGAATGATAAACTACTTGCTTGTTTATTTATTTCTTGCAAATTATAAAGTTCCTATGAGTATCATGTAAAGTAAATAATAAAATTTTAAACCCTGGGTTAGACTGATCTTAAGGGTAATTCACACGAGCCCTGGAGGGACAGTGATTACACCTGAGGTAGTAGACCAGATATGGGTTAGAATACGAAAAACAAGTTTATGTTCTTATGTGCAAGATAAAGATGTTTGCTTATATGTGTACTTGTGATTATTGGTTGAACCCACATATCAGTATAGAAATATACTGACCGCGTATTTGTTTATCCGCATTTTAAGTATCAGGTATACTTGATTCGCAGACATGAGGCTATAGGATAAAGATGTTGAAGACGCTACAGTTATTCATGAAGGTTTAGTCTTAGTGGTATATCTTCACACATGTACAATTAATTCTTTCTCAAATTTATATAACTCCTTAGAGGAGCTTTTTATGCAAACATGTAAGTTTTTGTTCATTAATAGAAATTGTTTACTATTTTGTATTATTTTTTAAATCTGATCTTGGAATTTATGAGTAATGATCTGCGACTTTAAGGTCTTTTAGACACTCAAAAGTACGGGTCGTTACACTAAATGTGGAAGTACACAGTTCAATATTGTCTTTTATTTGTTCTTTGTTTTTTGTTCTTGTTCTTCCTTCTTATTTTGATGTTTTGGATTGTCGAATGGTTTGCAAATTTCTCTTGTTAATGATGAGGAGGGTTAGGAGGCTCTAGAAAATTAGCTTGTACCCTCTGTTTCCTCCATCAGCAAATGGTTTGGCTGAAGTTGTTAATTATATATTCTCCTTTAAAATCCAACTTGGTTTGAAGTAATGACATGAGTTGATGCCTATTCCGGAAGCTCCTTTCTTCTTCCTTTTCCAGCTCTGCACTCGCCACCCTACTCCCTGTTGGGGATGTTGTACCGATACTGTCCCGGATGTGACGAAAAGTTGTCACGGAAGCACTACCAACAAGTGTATAAAACTCAAAGAAGAAAAACACCAGATTTAACGTGGAAAACTCTCCCCTCAATAAGGAGAGAAAAACCACGGGACAATCCCGCTAATAAGCACTATGTAATATCAATTACAACTCACACCTCCCAGATTTAATTACCCCTAAATCCGGGTAGCAACTGCCAGCCGCTACTTTGCTTCAAGGCAAAGTCGCTAGCCCTCTCTTATAAACCAAGAGAGCTTCTCTACCAGTTGTTCTTGTTCTCTGGCACCCTCTACCACAGAAGGCACCAACAAGCAACTGGAGAACTCACACCTCAACCGGTGGATAATCCAAAGGTCTCTCCAGGGGCCTCTATTTATAGGCCTCCATGCATGTGATTGCAACTAGGAATTCTAGTCCTAGTTCGAATCCTAGTCCAACTGCATGTTGCACATAGGAAGTCATATTCCTACTATTCAAGATTTGACTCCTATTAGGATTGGTAGCACAAACCAACCCTCCCAAGTCTAAATCCCAGTAAGACATGGGCTGGATTATATTCCTAATCCCAACACTCCCAAGTCCCAACCCCCTCAATCAACCAACACTACCTTTTAGTTCATTGTTGGCCTTTAATCACTTCACCGATGACACACAAAAAAAACTAGTTTTTTGCATCTCTGTCTTTTCCGCCACCGGTAACCCTGCTGTAAGTTAGGGTAGCAGCAAGCTACATAGGTCAGTAGATCTGGAGGTGTTTTATCTGCGCCACCATGGCATGGACGGTGCTGCTGCTACTGCCTGATCCGATCGACCCGACATGAGAGGGCTCCATAAGCGTTGATGTGTCCTCCACTCCGCCCACTACCAGTGCAATACCACCACTGGCCTCACCGCCACCATCGTCGCCCAAGTTGCAGTGAGGAGTCTTTTTGGGTTCCAGCCCTGAACAGACGAGGCCGCTGTTGTCATCTCTTGCCCGCCACCTACGGCTGTCTGAACAGCGGAGGACACAGACGATTGTGTAGGAAACCTGTCACGATCCAGCAGTGACGGTGCCTTTATGTGCGTCGGCTGTTGAACGACGAAACCCAATGGGCCCGTCGACCGGATCTAGGTCTGGAGGATCGACTGAGAGGGGCTCGCAGAGCACGCGAAGAAGACAACGACGGAAGCAACTATGGAATTCGAGACCGGGATAAGGACGACGACAGTGACTCATCAACCTCGACCGTGTCGTCTGCTCTGAAATCGGAACGTTGGCCGACTGCAGTTGCTCAAGCTTGGCAGGGTGGAAGTGGAACCATCACCAAGATCTCTCGCGGTGTCCCTTCCTTGCTCCCCGCCGCATGATGTGCCTTTATGCTGTATTCATCTGTCACCGCCGTATGGCCAATCATCGGCGTCGATCCTGGGGTTGCACTCATCATCGTCGTCCATGGGACTGCTGTATCTGCTGAAGATGTATGAGGCGACTGCAGTCGCCGGAGCAGGTTCTAGGAGGGACCGGTATTAGGCGTTGTCGTCAGGCCGTTATGGAATGTGGAAAAGGGTGTAGGTCCAGTTACGATGCATCATGACCCTATACAATAATATCTTTCGAATCAAAGAAAATTCAAAATGGGCCTATTTTAACAAGTTGTTTCAGATATCAGACGTATGGTTACCTTGGCATTAAGTTTGGGTTCACTTTCTTTATAAGCAACTTATGAGTCATGAATAGTTTGGTGCGGATTAAATATATCTCTATTGTAATTATTTATTTTTGGTAGTGGGGAGTTACACCCTTCTAAGGTATCAGGAGAGAGTAGCTAATAACTAACACCAAAGACTTTTAATCCCTTCTTGTAGTAACACAACGGGATACGTCGAGATTCGATCTCGCAATCTGTTTCACAAACAGCAGACTTGACCTGCTAAGCTAGTTGGCAAGTGATTTGCCATAGTATGAAGGTTGGCCCATACAACTACATAAAGAGCATGCAAATATAAAAAGTACAAGTTTTCAATGGGAATCTCGCATTCGATGTGTAGATTTTGTAATAGCATTTCTTATAACTGCATTGTCTTTACAAATATATTTTTGAACGACTAGATGTCAAATTAAATATTGGTCCCACATAATCATGTAAGGATGCATGCTGGTGGAACTGGACCCAATGTACTAGGTGAGGTTGGAACCATGACAATCATCCTCGATTTATGTGTCCCAATGAGATGCAGTAATTTGGAAAATAATAAATAAAAATATAAAGATAGATATGCACCTTTTTCACCATCTAGAAAACTCAAACAACTTATTTTTGACATATATGTAACAACTCCTCAACACGGAAGCATATATGTAGTTATTCTTTTTTTTTCTTTTGTCAATGAACGATGCTCTTTGAGAACTAGACAATGATGGTGTGTAGCAAGTTGTATCTTTGTTTTTTATTTATTTTAGATCTTACAGAATATGATCTTGGACTAGTAATGCTTTTTATACAATTTTGTCAAAGTCATGGTCAGTTTTGTATATGTTTAGAAAAAAAATTAGAAAAGTAGAATATGAAAGAGAAATGACTTTTTCTTCAAAGTAAAATTTTGTATTTAGCATACGTGTGTACAGAGTAACTAAGGAGATGAGTCCCTTTGGACTGGATGTTAAGGAAGACCTTTTACTTTTAGAATTTTTTTTGTGGGAGGAACTTTTTATAAATTCTGCTTGTAGTCTAATAAACACACTACTACAGAAATGTCTTTTAGCGTCGGTTGTTTAACCCGCTTTGGCGTCGGTTTCCGAGCGACGCCTATGTGGGCGCCGCTAAAGGTCTAACGCTTCGGCGTCGGTTTTTTAACCGACACCTATTTAACATCCAGGTGTCGGTTGTTTATAGAAAACTGACGCCAAAAGGGTTCGCGCCACAGAAAACGGCGTCATCTAGGACACATTCTGCGTCGGTGTTTAATTGGTAACCGATGCAGAAAGTGTCCTAGATGACGCCGTTTTCTGTGGCGCGAACCCTTTTGGCGTCGGTTTTCTATAAACAACCGACGCCATACTTCAAGACGACACGGTCGTGCTTCCCTGCACGGCCGTGTTTAGTACTATAGGCATCGGTTTTATATGAATAAGAGACGCCTTTTCTACCACGGCCGTGCTTTCCTGCACGGTCGGGTTGTTTGTAATATTAGGCGTCGGTTTTTATCCAATAACCGACGTTGTAGGTCTTTGCTGACGGTTTTCTGTAAATAACCGACGCCTATATCTTTTTTTTTCATATCAGTTTGCAGGCCTGCTGTGGCTGGTCAGCAGGATGAGAACCTGCAGTTCAGTTTTCTGAACTGCAGGTTTACGACATCCATTGATATCAGCCTACAAACATGCCACAAACCTGCAAAAGTCCCAAGGAAAATTTCACACAAGTAGATACATTCAGACATCAATTCAATTCTCACATTCACACATATAGAAACATTCAAATACATGTATTAACATTCAGAAATATTTATTTACAAAGTATCATCCATTATCGCTATCAACATCCCAATTATATCTTACATTTGCTACTGCTTGTATGGCTTTTGCCCATTCTTCTCTTATTTCATCTAATGCTTCCATCGTATATGGAGCATGTATATTTTTTAAGCAATTACCTATAGTGTGGTCAGTTTTAAACACCTGCAAAGAGAATGATGTATATATATAAGTAATAATATAAAAATAAGATTGATATATATCATACTAACTAATGAGACTATATATAATACCTCATGTATGTTATCGATGTCCAATGCGGCATGTCGGATAATCATCTGCATAAATTGCATCACATAGTATGTGCATGCCCAGCCGTTGTCTTGTGTAGCGCACTATAAATTGAAACATACAAAATAATACAACTAAGCACAATTCACATCAATAATATATACATTGGAGTCGGGAACTTACTTGTACGTTCTACCAATTTATTAGTTGGTTCTTTTTCCTTGGGACCATTCCTCCAGCCTTTTTGAATGCATCTAAACCCCTACATGTTAATATAACACAGTAAATTGCATAAGTAAATAGTAATGTAATAACATATGTTAACAGATACAAAAATGAAATATTTCTCACCAGAATAATGGCATTCTCATTACGTGTCCAATTTTAGTGTTTAATGTACTTCCCGCGGGATCTAGATAATAAATAGTGAACGTCCCGGGGACAATAACTAGTAACTCCCAATGTCTACCGCTAGAGGTAAAAAGTTAACAATTAATCACTCAAAATGCACAATAAAAATGGAATTTTCTTAATTCCAAATTATAAATAAAGTAAACTTACTTGACATTGAATGGAGCTATTATTATCGTCTTCTTTTGCTGACCAAAAATTGTATAAGCATCTATACAGTATTGTTGAACACTATCAGGGTCTTTAGCTACCATACTAATCAATGATGGAATCAAAAATCCCACATGATCAAATGTAAATTGTTTGCATTGATCTTCGACTAAGTAGCTGCAAAACATGTATTACGTATGCATTAATATATAAGAAACCAGATCACCGGATCTTACACAAGGTACATGGATGTATAAACAAGATCTCACCTTATCCATGTCTCTATCATTGATGTATTCAGCCAAGCATACATAAACAGCTCAATAATATCTTGTATAAATAAAGAGCTATCGTATGATTGACCTGCATAATTTGCATCTAAAGAAACAATTATAGGGCAATGTATATTATGTGCCTGTAGCCAACATGCCATTCCCCTACAAGCAGGACCTAACAGGTATGTTAGGTCAGTTGGAACCCAACTTGGTAATGCGGGAAGTGGAGGTGGAGGCCTAGGTGCTCCTGGTGTCTTCTTTTTAACCTGTATATATAATTTCAGATCAGTTGACCTCATATATACACATTAATAGTCTAAATCAATGTAAATTTATCTTACAATTTCAGTAGTGTAGACGACATCTACTTTGGGCTACAATATGACCCCGCCTTCTGCCTCAGCAAGTGTATCAATATCCGGGTGGGGATATGGCAATGTAGCTTCCCTCCAATCGGGTAACACACATAATGGGCCCACACGAACGTAGCCCTGTGGCATTGGAGTCCCGTGAAACCTTTCCCCAGGAAGGGACGGGTAAGCCTGCGCCTCTGCAACAACATAGTCTTGTATTCTTAAGCGGCATGGCTTCAATACCTATAAATTTACGTAAAGAATGTTATACATATATACATATCATCTTGAAAACATATCATCTTGAAAAGACTAGCTACAATGTCATAAACAATACTTACAGCAGACGTGTTAGGCGATGGGTCTCCAGGATTACTCGCAGTCTGTGCATCAGGAGAAGAGTGGGTCGCCATAGGCTGATTGGAAGCCTGAGATGCCTGCCACCGCAGCAATTCTTCCTTGACCTTCTCAGCAACTACATCGTTGACCTTTTTAGCAACTATATCCTCGACTCTCTTATTCTCCTATACATGGATAAAAGAAACATTCGCTTCTTATTATTGAATTTCCTTTTGCAGTAACATTCTAAAAAAAGAATAGGTTACCTCTTCTTGAGAAAGTCTCGCTCTGGGTTTGCGCTGGGATGGCCCAAAGAATGCTTTGATGCCCACACCAGTGCCTGCACCCCTAACACGTCTAGGATGCTCTGGGTTACCCAGAGCAACTGTCAATTCATCCCTTGTACCCTGAGGGATGAACGTGCCTTGTTTCCTATGCTCGTGCAGCTCCCGCTAATCACCATCAACAGAAATTGGTAAGTTAACACCACAAATAATCAATATTCAAACGATTGCTCTAAGAGTTGTATTTTACCATTTTCGCAGCCGCCTCAGCAGTTACGAGCTTCTTTATTTCACCCTTCTTGTTTTGCCTCCCAGCTATCCAGATATCATGGCGAGGCATGGGTGTGGCAGACTCCTGAGTAGGAGCAGACTCCTGAGTAGCCGCAGACTCCGCCTGTAGTCTTTGGCGAACGCTTGCATAGCCTTTTGGACCCATAGTGTGGTCATGCACATTCAGTGCACGCCTTGCTTTTTGTGCATCACTGAGGGCCTAGTTAGTATGCACATTAATGATTTGGTTAGTAGCACTAAATGTTAATCTTGAATAGGTGAATACAATGTATATTAATTAAATTGGGAGTGACGCCTAATACCTTGAATTCTTCAGATTTTCTTGAAGTAACAAAATTGTCCCAATCTTCTTTGTCCAAGAAGTTCCATTATTCAAGGGTTGACTTCTTCTTCTTATCACCCTCTTTTATCTATTCTCTGTTCAGATTTGTCTTATAATTCCTAAGCATCTTTCCAGCGCGTTGCATCACACTTTTACGATGCAACTTTTCATCCAATCCAAACAGATTCTGTAAAATAGAAATGTTATTAACTAGTATCCAAAATAGAATTGCAAATAATAGAATTTGTAATCTACAAAATAGAATTGCAAATAATAATAACTCACGCATAAATCCTTCCATATCAAGTCTTTTTTCCCCTGAGGAACTTTATGTCAATTATCATACTTAACACCACAATGGCTCCGAGTGGTACACCCAAGATAGTTTACAAAATTATTGCGGTTCACTCCAATTGCATTTCCTCCATTATCAAACTCCACAACCAATTTGGATCCACTGCCACTTAGCGCTATTAACTTCTTCAACAGAGTGATGCCCCTTTTCTTGTTAAGTGTTTGGTGCTGCGCATCAAGTTGCTCCAGTGCTTCAGTGGGTACATGTGCATCATCAACCTAAAATTTGACAAAAATAAACACACTGAATTAGCCCAATATAGAAATATTGGATATATGACATAACTAGAAGATAATGAATTTTATAGAAATACAGAATATGTTTTTAGAACTTACATTGGTATCCTCGCCATGCTCGTCATGGACAGCATGCTCATCATGGACTTCATGCTCATCATGGACATCATGCTCATCATGGTCAGCCATCTGAAAATTTCATTAAAAAGGCAAACATTTAGCATTTGTATTAACTAGAAAATCCCGTTGCACATGACATGACTTTTGATTTCCTCACCAGTGTTGACTTTCAAGTTGTTACCGTAATGCCTACATGGACAGTAGAACCTATCTGTAGGTTTCTTCCTATGTTCCTCGGAAAATCTAATAAACTGATCAAGACCATATATAAACTCTGGGGTGCAACGATTACGAATGGACATCCATGATCTATCCATTCTATGATCAGAGAAAACAAGTATATATTAGGAAACAAGTATATATTAGGAAAAGATTAGGGTATACACTTACATCCTAAGTGTATAATGTGATGTCATTCTTATATATAATAAATGTGTACCACCTATCCCATCCTTGAACACCTAATATCACTAGTAAGTGTATAATGTGTATTGGGTTTTCAAGAAAATTTCGGCAGCATTTCCTCGCTGTTCTCTAAGTACATATGTACTTAGAGAACAAACGGGGAAATGTTGCCGAAATTTTCTCAAAAACCCAATACACATTATACACTTACATCCCAAGTGAGATTAGGTGTTCAAGAACAGTCCCAAACCGGGGACTATCCAAGATTTACTCCTAATGAGTCAATCTTGGACGGGTTTCTAGGCCAACAAACACATTTGATGTCATTCTTATATATAATAAATGTGTACCACCTATCCCATCCTTGAACACCTAATCTCACTAGTAAGTGTATAATGTGTATTGAGTTTTCAAGAAAATTTCGGCAGCATTTCCCCGTTGTTCTCTAAGTACATATGTACTTAGAGAACAAACGGGGAAATGCTACCGAAATTTTCTCGAAAACCCAATACACATTATACACTTACATCCTAAGTGAGATTAGGTGTTCAAGAACAGTCCCAAACCGGAGACTATCCAAGATTTACTCCTAATGAGTCAATCTTGGATGGGTTTCTAGGCCAACAAACACAATAATAGATATGTACATGTTAGGGTTTCATCACAATTAATGTTAGGGTTTCATCACAATTGATGTTAGGGTTTCATCAATGTTAGGTTTAATCAAATCAAATTAGGATGCTAGAATTTACAAGTTTAAATCTTATTTCAACATGCATCAAAATTTACTGAATTAAGTCAAACATTAGGATTAGAAGCACAAATATATGCAAGCAAAAAATTTGTTCATATCCTAGGATTTACATAAAACATTACATGAAAATTTGTTCATATCCTTACCAACAGCAAGCACGGCTGTGGCTGTGTTGGCCTACCACGGCCGTGCCGGACAGCACGGCCGTGGTAGGCCAACACAGCCATGGTCGTGCTTGCTGCATGTTGGTAAATAGCTAGGGAGAAGGAGAGGTAGCGCTACCTGGAGCTAGTGTGGAGAGGACCGCCGGCGGCAGCAGCGTGTGGAGGAGCTAGAGCAGCAGTGGCAGCGACAACAACAAACGACCGGGGGAGGGCGGCGGGAAGAAGCAACTGACGGTCGGAGAAGCAGCAGGCACCGGCCGGAGAAGCACCAGGAGAAGAAGCAGCAGTGGCGGGCGGCGGGCAGTGGCGCCGGTGAGCAGAAGAGAACCAGAGCAGCGGCGGCGAGCAGCAGCAACCGACGATGGGTGATTTTGGGAGAACGGCGGCGAGCAGCAGCACAAAAGAGAAGTCGCGATGAAACAGGAAGAAAGGGGGAAGAGTCGGGTATCGGGTCTATTAAGTTGATCAACGGCGTCGGTTATCTACACAACCGACGCCTATTATGCTTTAGCGTCGGTTAATAATAAAACACCGACGCCCAAATAGAAAACTTTTACCCTAAATTATTTGGCGGGAACCATTATTAGCGTCGGTTATCCAAGGATAACCGACACCTAAAGTGGAACTTTTCACGCAAAATTTCATTTTAAATAGGCGTCGGTGAATAGTTAAAAAACCGATGCTGTATGTGGCCCAAATTTTTTTCGTCCGAAAATTGGATTTTGCGGGCACTTTTAGGCATCGGTTGGTTATAGTCAGCCGACACTTAATACAAAGCGGTACCCGTGTCTGGCTGGTCTTCGAATATAGACGTCGGTTTGCCTAAATAACCGACGCCTGATATTATAGGCGTCGGTTTTGCTTAATAACCGACGTCCAGAAAAGCGACACTGAACACTATTTCTGTAGTAGTGACATTTGCATGTACCACGTAAACATATTCTAACTTCCACAACAAGTTCGTACGGGATTGAGGAAAAGTTTGGTTTAATAAAGCAATTTGGATTTCCATAAATTAAGGATGTTTACAATACTGGAAAAGCATCTCAAAAAATTAAATAATCTAGTTAATTAAAAATATGAGCTTGATTTGCTTGATTAACTCTAACTAGTATTATTATGGTTTAATTTAAGTTTGTTTGATACCTCTTTTTCATAAATGTGAAACTTGTTAAAATAATATTTATTTAAATGGATACTGCTATGAATTATATGTATATTAACAGACAAGAGAAGGATGGTTGAAAGAAAAGACAAGATTCTAATAAAAAGAAAAAAATGATTAATGTTTTGAAAAATAAATTAGGATTTAATTGATGATAAATGACGAGGAGTTGATGGATACTACCTAATTATACTATTTCTAGATTTTTTAGGGTGGGGGGCAAGGCCCCGAATGGCCCCACTCTCCCTCTATCCTTGATTATATAGAAAAAGAAGGGTAAGTAAACTAATTATATATTAAGAAATTTATCTCTAGGCCTGCAAACATAAACAGAGTATGGTACTTGGAAAAAAAATACTACCACACAATATATATGGGTAGTGGCGGATCCAAAAATATACAATAGGGGGCTCAAATAGACGAGTCCTTAGTTGTTTATTTTTTTTAAAGTTACCTTAAAAATATATAACGGGTTTTCGAACATGCAACAACAATCTAAGATAAAGAACCTACAACCATCGGAACAACTATTGTTGTTGTTTTATGTTAGGCTTTTGTAACTTCTTATACCAAGTGGGGGACACTAGGTTCTAGTTTAGGAAAAATAAATCGCACATGATCAAATTTGGACAAGCATTCTAGCGTTCAGGATGTAATACCAGTTGGGCTATGACGCATCCGATTAACATATGTGACACACTATATATATTAATATATACTTTATTTTAAATGTATATACATGTATAATTTAGGATTTTTGGGGTTTGGGGAGGGGGCTAGAGACCCAACATCTCTCCCTCCAGATTGCCCATGTTTGTGGGGAAATATAGCATTAGATAAGGCAGTGAAAATAAAAATGTAACCATCATATTATCTTTTAAATAGTAGATCATGTCAACAACTATGTAATGAGAATGAGGGTTGTAAGGTTTATATTTGGTCCTAGAACAAGTTCAACTAGAATCTCTTGCAATAGTGTGCAACTTTCTTCAAGTTGCACCTAGACGGAAACAACAGCGGCTTCTTGGTTGATCACCATAGGCAGCGTTTGTATGTGTCCTGCTAGCAGGTGACAATCGACACCTTATCTCTGTAGTAGTCCACACGGACCACCAAAACTCATATCTTTCTAGTTGAACAGACGAGAAGGAGTTGTCCCTTCTAGTCAGCATGCTAATTTCAACTTGATCTCCCAATTGTCTCTCCCTTAATATCCTTCCCTTTGGAGGGTAAGACTTTCTCAGGCTCTCACCTTACCACAACTATGAGAAGATAGCAATTATTAAAGCTTATTGTTGTATCTCTAGAAATCCTCAACTACCTTTCTATTCATATAAGGGTTCAAGAGTTCTAGTTTGAGTGGGAGTCGAAGCGAATAGAATTTCATGAATTTTCATAACTTGCAAATGATGAACCGGTAGTTTCCTAGTTGACCGATCGATTCACATGTGATTCGATCGGTTCAACCCTTGAATTGGTCATTTCACTATGTTTCTCAATTGTAACTATATTGGCAATTAATGTTCAATTAATGCATAACATGATGTCAGCATCAATCCTTGATCCAATCGAATTGATCAACCAAAGGGTTAGTTCACAACCTGAATCGATCAGTTCACAGATCTGAGCCAATCGGTTCACTTGTTGAATCAATTTTCTGATGGATCTGATTGCCAATGTTGGTTCAATTGACCTGACACTTGAATTGATCGATTCAACTCTTGAATCGATCGATTCAACTCTTGAATCGATCGGTTCAACTCTTGAATTGATCAGTTCAACTCTTGAACTGGTCGCTTTACAGTACAATCAGTCAAATTTCAAACCATTGTTGTTTAAATTATATACCTAACACTTTATCAATTAATTTTAAACTACATCAGTGAATAAGGTCCTATTCCAAGTGTATCCTATGTGAGTGACCCTACATGTTTCAAGTTACATTGACAGTGAATGTCTATAACTGATTTATGACATCATTAGCAATGATTGGTATCTAGTAAGACATCATTGCTATCCAAGTAATTGAAAAGTTGGAGAACAAACTACAACCTACAATCTGTGATTGGTGTTATAGTGGTCATATAGTTCCTTTATCACTGATATCTAGATTGAACTTGAGGTGTGGAATCGTCATCCTCTTCAATATTCAATTCATATTCCTTGAACTAGAGCAGACTATGTGAGTTGTATTTAAGTTCAATATCACATATTGACTCACATGAGCATGGTCATACGTTTTTCAATCTTGATTATAAGGTGGTTAGGATATCGTACTCCTGTAGGAGGGACAAATTCCATCTACATCACTCACAGTCATCCCCATGTGTCAAAAAACACATGAGCACATTGCCCTTGTCACAATCCTTATTCAAGGTCACGTTGGATGATGTCAAAGTACATTGAACAATATGTGATGAGTACAGTGATTTTAGGTCTAAGAAGTACCACAAATAGCACCATCACTATGAGAGATGATTTTGACTACCAATCATGATTTTCATACATCACTCTCAAGGTAGGTATGTCTGATACAGTTTTCTCTAACAAGTATTTGTGTGTTTGGTTTGATATCACATATCATGACTTACTGAGATTTTATTCATCAACCAACATGTACTCTAGCCTTATGTGTTATTGTTGTCTATCAGCTTCCATAATAACAACCGACTAGGGACATATATGCTCTTAGCATCAGTATGATCTCATTGTTTCGGTCCTCAACTTAAAGACATACTTCATTGAGTAATATCATTCTTTAGACATTTATTATGTTACATCATTATCTCATAACTGAATAATATAGTTTAAAATGGAAGATTTTATTATTAATCAAATCATTTACAAGATTTTCCATTACAATCGTCATATGACTGGCTCTCTGGGCATACATACCAAAAATATCATATAAACATTTATATATTTCTAATTTTTTTCTTTCTCTCTTTCTCCCATATGTGGTAAATTATCCATTTTATTTTGTCTCCTCAAAAATTTTAGTAGAGGATGGATCTTATAATCTTTCTATACGAGAGACAATGTGAATGCAACATTTCTCCTCCAATACAGACCCCTCTCCTCATTTGTATACTCATCTAATTTTTATTTAATTATTTTATTGTTAATGTAATCAGTTGTGGGGGTTAGGGCTATTAGCTGACTGGTACTCAGCTTTAACACAAGACAGCATGTATATTCACAATCAAAATCTATTAATTCAAGGTGCTCCCTTTTGACTAGTTTGTTTGCCATCAAACCATGTCTCCAATCAAAAATATTGCTATGCCAAACATTACTAGATATATGACAATGTGAGTCCATGATCTTGCATGCCTCAAGAAATACTTTCCACTAGTCGTACAAACACATGAAACACCAATAGAGTTTTGTTTTTCAACTATATTCATTATAATGATGAATATGTGTATTTATCAAAGTATTTGGACTAGTCTGGTGTAAAATTTGTTCAAGAGTAACTGGTGTTTCAGGTGCTATATATCCATGTCTTGATGTATGTATGGTTGTTTTTCAACACTCAATATGCATTATAAAACTTTAGCGAGACACAATTACATTTTCGATTAATAGTCTTACAATTTTGTCTTTTATAATTGTATGGTAGCATATTATTTGTTCTACTAAAATTGGATAATTGTAGTGCTAGGTTCGTCTATTTGGCATGTTCATTTATTTTTTTATCATATTAACATTTGTAGTGGTTTATGTTAAAATTACTCCGGCAAAGGGGAAGAGGTTCTTAAGTCCAGAATCCATAAGCGATTATTGGTAATCAAATATATATATATATATATATATATATATATACATACATACATACATACACACACACACATATTTATATCACAATATGGAATATCATTCTCTATATCATGTTTGGGACTATCACATTTCCACTTAGGAAGAATTGTTTTCCTTGGTAAAATGACTTTTTATCTATTTAGTTCTTTCAACCGACATAATAATTTGTTATTATTTGGCCTAGAAGTAGAAAAGGTTCACCAGAAATAATATTTAATTGATAAGAGGAGATTGTTTTTCAACCTTATTATTTTTGGACTGGTTTTAAATGTTATTATTCCAACTAGTGATGTACCATTTTCCTATACCTATTGATATCACTATATGTTCAATTTCAATTTTTTATCTGCATAATTACTTCTTGTGTGAGATTGTTTCTCTTTATTACAATTCCATTAGCCTATTTGAATGAATTTTAAGCTAGTGTTGATTAGAAATAAGTAAGCATCCAAGGGTTTGATGTAGTGTATGTCATTTTTTTTTCTAAAGTATACTAAAGAAATAAAGGATCGTCTCTATAGGAAATAAATGTGTGACATGTTAACTATTGTACCATTGCTATTGTTATTTCCTATAGCATGGTTCACTATTTTGATGGAATTTTGTAGAATAAGGGATTAATGTTTTTATAAATATCTAAGTACATTTTTATATTTGTGAAAATGGACACAAAGTACCATCTCTGCAATGGATAGGGAGTAAATAGATGGATTGATAATTAGTACCATTGTCGTTGTTACTTTCTATATTAATTTTCATTGTTTTGATGATATTTTATGCATAATGGACAAATGTGATCATATATATTTTAGTACCATTTCCTTTATCTTTTAACGCAAACAAAGTAATACGTTGAGAAATGCAACTTTCAATCAAGATATTGTCAAAATATAAGGTTTTGAAAGGAAAGAGTAATTCAAATGTACGTCATGATATGGGTTCTCTTCAAGATATACGTTACTATAAGTAGCGATATGTCTTTTAGACACTATGTTTTCTTTAAAGTACAAATTTGGACGCTCATATTATTATTTCTTTTGGAGTTCCAATGAGGCTATAAGTATCGATTTTTACATAAATGCTACAAATATATTGTTGTTGGTCACCTATAATAAGAATTCCTTTAAGACCAGACTTTAATATAAAGTTTCAACCTCTTGGACCATATAACTGAGGTTCGCCGTATTAGTATTGATAGTTCCAAATATACCTTAGAAGATTCATTTATCTAGGGCCTTACCATGTACGTCATGTGATGTTGTAATCTTTCCACTTGGCAACATGAAATCTTCATTGAGACTCATCTATATGCTATACATTACCTTTGCCCTTGTGCGGTCAAATTTCTATTTATTGTTGCCAGTGCTGAATTATATCCATCTTGCCTCAAACTATAATTAGCATTATCGTCATGCTTGATTCAGCTCAAGGGAGGATCCATCGGTTATCTACCAACAATTAACATTTTCTTATGTAAGGCTCATGAATACGGTGCCACATGGTTTGATTTTTATTCGATGTCTACCACATTGTCCCTATTTTATTTCAGCCCAAAGGGCCACGAGACTCATAACAACACAGGTCCATATGATTATTCCAATACCCTGATACTCCCGCTCGGGTTTCAGGCCCACACTACTGAGGCGGCCACGAAATCACCAATTACAAAGACTATGCATGTTTGCACACAGTCAATAATCACAAAGACTATGCATGTGTAGTATATCGTAACCAATTAAAAAATTGTGCATCTTTGCAAGAAGTAATGACCAGCACCACTAACAAACCCAGGCCTCATCTTTGTGTTTTGTCCCCACTCACGCACACGCAGAGATTCATTTATAGTAGCTGACTCATTCTTAAAGTTATTTATGGTACTTCTCTTGAAGGAGCTACAACTTATTGGTACGGGTAGTACCAAACATTTCCTCTAAGCTTGATTTATCATATGCCTTATGACATGAATCCTATGATTTAATAAAATACATCTCTTTTATAATAAAAAAATACATCTCTAAATAGTATATTTGTTTCATTAAGGGTCTGTACAATAATTTCCAATTTGGATTTTTAGAGTGTGCTTACCTTCTAAAGGCTTCATTGGATCCGTATTCTTTTCGGAATAACAGATCTCTTTCATATTGGTAGTAGAGATGTTTTGCACAGAAGATCCATTTAATTCAGATCTCTAGTTGTAATAAATGCTTTCATATAGGAAAATCTTTTCATTTTGTTCCTCAGTGTTCTTTTTTTCCCTTGCTTGTGAATGAATTACTATTACATTGGTCACTGAATTCCAACATTAGCATAATGGATCGATGAATCAAAGAAAACTCACTAGTTCTACATCGTAATCCTCTAATGCAATGTCTAAAGCACAAAACGAAATATTTATTTTCACATCAGTACTTTGTGGTACAAATATATTGTCGAGTCATCGGTTGCAGACCATGAATGCCAAACCAATTAAAGCATATTTCTAGCAACAATGTCTAAACTTACACAATCTCTAGGGTATTTGAGTATATTTAGTTTCTCCTAAACTTGTCTTCATGTATCCGTAATATAATATTTTTTAAAAGATTAGTGAATTACACCTGAAATTATTCTAAGTATGTTTTCTAACTGCTTTTATGATAATGTTGAACTCCTGTGGAATCTAACAATTCCTTCACATCCAAACATGGGATTTTCTGAATGAGGATGGCTGGCATGTGACTTGATTTTGAAGTGTGACAAGTGTAATTGTTGGAAAGGCAATATATTTGAGGTTAAAGATTCCTCTTAGATATTTGGATTTTGTTTAATTTTTCTATACGGGATTCCTGTTACAGATTAGTCAATGAGTCCAGATTTCGAATTGTTCCTTAATGCCACACTTCTGACATCCCCTGGCCAAAATAGGTGCCTCTTGAAACATTCACTGAATATAGCCTGATAAAATGGCAGGGGATGGTGTGATTAGATATTGATTACAAGACCAATCTATCAGTCTGAAAGGTGTGATTCGGTATTAATTACACGAGTAGTCTATTAGACTGCCAGCGCCACATTTTGATTGTTAAGTGACCACAACAAGCAGTCAAGAAAAAGAGAGACTACAGGAATATTCCTATATTGTTCATAGACCAGGTTTTTACTGATTAGGACCGCAGCTTTTTGAGAATAAACTGCAGAGGTCAAAGCTACTTCACATGGCGGAGTCAAAAAAAAATTGAGCCCTAAAAAACATCAGAGCATACGGTTCAACTGCTGACCCATCACAACCCAAATGCCTAGGCCCAGTGCAGCAGACATGGTTCTATTGTTTCAGACAAGATATTTACTCTGGTATTCTGGGAGATTTACTAGATGTTTTCTGTCATCTAATAGTCTTACATTTTGTACATCTCCCCAATATGCCAGGATACTCTTGCAGAACCGAGGCATCAGTATCTGCGATCATCACCAAATATGGCATTATAGCTGTTTGGACCATCTGCTTCCACATGGCGCCTATCTGCAGCTTCAGCTTCCCTCTTGGCTTCCACTTCTTCAAGTATCATGCGTCTTCTGTGCTTGGACTTTGATGCCTTTGCAGTCTATAATCGCCATCATAACACAATGAATAACAGTTGTAATTGCAGCTTAAGTTCATTTCACCCAACAAACTATCAATTTAAAATGTTTAAGTATGATACCTTGCCAATGAGTTTTTCAAATGCTTCAGTACCATATTCCTTCTTGCGTGGAATGAACCAGATGTTCACTGCATCAGGCGAGTTAGAGAAGAAGGGTCTGACAAAATGCTGATAAACATATGCTGCACCACTGAAGTAGGGCAAGACCAACCAATTGGTGAAGACCAACTTTGCAAATGGCCAAAATGGTAATCTGGAATAGAAAAAAAGATAAAAGACTAGATTCAGAGAATTCTTAGAGCATGTTTAAGTTCAGCACTACTGGAAAAAGAATACATAGGTCAGAACTAGCTTCCAGAGAGCTCATAAAGACCACATGTATTAACTCTGGAAAAATTCCAATGTATTTCCCACATGATGGAAAATAGCAGTTTTGTTGTAATTATCCATATAAAGCACATCTGGATTGAGTATTACTGGGAGGAAAAAACAGGTGACACAAAGAACTAGCTTCCCATATGCTCGTATACACTACATGTTTGCAATAACTTGCTACGAGCTACAGCTGTGTATGGCATCAACTCTGGAAATGTTCCAATGCACTTAGTATTTACCAAAAGTTGATAAGCAGTCTGTTATTATTATGCATATATCTATACATAATGCAAAGCTTGAGGATACATCATTGAGTGGAACTGAGGTGAAAGTGAAAATAAATGTACTTATTCCAGAGTGAGTCAGTAATATACTCCGACCAGCTTATTCGGTAGTTATAGCTTTAGTTTGCATAGTCTGAGCTTCTTAAGGGGATAGATGTTCCTAGAAATGAACCCACTAGTTCTTGAACCAATAACCACCTTTCAGCTAACCCAGTCTCCTTCCCTGGAGACTAACAAGGTGGAGTACAGGAATATTCACCAAAACAGATTGTTGAGAATTTAGTGAAGGAAAGAGATCCTAGGTCCAGTTTGGCCGCCACCTTTTTAAATCCTGGTAGTCGAGTAAAAGTGTTGGTACTTTTTTACAGTGGGACGAGAGGTGAGCTGCACACGGCCTCCTGTTCTCACGGTTAATCCCTGCGAAGGAAGATGAAATAAGGCCGCAGATGGGAGAAGTCTGGTATTGCCAGTTCCGTCAATTTCGGCATGACTGGAAATGCCGTGTTCTATTATGACGACAATTGAGGAATAGTAGTTATGACTGCCATGTACAACGGGACGGAGTTTCAGTTATCACCATTATTACCAGGATTTCTGAAGTCAGGGGCCAAACCGGGCCTGAATGTTAAGTATAGTGAACAATTTTTGTATCTGAAGGATGATGACTACAATAATATAACAGAACATAGGTTATCTGTAGGAAATGACTAATTATACAAGAAAGTTGGATGTGTATTCTTTGACGCACTCCCTCAAGCACAAAAGATTGAAGAGCGCCTTGCTTATTAGAAACCTAATAACTTTCTAATGCAAGAGTGAGTGTTTTCGTTGCTCATGTAGAGTACTGCAGTTAGAATTTATTTGCATCTCCTAGAGAGAAGACCAGCAGGATTGTAACAAAATTAGAAGTCAGTGATTTTCAAATATTTTAGCTAGCCATGATATTTGCATAAATAAAACAGTATTGCAAATTTTCCAGTTTTCTTTTTTTTTTTAAATGTTGCCACTGGCCACAATTTTTCATCAACAATGTAAAGGGATCGAGTATGGAGCGGATAGTGCTATATCTGATATTCGAATCCGAACAAATATATTCGATCCGATATCCGATCCGATATTCGATGCATATCATGTAATAATATATGAATCTGATCCGAAAATATAAACTGAATTCAGATCAATATCCGATCTGAACCGAAAATCATAAATTTAATGTTAATAAATATATTATATATAGAAAATATTGATATTACTATGAATATATATCATAAAATATCTATATTTTCATATTTTTATACATTGATAATATATATTCAATAACATATGTGTATATTTGTCGGATTCCGATTTTTTCGGAGCAGATATAGCCATATCCGATATCCTATCCAAAATTTTGGATATGAAATTTGATATCCTAAATCTAATCCGGATTATGCGGATGTCGGATTTTTTTTCAAAATTTTGGACTCGAATACGGATCGAATGTGCATATTCCGGATATCCATTTATAGGCCTAACGCGTCGTCACTTATGTCAAGGTGTACACACGAGAGGCTATGGTAAACCCCAAACCAAGGTTGTCAGAACCAAACTGTGAACCGCTCACTCTAGTGGGTTCGGTTTGGCCATAGACCTACAAATGCCACAGAACCGACCAAGAACTGATCAACCGGCTAAGAACTGGTCAACTTGCCGGCCCGGTTTGTAGCCAACTGATCAATCAACCTCCCTGCACGCAATGCCTGGCTTAAAGGGGGGGAAAGACTCAGATCCCCCATTCCCTGACAATTCTCCCCCACTTACATTACCCTACAGGTTGCACTGATGAGCCCAACAACTCCCCCACCTTACGTGACTTCAAGAAAGGTCGTCTCGAGTAGTCACTACTTAGGGTTGTCAATGGGGAGGGTACTACCCATTTACATTTTATCCATTCCCTGTAGGGTAAGAATAAAGGTAAAGATTTGTGTTACCCGTTCTCCGTTTACCTTTCTTGTTTCCTCGCCACATTAAAAGAGGAGGGTACGGTATGGACATTATCCATACCCTTATATCCTTTTATCCGCATTTATTTAACAAAGATATATGATAATATAGAAGCCTCTAGTTCAATTTTCACCCATTTTTTTCTAATAGGAAAGCTTGTGGGTTGCGGCTTGCTTCCCACCCCTTACCATTTTCACACTCAAATGCTTGTAATATACTATTATTAAATGTTGAACCAGCTGATAGGGCCGCGGAACAATGGGAAAGGATGAGCGTGACACATTGAAATAAGTTATTCTTGGACCAATGTCTAAACATATTACGCAAGTATAATATTATCATGTTTATATCCACATTTGTGAAAATGGAAGTCAAGAAGATGTGACTTAATCTTATCACCCTATGCACCACCTTAAGATAAGTTGGTTTTTTATTAAATTTGTTTTATATCAAAACTACTTGTTTACCCTTCACCCTCCCCGTTTACCCTGTGGGGAAGAGGGTGTAAGGGGAGGGTAAGGGAATTGCTAAGAAGGATATTACCCTTATCCTTACCCTTACCCTTACCGGATACCCTCTGGAGGGTAAGGGTAAAGTCACAAATTCAGCATTCGGCAATTGTTCGGCGAGGTTGAAAATATCGGCATTCGGGAATTATGCGGGAAATTCGGATAAAAACGGCAAAGATTCTGTAAAAGTCGGTCAACCATTCGGGAAAAATTCAGATAAAATTTGGATATATATATATATATATATATATATAATATTGTTGAATCATGTATGTTTAAAAGTTATAGGTGCAAATTTTACTTGGTGGTTTAGTCAAGTCAAAGAGGAGCAATCAACAACTATCAAGATTCATACATGTACATAAAAGCACCATGGTACGACAGTAGTCAATTTGGAAAAATTATAGGTGGAGAGTTTACTTGAGAAACAAAGCTAGAGCAATTGATAAACATCGGCCTCTAAGTGTCAAATCAGTTCAAGTACCGCATTAGTTAAATCCGACATTGAGCTGCTTAAGTCAAATTAAATAAAGTAGAAGACAAAATTTAATGAATCGAACAGAAATAGGCTTTAGAAAATATTGAAACAGGAAGCTATCTTAACTGACTTTTTTTCCAAAAAAATTGACAAAAAATTGTTTTATTCGGGAATAATACGTGAAAATACGTGAATGATGAATAAAACGCGAATAATTTGAAAATTTCAGAAATAGTATGGGTTTAATGCAAAATTCGGGTGTAGCATACGTCTGATGAAAAATTCGTGAATTATACGCGAATAATCGAAAATTTCATAGAACTATGTGACAAAGGGTAAGGGTAGAGACTAAAGCCTTACCCTCCCCATACCCTCCCAGTTGACAGCCCTATCACTACTGTCGGTGCCTCCCGCAACTGCTTCTGCCAGTGATTCAAGCAGCAGTGACCGGCTGTTGCAACCCTTTTGATACACCTGTTGCAGGCGTCATTCACTGTAGTAGGTGTGCCTCTATCCTCTCCTTTTCATTTTCTTCTTTCAACTTCTATTTCTCTACCTATAACATGATTCAATTGCTGATTCAATGGCACACAATTGTCGATACTCGATACTCCGCTGTCACAAGTTACCCTTCTGTGGTGATGTTGTTGTGAGCCTGAGTTGTTGATTCTCTATCTATCTGGTAATTAGTGACACTCTTCTTCATCTGGACCACTCCTAATCTTTCTTTCTTCACAGTTATACTCTAACTTTAATTGCTTAATGCCATTGCCAATCGGCTGATCACCATTTTCCTCCTCATGCTGCCAGCCTACTACCTATGGCTATGCTAATGGTGGTGCATATTTGTATGCTAATGTTGGTGCCCATTGATATGATGTCATGCTGACGTCACCGGTTGAACGTTGGTTGCCTCATAGTTTGCTGACTGGTTTAGTCTTGAAAACCTTGCCCAAATGGCCATTGAAACATCCATATCCGACACTTCCCAGAATTCTGTAGCCCTAGCACAAATCCAATGTCCCACCCTCCTATGTCAACGCCATAAGCAGCATCAATAGCAGCGGCTACCAATAGCAACATCAGCAACAACGACAATAGCAGCGGAAGCAAACTGGAAAGGGATTTCATAATATCGAATGTGAATATGTTTGTATTGCGTCTATAGTGAGATAAAAGAATATCAAGTGTGAATATGTTTGAACTGCAACTACGGTCAGATAAAACTATTCAACTACGGGATTTTTTCACGTTCCATGACATGGAAGCATACTTAGCAAACATGATTGAGAACACAAGCTTGGAACAAGTTACATCTTCACTAATCTGGGCATGGGACAAGTTCCATCTGTAGGAACATAGCTGAGTATCTTCACGCATCTCATGTGGATTTAATAACACTGAATACTTCTATTGCTTCCCCATAATACTTCTAAATCTAGAAAGTTCACTCTCAAGCAGCAATTTTGTTCTTGTTGCATTTCCTATCCCGGTTAAAAACATAATTGGTAACCTTTTCATGTATATTTTTTCCTCTTATCTTCATATCCGTTGCATAATTAACATCCATTTTCTTGAGCAAGAAAGTGTGTGAGGCGCAGTGAGGCGTTTTCATTGCAGTCAAGTGAGGCGTAAGCCTCAGAAAAGTAAGGACGCATATATTAAAGCATATGAAAATAATTTATCCAGATATATAATTATATTTAGATACAATAAATGTTATATAAAGAAATAGATCTGAGGACAAACCCAATTATTTCGACCTGAATGCTGGTCTAGGCTCATTTAACATGTTAAAAAAATCATCCTAGCTCCAAAAAGAGAGTCGCCCCCCCCTGTGGCTCACCAGATCTTCTGCCCCAACCCTCCCGTTCTCTCCAAACTTCACTAACTCCCGCTTGAAGGCGGTCAACAGATACATCTGCTTTTTGTTTAACAATATACACCCAACGACAACCAACAACACGCTTCCCAGGAAGAAGATCCATCAATTCCCAAGTGTAATTCTCGTAAAGAATTTCCATCTCACTATTTGTGGCTTGTACCCATCCGTCATGTCGGTCTACTTCTGCATAGGAGCAAGGAACAACTGTAGAATCCAACTGAAGAGCAAACATGTGCATTGTCAGAGACAAATGGGATAAGAAACACACATTAGAGATTGAATGTCGTATTGTGCAAGACTAAACACCTTTATGAGCTGCAATTGAAAGGTGTATGTCTGAAACAGAAGCATCAAGAAAACTCTCTGCATGAACAAGTACCTTAGGAGTATCCGACGATGATGAGTCAATCTGATGAATGATGTTGCTACATCTTCTGGGTAATGCCCTCTCACCTGGTGTAAACCAGTGGATAAGGTTGAATAGGTGGTGGTGGTGGTGGTGATATAATAGGAATTAGGAAGTGTGTAGCACACTCTCATTACTCTACACAGGGAGTGGTGGCTCTCGCTCTCTCACTCTATCATTCTTAAAGGTGCGCTAATTGTCATGGTTGTGCTCTCCCTCACGCTGGATAGAGTCACTAAAGAGCATACTGGACGCACGAAAAGTAACGCCAGCCGACACAAACATACGAAAAAGACAAGGACAATAACATATGTACCTCTTTTGTGTTGGAGAATATCCCAAAAAGACATTGTGGACTGCGCAAGGAGATAACTTATTTGCATGTGGATTAGACACATGAACAAACGCAGTGCAACCAAAGACAGAGGGGAATAAGAAAAGCTTGTTCATCTGATCATAAAACAAAAAGGAGGTGGCCCTATGCAAGTCAGAAGATGGTTAACGATTAATCAAGAAATCAGCAGTGAAAAGAGCATTAGACCAAAACTTATTTGGCAGAGACATATGGAAAAGTAGCATACGAGCTACATAAGTAAATAATGATTCTTGGGTTCAGTAACCCCATTTTGTTGAGGTGTATGAGGACAAGTCATTTGGTGAACCATATCAACGGAATCACAAAAACTAGAGACGGCCTTCTAAACATATTTAAGGCATTATCAATACAAAGAACTTTTATCTGAGTATCAATTTGAACTTTTATTAATTTATGAAACATTTAGATGACCAAAAAAAGTTCACCTCGAGATTTAAGTATGCCCAAGTCATCCAGGATAAAGCGTCAATAAAAGAAAGTGCTAGCATAATTGATTAGTTGGCTTTAGGCCCATTGTAATTCCCTTTTTCTTAGCCCTAGTATTCCCAAGCTCCTATATATAGGAGACCTAGTGCTCTGTTAATTACTGTTGAATATCATTTAACATGGTATCAAGAGAGGATTTCTAACCCTATCCTCCCCTCCACATCTTTATTTCCCCCGCCCCTCCCTCTCCTCACCCAGCGGCCGGTGCCTAGCCACCCACAACCCCTCCTTCCCTCCCCTCCATCCCCCACATCTTTGTCGTAGCTTCTACCCACCCCCTCACCTCCTTTCTCCTCCAACCTAACAACAACTAACAAACAGAGCAGTCGCCTGTAACGCAAGCTATTAGTATATACATTTTACTGCTTTTCTTTACTTAGTGTATTTTGCTTATCGTCTTCTCTCTTTTACTCTTTATCCCATATTGGTTATCTCAAAATCCTGTACACTCTCTTGTCTTATAAAAAACATCCCAATGTATTATTTTTAATCATCCAATAATAAGCAATCTCATTTTCGACTTCTAGATGGTATCAGAGCGGGCCGATTCACCTTAAACCTAATCCCTCTCTCACCCCAACCCTAGTTGCCATCTTCTCCACCAACCCTAGCCGCCGCCACCCCCCTCTTTTTTTCCGCCGCTACAGTACCGCCGCCCTCCCCTCCAATCTCTCCACCAACCTCCTTCTTCCCTTCTCCCATCCTTGTGGCCTAATCTACCATCGGTCTCTCTTTCGTACTCCGTTTCGCTTTCTGAAACTCTCCAGACAGCCCCGGCGTTTTCCAGTTCTAGCACATTGACAGCGTAAAAGGATTCTCCTTCTCTATCTGCCTGTGCCTCATGGTGGAGTGATTAATCCTCCATGTTGGCGTAGGTTTTTTTCTCTATCTGCTGCCCCTACATGGGTTTTTCTAAGATCCATGTGTGGATCTTCTGCCCTCTACTACTAGTCCATGCACCGGACTTTTGCTGACTTCTGCTGCTACTGACTTCTGATGCCCTCTGCGCTTGTGCTTCTGCCTCTGTCTCCATCTTCCATGGCGACTCCTGATCTTCCACAAACTTTGTGTATTACCACTGTAAAGTTGGACAACTCCAACTATCACCTCTGGGCGGCTTCCTTTGAGCTCTATGTTAAAGCACAAGGGCACTACTCTCATCTATCTACCAAGGGACAGGCGGTCCCCGCTACTGATGCTGATGAAAAGACCAAGCAAGCCTACGATCTCTGGTCCAAGGAGGACTACGGTGTTATGACATGGATGGTCAACAACGTTGAGCCAAAGATCATCCAATCTCTTCTTCACCTCCAGACTGCAAAGGAGATGTGGGATCAACTTTCCTACATCTACTCTCATCAGCAAAATCCCAAGAAGGTTTTTGAAATCTTCAAGCAACTGGCTAAATAGGAATTTACTACCATGGACTCTATTGAGGACTACTACAACAGTTGTTGTGCTCTCTGGGATGAATTCCAGGTGTATCATCCTCTTTCTGCCGACATCACTGAAGTTCAGCGTCAACGGAATGAACTTATGCGTGTTCAGTTCCTCGCTGGTCTACCTTCTTCCTTCGCTGGAGTTGTTGATCAGATCCTATCCAGTGATCCTCTGCCCACCCTGCGAGATGTTTTGAAAAGGGTTCAACGTCTTCCATCTGTTTCGTAGCATCTTCCTAACACTTCCGATGGAGCAGCCCTCGTTGTTCGTACTGTCGACTCCTTCCGAGGCCGCTGTCGTGGCCGGGGCCGCAGACGTGAACGCTCTACTGCACCTGGACGTGGCTCTGGCGCTGAATCTACTGAACCTTGTTTCTGCACCTTCTGCAAGCGGACAAACCACAATGAAGACCGCTGCTGGATCAAGCATGGCAAGCCCGCCTGGGCAAACCAAATCATGACAGATCATCCTGAGACTGCTACTACCTCTGCTCTGCCTTCTGCTGATTGGATACGGTCCAAATTTGAGAAACTTCTCCATGCTTGTCTTGCTTCTTCTGCTGACGCCTCTACTGATGGTAGCACCGCCCTCCTGACACAGTCTGGTTAAAATTCGTGGGTGATTGATTCTGGTGCGACATCTCATATTTCTGTCAATCTTGCTTTATTTTCTAAAATGTAAAATACTTCTATTATACCTCGTGTTACACTGGCTGATGGCTCTAAGACACCTGTTACTCAAATTGGTGATATCTGTACCACTGGTTGCCTGCCTCTGCGGTCTACTCTTTATGTTCCTAAGTTTCCTATTAACCTGCTATCTGTCAATAGAACTGTGAAGAGCCTTCGTTGCTCGATTATGTTTGATATAGATGGTGTTATATTTCAGGATCTGTGCACGAGGACGACGATTGGTTCGGGCCATAAGGGACCAGACGAGCTATACTACCTGGACGTTCCGAAGATCGCAACATACTTGACATCTTTTGTGACGGGCATCCAGTGGCACTATCGCTTAGGACATCCTTCTGCAGTGAAGCTGAAACAGTTATAACCTGATGTATTAGAGTCTGTTTTGCATTGTGAGACTTGCCAACTGGGCAAACATACCCGAGCATCTTTTTCCAAAAATCATGTATTAGCTCTAAACAGCCATTTGACATTATTCATGCTGATGTTTGGGGACCCTCTCCTGTGTCGAGTACTTCTGTATTTCGATATTTTCTGAGTTTTATTGATGATTTTCTAGAACCACCTGGTTGTTTTTGCTCAAGACAGGTCTACTATTCTTGACAATATCACTGCTTTCTTTGCTGAGATTTGAACCCAATTTGCTAAACCCATTAAAAAATTTCGATCTAATAATGCCTTAGAATTTGTGCAAGCCTCAGTCAGCCTCCTTTGTCGAAAATAGGGTACCATACACCAAACTTCCTGTGCTTACACGCCACAACAAAACAGAGTCGATGAACGCAAAAATTGCCACCTTCTTGAAGTTTCCCGCACTTTACTGTTTCACTATCATGTTCCCCAGCAATTTTGGCATGAGGCTATCTCTACTGTTTGTCACCTAATTAACCGAATGCCCTCTTCTATGCTTGGAAATCATGTTCCATATCAGATTCTGTTTCCGGATGCGCCCCTTTTTTCTGTGCCTCCGCGTATCTTTGGGAGCACTTGCTTTGTCAAAAACCTTCGTCCCAGTCTAACCAAACTTGATCCCAGAGCGACTAAGTGTTGTTGGCTAAATGGACATCTATAAATCCCTTTGTTTTGATTATGACAAACATTTCATTCTTATTAATCTAACGAGCTACTTGAGTGTGCAGGATGACAAAGCAACAAGGGAAAATCCACAAGCTTACATATTTATATTTTCATGCAATGTAATCACTGTTGTAAAAATTTGTACAAAAATATAATGTACAAGTACTTAGAATTGTATGTAAATCAAGCGTTAGATTTTCCCTAGCTAAACATCACAGTTAGACAAGTCATCCCATTCAAATAAGATCACATTAGCACACTCATACATATAATTAGTGCCTAAATTGAAACATTGAAACAGGATCAATCTCGGTCGACAAACTCCTCGACCGAGACACTCTCGGTCGACAAACTCCTCGACCGAGAAAGATCCAAAGTAGCCGTTAGACACAACAGACAAGTTAGTTGGCAGTTGGAGAAAGACGTTGCAAATCACTTGTTCCAGAGTGCCTGTCGGTCGACAAAAGTTTGACCGAGTAGGTGTCTCGGTCGACCATTCCTCGACCGAGATTGTCTCTGACAGCAACTGCAGAATTAATTAATTAGTCGTTGTTAAAGCAACAACTTTGTACCTAACGGCTAGTTAAGCACTTAGAAACCCCTAGAAGTTGTCTAGAACGTCCTTAAGCATCCTTAGGCCATTCCTATAAATAGGACAAGCCATAGGACACTCAAACTCACTTGTTTACACTTGCTACACTTGAGAAATCCTTGAGCATACTTTGTGCAATCTGTTTGTAAGCAATTTGAGCATTGTGACAATTGGCCATTTCATTCCTTAGCTCATAATTTGTGTCCTATAGGCTAGTATCTCCTACCCACTGCAATCACAAGTTCACATACTTGGTTAGGAGATCTATACGCTTGATCTAGGCAAATCAAGCCTTGGGCTATAAAGGATAAGTTGTAATTTCCTTTTTCTTTCTTGCTCCCTATTATTGTTTGTACTCTCCTTGCTACTCCTAGGTTGGAGGCTACGGATTGGAGAGGGTGAAGATCTTCTTGGCGAAGAAGGAGACTTTGAGCTACTTCAGAAGGCTGGTGCAACGGGAGGTTACTTCTAGAGAGGAAGGCTACTTCAAGGGGGAGCTTGAAGTTACTTCAAGGAAGGCTACATCAAAGTTGGTGCACCTACTTCAAGTGAAGGTTGTTCAAAGGGTGTAAAGGAAAGTATTGTATTTTGTATAAATCCTCGAGAGGTAATAAAATAAATACTTTCAAATCCCGGTTGGGTAACAACCGGGTAGTGGACTGACAACTATAGTATTTGCTATAGTTGGAACCACTCTAAACACCTGTCTCTTTCTTCCAATTTCAATTGTGGTTGTTTAAATTCAATAAATTGTTAAAATAATTCAAAAACTCTATTCACCCCCCTCTAGTAGTTTTTCAATTGGTATCAGAGCGGGCTTCAAGGAACCCTAACAAAGTCTTGAAGAAATGGGTGATGGAGTGCTCAACAACCTCAACCTCGAAGGGACACTTGTTGCTAGGCCTCCAGCGTTCGATGGAAAAAACTACCAATATTGGAAGAGAAGGATGCAGTTCTACTTCCAAGGCATCAATTGGGACTTATGGAGAATGGTGTCAACTCCATATGAGCTCCCTCAAATTCAATTTGCAGAATGGGATGCAAATACGGTAAAGCTAGCTCAAATGAATGCAAAAGCTGTAAGCATTTTATATTGTTCTATATCGGTAGGAGAATTTAATAGAATATCTAATTGTGACACAGCCTATGATATTTGGCATAGATTATCCATAACCTATGAAGGAACAGTCCAAGTCAAAAATTCCAAAATTAGCATGTTTAAACAAAAGTTTGAACACTTTCATATGGATCCTGATGAATCTATTAGTGAAATGTTTGCAAAATTTTCTACTATTGTTAATGGTTTAAGTGCTCTAGGAAAACCTATTCTTGAAGAAGATCAGGTATCAAAGATCCTTCGTTCACTTCCTCCAAAATACAAGCCAAAGGTGACAGCCATCGAAGAAGCAAACGACCTCACTCGACTGAAAATGGAGCAACTTATTGGCAACTTAGAAGCTCATGAAGCAACCCTAGAAGAGGAAGAAAGAAGAGCACATGAACTTCAGCAAGGAAAGAAGAAGGATGTGGCTCTAAAAGCTTCAAAGGCTGTCACACAAGAAAGTGAGGAGTCAAGTGAAGAAGAGGGAGAAGAAGCCTTGATAGTAAATGGTAAGAAATACAGAAGATTTAAATCTAACAAAATTTCCAGCTCTTCTTCTACCCCTCCTAGGTGCTTTGAATGTGGGAAGAAAGGGCATTTCAAAAATGAATGTCCTAAAGCAAAGAAAGGAAAGAAAAGCTCACACAAGAAGAAGGGAGAAAAAGCCTATAAAGCGGCATGGGACGAGTCAAGTAGTGAAAGCGGAGAAGAAACGGTGGATTGTCTAATGGCAAGAGAAGATGATGAAGACTCTCAAGAGGTAAGCCTACTTGATCTTTCTAAAGAAGAATTAGTTACTAGTCTACAAGAAATTCATGGTAAGTATGTTGATGTCAATAAGAAACTAAAGAAGGTTATCAAATCAAATGATGAGCTAAGTGCTAAATTAGATACTCTTTCTTCTGACAAGAATAACTTTGATCTTGAAAATTTGTCTTTAAAAACATCTTTGGATGATTGCACTAGAAAGTTACTCACTTTAGAAACAAATGTTGATCTTCTTTCTAAAGAAAAGACTGACTTGTTATCTAAACTAAAAGATTTTCAGACTCAACCTATTTTGTGTAACCATCTAGATTATGATAATGTTATAAAAGAAAAAGATTCATTGCTATCTGAATTAGATCAAGCAAGAAAAGATTTACACAAGAAAACGAATGATATTGCTCAGCTGCAAAGAGAAATTTATGAGTTAAGAAGAAAAGATATACTTGATAACATTCTAAGCATTGGTATTGTTTTCAACGGAAGAAAAGGTTTGGGATATGCTCCAAAGATAAATCAACCCAAAAGAACTCAAACTATGTTTGTACCCAAGAACACAATGGCTAGAAAGAGAAATGAAGTTGATTCTATTACTTGCCATTTTTGTTTACGCCTTGGAGACTATTCTTTTTCATGCCCTTATAAAACTAAGGATTCCGAATTAGTTTGGGTCCCAAAACCTCAAACTTAGTAGAATCAAATAGAATTTAGTTGAGATATGACCAAAAAGCTCCATCTTGCTATTTATATTGTCTTATCTCAACTAAACAAAAGATTCTATGCTTATTGTTAATTTTCTGCATTATTGTACTGAAACAGAAACTTTGTCGGTCGAAGAATTGTCGACCAAACCATTAATCGGTCGAAGTATTGTCGACCGACCGAATGTCTGTAACATATCAAAATTTACAGCAATTATTTCGGTCGAAAATTGGTCAACCGAGCTACATTTCTGTGTTTTCCAATATGAATTACAGTAATCTTCTCGATCGACAATTTGTCGACCGAGACATATGTCGGTCGAACAATTGTCGACCGACTGGACTTCTGATTCAGAATTTTTATACAAATCTGTACTTAAATGATTCTAACCATATCGGACCATCACATGGGTACCAAAATCTACATTTTAATGCAGGAATGGGTGGTTGACAGTGGATGTTCCAAACATATGACCGGAAACAAGGATGCATTCCAAACTTTTGAAGAAAAGAAAAGTGGAACAGTCACCTTTGGAGACAATGGTAAGGGCAAAATCGTTGGAATAGGTAATGTTGGTACAAACCTCAAAATAAAGAATGTTCTACTCGTTGATGGTTTGCACCATAATTTGATAAGTGTTAGTCAATTATGTGATAGTGGTTATGATGTGTTATTTAACAAAACTTGCTACAAGTTATTAATAGAAAACACTACAAATGTTGTTTATGAAGGAAATAGAGTTGGAAATCTTTATATTCTTAAACCTAACTCTATGAAATCAGTAGTGGGAAAATGCTTGCTTGCAAATGACAATACCTTACAAGTATGGCATAAAAAGCTAGGACATGCTAGTTCACATGTTATTAAAAAGTTAGTGAAATATGATCTTGTTCGTGGATTGCCTACTCTATCTTTTTATCAAGTTAAAAACTGTGAACCATGCACAATGGGAAAGCAAACCAAAACCTCTTTTAAACCAAAACATGTACTTAGCACCAGTAGATCCTTAGAATTAATTCATATGGATTTATTTGGACCCATGAGGACACAATCTATTGGTGGTAAAAGATATTGTTTTGTTATTGTTGATAATTATAGTAGATACACATGGGTACACTTTATTGCAACTAAAGATGATACTATTCATGTTTTTATACAATTTTGTTCCAAGATTGAAAATCTATTACAAAGCAAAATATGTACCATTAGAAGTGATCATGGTGGAGAATTTGAAAATCATACATTTGAAGAGTTTTGTACATCTCAAGGGTACACTCATAATTTTTCTGCTCCACGCACCCCACAACAAAATGGTATAGTTGAAAGGAAAAATCGATCACTACAAGAAATGGCTAGAACTATGATGCTTGAACATAACACACCCAAAACCTTTTGGGCTGAAGTTGTAAACACTGCATGCTATGTGCTAAATAGAGTAACTGTTCACTCTCATTTAAAGAAAACTCCATATGAACTAATACATTCTAAGAAACCTAGAGTTGACTATTTTCATACCTTTGGCTCCACATGCTATATCTTAAATACCAAAGATGATAGAGATAAGTTTGACTCAAAATCACACAAAGCATTCTTTTTGGGATTTTCCACCTCTAGCAAAGCTTTTAGAGTATATAACACTATATCTAGAAAAGTTGAGGAATCTATTCATGTTTCTTTTCATGAAGAGTCCAAATCTGAAAATCTAGAAATCATAGATCTCACAAATCAATTCGAAAATCTAACCATACCAAATAATAGTGAGAAAAGTACTACAAATAATCACCAAGTTGAACCACAACCTACACCTAGGATTATTAAACATCATCCTCAAGAATTAATTATTGGAGATCTAATGATAAAGTTAAAACTAGGTCTTCTTTCAAAGATGTTGCAAACATGGCTTTTGTTTCTATCATTGAACCTAAAAAGATATCTGAAGCTCTTAAAGATGATTATTGGATAATAGTCATGCAAGAAGAATTGAATCAATTCACTAAAAATGATGTATGGGATTTAGTTCCTAAACCACAAGATAAAACCATAATAGGAACTGAATGGGTTTTTAGGAACAAGCTAAATGAGGCAGGAGAAGTAATAAGGAATAAAGCTCGGTTAGTAGCACAAGGATATAATCAACAAGAAGGAATAGATTTTGATGAAACGTATGCACCGGTAGCTAGACTTGAAGCTATTAGAATGTTACTAGCTATTGCTGCACATAAAAACATCAAACTATACCAAATGGATGTAAAAAGTGCTTTGGAATTATTCAAGAAGAAGTATATGTTGCCCAACCACCTGGTTTTGAAATACCGGAAAAAGGTGACTATGTTTATAAACTTAAGAAAGCACTTTATGGTTTAAAACAAGCACCTAGAAATTGGTATGAAAGGCTCAAGACATATCTTTTTGATAATGGTTTTTCTATTGGAAATTCAGATTCTACTTTATTTTTCAAAACATATACATCTGATTTTCTAGTTGTGCAAATATATGTTGATGACATTATTTTTGGAGCTTCTAATGATTCATTGTGCACACAATTTAGTGATATTATGCAAAAAGAATTTGAAATGAGCCTCATGGGTGAACTAACTTTCTTTCTTGGTTTTCAAATTAAGCAAACACCTGCCGGAATATTCATAAGCCAAGAAAAATATACTAAAGAACTATTAAAACGTTTTGGGATGGATCAGTGCAAACATGCTACTACTCCTATGGCTACTTCTACTAAAATTGATAAGGATGAAAATGGGGAACCTATTGATGATTCTTTATATAGAGCCATGATTGGTAGTTTGCTTTACTTAACTGCTTCTAGACCGGACATTATGTTTCCCGTTGGTCTTTGTGCTCTATTTCAATCACAACCTATGCACTCTCATTTTCTAGCAGTTAAACGAATTCTTCGTTACCTAGCCGGCACTACTTACTTTGGTTTATGGTATCCAAAAGGACAATCCTTGGATTTTAAAGCTTATACTGATGCGGATTATGCTGGTTGTCGACTTGATCGCAAGAGTACTAGTGGTGGCTGTTTCTTATTAGGGAGAGCTTTAGTATCTTGGTTTAGCAAGAAACAAAATACGGTTGCCCTATCTACAACTGAAGCTGAATATATGGCAGCCGGGTCTTGTTGTGCTCAAGTGCTTTATATGCAACAAGTATTAAATGATTATGGTTTTACTTTTTCATCTACGCCTATTTTTTGTGACAACACAAGCGCTATAAACTTAGCACACAATCCTATTTTACACAGCCGAGCTAAACATATTGAAATCCGTCATCATTTTTTAAGGGATCACATCTCCAAGAATCATGTTTCCCTTCATCATGTTGATACGGAAGATCAATTGGCTGATACTTTTACAAAACCGCTTCCACTAGATCAATTTACCAAAATTAGGAAGCAATTGGTTATCACTCCTTTGGAAGATGTTTTCTTTGATATTTGTGCTACTTAAACAAAAACTCTTATTTACATCATGATATTTTGGCTTTTAAATGGACATCTTTTTCATTAGATTTGATGGGACATCTAATTAAGGGGGAGTTTTTATTTCTAAACGGATATTTTTTTTGAAATGACAAAGGGGGAGAAATAAATATAAAACTAAAACTTTGAAAAACTCAATCAATGAGTTTCATGAATAAACTCTTGGCTTTACATTGAAAGTTGCTATATTCCCTAGTGAATTGGATTTCATGTTCCATAATTCAAGGGGAATAATAAGCACACATTTTATAAACAAGAGGAAAAGCTACAAAAGGTAATCTAAAGGTATGAAACTCATATGGTTTATATTTCCTTTATTTTTATATTTTGGAAATGTTTGTCATCTTCAAAAAGGGGGAGATTGTTGGCTAAATGGACATCTATAAATCCCTTTGTTTTGATTATGACAAACATTTCATTCTTATTAATCTAACGAGATACTTGAGTGTGCAGGATGACAAAGCAACAAGGGAAAATCCACAAGCTTACATATCTATATTTTCATGCAATGTAATCACTGTTGTAAAAACTTGTACAAAAATATAATGTACAAGTACTTAGAATTGTATGTAAATCAAGCGTTAGATTTTCCCTAGCTAAACATCACAGTTAGACAAGTCATCCCATTCAAATAAGATCATATTAGCACACTCATACATATAATTAGTGCCTAAATTGAAACATTGAAACAGGATCAATCTCGGTCGACAAACTCCTCGACCGAGACACTCTCGATCGACAAACTCCTCGACCGAGAAAGATCCAAAGTAGCCGTTAGACACAACAGACAAGTTAGTTGGTAGTTGGAGAAAGATGTTGCAAATCACTTGTTCCAGAGTGCCTGTCGGTCGACAAAAGTTCGACCGAGTAGGTGTCTCGGTCGACCATTCCTCGACCGAGATTGTCTCTGACAGCAATTGCAGAATTAATTAATTAGCCGTTGTTAAAGCAACAACTTTGTACCTAACGGCTAGTTAAGCACTTAGAAACCCCTAGAAGTTGTCTAGAACGTCCTTAAGCATCCTTAGGCCATTCCTATAAATAGGACAAGCCATAGGACACTCAAACTCACTTGTTTACACTTGCTACACTTGAGAAATCCTTGAGCATACTTTGTGCAATCTGTTTGTAAGCAATTTGAGCATTGTGACAATTGTCCATTTCATTCCTTAGCTCATAATTTGTGTCCTATAGGCTAGTATCTCCTACCCACTACAATCACAAGTTCACATACTTGGTTAGGAGATCTATACGCTTGATCTAGGAAAATCAAGCCTTGGGCTATAAAGGATAAGTTATAATTTCCTTTTTCTTTCTTGTTCCCTATTATTGTTTGTACTCTCCTTGCTACTCCTAGGTTGGAGGCTGCGGATTGGAGAGGGTGAAGATCTTCTTGGCGAAGAAGGAGACTTTGAGCTACTTCAGAAGGCTAGTGCAACGGGAGGTTACTTCTAGAGAGGAAGGCTACTTCAAGGGGGAGCTTGGAGTTACTTCAAGGAAGGCTACCTCAAAGTTGGTGCACCTACTTCAAGTGAAGGTTGTTCAAAGGGTGTAAAGGAAAGTATTGTATTTTGTATAAATCCTCGAGAGGTAATAAAATAAATACTTACCAAAGACCTTGGCTCTCTGCAGTATTTTCTTGGCATTGAAGTTTCTCGGTCCTCTTCTGGTCTTTGTCTGTCTCAATGCAAATATGTGCTGGATCTGCTTTCTGAAATTGGACTTCTAGGTGCTAAGCCTGCTAGCACACCTCTGGATCCAAATACTGACTGGGATGATGAGAACTCTCCTGCCTATCCTGACCATCATCAGTATCGACGCATGGTTGGTAAGCTTATTTATCTGACTGTTACATGAGATGATATTACTTCTGTTGTCGGGCTTGTTAGTAGATATATGGATACACCTCGACAATGTCACTGGGACGTTGTTTGCCACACTCTTAAATATTTGAAGAGTTCTCCTGGGAAAGGCCTACTATATAAGAAACATGGTCACTATAAACTCCTTGGTTATTCTGATTCTGACTATGCTGGGAGCAAGCTTAACCGACGCTCCACTTTTGGTTACTGTACATTTGTGGGAGGAAACCTTGTTACTTGGTGAAGCAAGAAACAGACTGTGGTTGCTCGCTCAAGTGCTGGAGCTGAATATCGCGCCATGGCGCATACTACTTGTGAGCTATTCTAGATTCGGAGCCTGCTGAAGGATTTTGGGGTTTCTAACTCCTCTCCTATTTCGATGTATTGTGATAACAAAGCTGCTACGTTTATTGCCAGTAATCCCACTTTTCATGAGCGAACTAAATACATTGAGGTGGACTGCCATTTTGTTTGCGAAGCTGTCTTATCTAGCCAGATATCCACTCCCTACATCCCTACTTCTGATCAGGTGGCTGACATCTTCACAAAGATTCTTCCAAAGACGAGATTTGCTACTATGACATCCAAGTTGGGCATGATTGACATCTACGCTCCAACTTGAGGGGGAGTATTAGTATATACACTTTACTGCTTTTCTTTACTTAGTGTATTTTGCTTATCATCTTTTCTCTTTTACTCTTTATCCCATATTGGTTATCTCAAAATCATGTACACTCTCTTGTCTTATAAAAGAGAGTCTAATGTATTCTTTTTAATCATCCAATAATAAGCAATCTTGTTTCCGACTTCTAGACAAGCCGCCACCACCGGACGGTGGCCAGTAGCCATAGTCACAAATTTAGTATTCGGGATTCCATCGTTTTAGTTAAAAAATTCAAAATTTGGCAATTATGCGGGAAATTCGGGTAAAAATCGGTCAACTATTCGGGAAAAAGTCAGAAAAAAATCAGAGGATATATATGTGATAAAGTAAATTTCCCCCTATTTTTGTTCAATTCCTATTTTTCCCTCTTTATGTTCACTCATGACCTCAATTTATTATTCCTTGGTTGCTTGAATATTGATACTTAGATTCGAAATATAATGATCAATATGGATTTTATACACTTTGTGACACTACAAATTAAGTTAATTAAACACTTTATCCAAATAAGTATATTTGGTCATGTAACTTTATGTTTTGGTTCTCAAACTTTTTACAAATGTTGATTTTTGTGAACTTATGGTCCAAATTTCATCTCAATTGGACATTCCTACAATTTTCAACGAATCTTGAAGTTAATGTGTTAAAAATCCCTTTATTTCCCCTTTTATTTGACATTTTCCAGGTCAGCGATCCGCGGCCCGCTTTAGGAGCAAACCCTCACCCTCGGATCAGGCTCCCACATATCAGAGGCATGATTGGGGGGTCAAGGCATCACCTTCTACCTCCCACTGATTGTGGGGAGGAGGCTATGAAACCAAAGAAGCAATCAAATCAATGCGACCACGTTTGGAAATTCCAATCAAATGAAATTGTCCACCTTGTGATTTGCCTCCCATGTAACTCTTAATCTACTTCTAATTGGTGTGGTTTCGAGAACCATCGAGAGCACCTCTCTTGGTCTTCTTCATGGGTGTTGTGACCCCTTCGAAATCCTAGTCCTAACCCCGAAACACTATAAAAACACCACCTACACCTTCAATGTGCTCCAACAGACTCGAGCGGCACCCTACCCTTCTCCCTCTCGATCTCCTCCTCGTTTTCCCCTTCTTCTCCGGCCAACCTTCCGCCGCAGCTCCGTCGTGTGCGTGTACGGGTTGCTGCTGCTGGGATGAGGGACTGCAATCGTTGGATCATAGTCAGTGTTGGACCGAGACCAGAAGGATCGATGATCCCAGAGCATCACTCCCCCCAACCTCTCTTCTCCTTCCTCGTGCACATGCCTGGGAGGACGACGCCTCTCAACCGTGGGATCTCTGCACTAGTCAAGGCTGACCAAGGATCTAACATCCATTGTTTTCCCCCAAATTTCCTTTTTTGGAAAAATTTCCTTCTCTCTCCCAAATATTCAGATTAATTGATCAAATCTTGCAAAAACCCTATCTTTTGATTCTAGCTCCTAAAATTATGAGAAAATAGTCCATTTTGATCAAAAAACCCCAAGGAATCGTTTAAAAAAACTTTTGAGATCTGATTCTCCATGATGCTCACTGATATCCTAGATTTTTATCTCTTGCTTATACAATTTATCTAATGACTCAATTTTGTGATTAATCTCTAGAAACCCTAATTTTTTACTCTGATGGTTATTTTGAGACTCTAAAAAGCATGACTTGACTAATTAAGAATCTTGATCTAACCTTGTTGGCTTATCCACTCTTGAATATGAATCATGTACCCTGAAGTAATGATTTAATCTTGATGATGGTATCTAAATATTATGATTGTTCTAAATCTTGTGAAATCCCTAATCATGGCCATTGGACTTCTCCCTTGATGATCTAGAGACTTGAATAATGACTTGAATATTGATGATAATATTTAGGGTTAGCTTATTTGTTCCTGAAATACCTAGGTAGGTTATTCACACTCGAGAAATACTTGACATTTGAATAAATGTTAAACATCTTGAAATTGTTGATCATAAGTGAATGACCTAACCCCAAGGTTAAATAGGAATGAGTAACCCTAATCTTGAATATTAAAACATGATTTTTAAAAATATCATGATCTTCACTCTTGATCCATATCTTGTTGCTCTAGGATTTGACTTGAGGGGTTGACCTATTACTTGTTGAGATCATGTACTCTAAAAATCAACCAAGAAGGCACGCTATTATACCTCCTCCTTGAACAGACTAATAGTATTGATGATACATTTTATGTACCTCTTGAAATGTATACTTGGCTATGTATTTGTTTGAGATATTGTTCCCTAGTGATTAGTCTTCCAATTTTCTATATTGTAGTCTGCAACAAACTTGAAAATATAAATGATATTGCCCATTATGACTGCTAGTAATACTTGTTGATATTGAGTACAAGCGACCTCATTCGGAGGGTGGAATTTGTACATGTCGTTGACCTCTTCCCTCATATGGAGATATGGAGTTTGGTGACCTCCCCCATCTTGTTGGGGCGATGGAACCCCATAAATATATAAGCATACTTCTCAATATCAGCATAATGCGAAACTTGTAATAAAATCTTGTCAAACAAATATTATTTTAGAAAATTGCTTGTTGACTATTTTTTAATATAAGCACTGCCAAGTTTACTACTTTGATATAGAAAAGTCATACTTGTTTTAATAACAATCAATGCAATTGCATTGATTGTGTCTTGATTTTCTTAATTTTAATACAAATTTAGGCAAACAAAATAGGTCATTATGAAGAATTGACTAGATTGCTTCTTCTCTTAACAAACTTTGATGACAAGGACAAATCTGCAAAATCATAAATTGGATTGCTTAGTTCTTTAAAGCTTTTGTTTTATGAGTTATTATTTCTTCTTGTATACGCCACTATGTGAGATCCATTTGGACAACCTAGGGACGAGCGCTTCAATCCCTACACCACTGTCTAGGCAGTGGGATTGGGATTGGGATTGGGGTAAGAATGATTCCATGACAATATACCTATATATATGTATATATATGTTTTGCATATATATATATATATATATATATATATATATATATATATATATATATATATATATATATATATATATATATATATATATATATATATATATAGAGAGAGAGAGAGAGAGAGAGAGAGAGTTAGGCTAGAATACACTCAAGTGTACAGATTGTACGCTACACTCAAGTGGTGTTTGTATATCAAGACTATTTTTTTGAAAAATGTAAACCATTGATCTTCATTGTTGCACTATAATTAGGCTACATGCAAATTTTTAGCTCATTTAGATGAGTATAAGTCACTCATCTGAGGGCAACAAAATCGACACACAAAACTAATTTGAAATGCATAATTTTTGTAGTCTTCATAATATGACCTATAATTGTCCAAATGGGCTCAAATTTTATATATGAGCTATTCACATGATGTTTAAGAATATCAACGGATTAGATTTAAAAAAAAATATTGCATCATGGAAAACTACTTGAGTGTATTCTGCTCCGAATACCGAATACACTCGAGTGTATTCTAGCCTGACTCTCTCTCTCTCTCTCTCTCTCTCTCTCTATATATATATATATATATATATATATTGCATACATATATCTATAACTATTACTTATATATACATACATATATTACATACATACACATAAAGATATGCATGTACATATACACACACACACACATATATGCACTCAAACTAAGTCGGGAGTCGTTATCAATATAATACAAGAAAAGAACGTAAAAAATGTGAAAAAAATATTAAGTGTGATTAGTTCGTGAATAATACGGGATTAAAACGTAATATTTGGGACTTGGGATTTATCATGAGGTTTCATATGTCTAGGGAAAAACTCGCATTTTAAATGCGACTTTTTCAAAAATTCAGAGTATATTGTGATTCTGCCATTAGCAGCCACGACTGTACGGATGCCCTAGGCACAGCCAGAAAGGCTAGCCACAGGACAATAGTTGGCACCGGTCCAGGTCACTGCAGGCCGCAGCCCCTATTCGTTGGGCGTTCCTAAAAGCTTCTCCCCTCTCCTCCTCTCTACTTCTTTGTGTTTTAGTTCAAGTAAAGTTCTATATACGTATAAAAGAGAGGAATCAAAAATCCTTGTGTTTTTCTATAAAACACCAAAACAAACAAGGGACAAAGCATTACTTTTCTTCCTTTCCATGTGGTATCCTACCCCACATGGCTGAACGCTCCTACTTCAATTAGGGCCATTTATGTTTCTTTCACAGTACGTGTTGTTCTGAGATGCTTGTTGATGTATCCTACCGTGCTTTAAATCCGATAGTGCTTCTAATTTGTTTATATTAATAGTTTCCTACCATGCTGAAATTGATGGTGCCTCTATCTTGTTCTTGCATCGTGTTCCTTATTCTGGTATTGTTATTATCTTATCATGGGTGACTCCGAAAACCACCGTATACCATTATCCATAATGATATGCCCCATATTAATCTTGTCAAACTCAATGATGACAATTTTCTAATATGGATGAATGTTGTTTAGGCTTTTCTAGAATCACGGGATAAACTCAAGTTTATCACTGATGATGCACCTATTCTGCTTGACATTGCCTGGACTAAGGGAAATAGCCAGTTTCTCTCCTAACTCTGGGGGTGTATCGAGCCTGAGATTGTAGTCAAATGCATGTGGCACGGGAACGCAAAGACCATGTGGGACGAAATCAAGTAGTTCTTCACTCATGAGGGCAACTGACTGCGCATCTACAATGCCATAGACAAAATTTTCTCTGAGCAGAAAGGGGATTGTCCCTTGTCAAAGTATTATGATGCAATGAAGGCTCTTTCAAACCAATTGAACTTCCTCTTTCCAACAACCTATGTCGATGTTACCAAAGAGCAATGTATTAGAAAGCGGGAAGCGGTAGGCGTGCGGACAACACTTTGTAACCGTTTAAGCGGTAGGCGGGCAATTTTGAAAAAACGGTGCCTAAATTTTATATATTCTATACAAAATTACATGGATGTGTATACAAAAAATATATATTTCTCAGGAAGTTTTATACATATCTATTCAACAAATCAGTAATTAACTAAGTATTAATCAATACTTTTCCACTAATCAATATTTCTAATCACTAAATTCAACAAGCACATCAGTAATTGTGAATAACAAACTATGAATTAATGAATTATTGATTTAAAGTAATCACTAAAGAAATATTAACCAGTAGTACCAATCATTAATCACTGAAAGCAACAAGGAAATTAGTAAAACTAATCGCATTAGAAGTATAATAGATTAATATGATATTTACTTAGATACATTACAACATTACCCTATTTATTACAGCTTACACACAAAGTAGGCATTCAAAACTAGGACTAGGTATATCATAGAACATTCAAATGTATACAAGTTTCATATATTATAGTCAACACTACTTGGACCATGTAATTAATTTATGTTACATGCTTACAGTATGTTTTTCAAAAAGCGGAAAAAAAACGGACAAAAAGCAGGAAAAAAGCGGGAAAAAGAGGGTGAAGCGGGCAAAAAGTGGGCGCTTTTGTTCAAAACGTTTAATGGGCGCTTAGGGGCTAAATTGAGCGGTTGAGGGTCTTGGCCGCTTAAGCCCACGCCTGGGCCGATGTTTTGAACAAAAATTGAGCGGTTGAGGGTCTTTGATGTGTAAACAGTGCTCTTTCCTAAAGGGCTCAAGGTAGGAGAGAAGGGTCAGTCATTGATCGTTGATCTGATGGTCGTGCTCCGCGTGACACACACAGACCAACCAGCACCTAAGTCGGGTGCATTAAATTGATTTCCCAAATATGGAATTATGTATTAATTGCAATTAAAATTTTCTTTCTTCTCGGATTTGTCCAGGCCACTAGGAGCACCCTTTGGATCCCATATTTAGAGGGCAACTAATTAATGTCTTTCGCAATCTACAAATAATTTTTGGGAATTATTGAATTAACATTATTAGTCAAAACTTTCTCTTTTCTTATATTCTCGAATTAATTACCCACACCACTTGGCAGATCCTTTTCTCTCAAACTTTAATAAAAAGTCTATAATGGCTTATCTATCTGTGGGCAAAGTTTGAGACCAAAAATTGAAGGGAAAACATGTTTTTCTTAATATAAAAGTCTCCCTCATATAAGGCACACTTTAATCATTAATTCAGACCTTTTCACTTTCTTATCTCTTCTTTATTCTTGATTTTGGTTACTTTTCTTATTAGAAACTATGTTAAACTGAAAACTAACCCTTGTAGTCATCCATACCACTTTCTAGAGAATTCCACACCATTCTCATAAGTATATTACTTATTATCCAATATCTTTTGCCTTTTTCTTAATATTGGATTTTCTTCTCATCCCTTTTCCTTATATCCATTATTGGATTAACAAAGACATTAGAAACCATGTAATTCTCAACAAAGGGAAATGTGTAAAAGAAAGACATACTTTCAAAACAAAGCATAGCATATTCCCAATATGTCATTTTTATTCAAATAATTGCATTTCAAGTATATAATTGTATGAAAAAAATCAGGTTATAACATCCTCCCCCTCTTATAGGAATTTTATCCTCAAAAGTCAACTAATCATATAAACAATTCAGTATGGGACTCTTCCATGTCCATATTTAGCTCCCATGTGGCTCCATCCTCTTCATGATGCCTCCAAAGAACCTTTACCATCTCTATCTTTTTATTCCTGAGCTCTCTTCTCACCTTGGTATTCGATACCCTCACAGGTGACTCAGAGTATGTTAGTCTCCCTTGGAGTCAATAGGCTCAATGCTCAGCACATGGCTAGGATCCTTCACATGGCTCTTCAGATCGAACACATGGAACACATTATGCATCATACCATATTGTGTGGGGGGAGTTAAGGCTATCCATTCTAAAATCTCAAGCGGGTCTAAATATCGGAGACTCAGCTTTCCTTTGTTCTTAGCTATAGCTCGGAGGGGTCGGATTTTCAGAAACACATATTCACCAACAGTGATGTTGTCAGTCTACTTTGCATCAGTATACGACTTTTGTCAATCATGGGTCTCTTTAGCCTTTGCCTGATCCAAGCGACTTTATCAGCATATCATTGTAGTTCTTCTGACTTTAGCAAGGTCCTCTCACCGACATCATCCCAGTCTAGGAAGCACGAATATGGATACGTATCTGGTACGGGTACGGGGATGCGGCAATTTTCAAAAATATAGGATACAAGTACGTCATGGATACGACAATTTTTTTTATATTTCTTTAAATATTTTAAAAATAACCAATATATTTATTTTAAAAATAGATGAAGGCAATCAAATTTCATTCAAAAATCACAATATTTCTAAAGAAAATGGAAACCAATACTACAATATCAAATAATGATTTAAAATGGGGTCTTTCATTCATATTAATGTGAGATAAAAGTTACAAAAAGACATCATAATATCATATTCTAAACTTTTCACATTTGATGTATCATGTAATGTTGTGTTGTAAAGTGAGTTGTGTCATCTATGATACCAACTTCTGTCATGTATGGCTAGCTACTATGAAGCACAGATATAGATACAGAAATGGACACGGGTACGGTACGGGGATACAACAATTTTTGAAAATATAAGATACAGGTACATGGAGACAATAGTTTTTCTAATGCTTGTTTTAAAATTTTAACAAAAAATACCAAATTCATTCTCAAATCACAATACAATAGGGGGAGTCTAGAGTTGGAGGTCACATGGTTTTGGGATTTTGACGGATCACACGAGTGGGGTGCTCTCTTGGCTGCTAAATGGGTTGGTTGCATTCTAGCTGCACTGAGGTCATATCATGTTAATAAAAAAAGGAATACGACTTAAGAAGTATTTGGTATGTATTAGAGAGTATCTACGGAGTAGTAGTATCAGGCATGCATTCAGTATTGGTAGGACACCTATTTTGGAGTATCGGTGCTTGGAAGTTCTTTAAAAAGTGAATTCCCAAAAGACATAGAAGGTACAAACAATAAAGAGAAGAAGGAAGATTGGCATTTAGCAAGAGGAATGGTGACTAACCTTGAACTATCTCAAGGAAGCAACTATGACAGCCATGTTGCAAGCTACTACTTAGCAGAGAGGGTTGAGACATGAACTGGTGTCAAATGCTAATCAAGCAATGTCATGCCCAGATTTGTTTCTAGTTTTTACCAACTGGATACGGCTTGGATACACATGGATACGGATTAGGAGTATCTGATACGTATCCAGGAGTATCCACAGAGTATTGGTATCCAATACGTATCGGATATGGGTACGACATCTGTTTTGGAGTATCCGTTCTTCATAGATCCCAGTGAAGTGATGACAGACACGGCCTAACATAAAGAGCTTCATACGGAGGCATCCCGATACTGGCTTGGTAACTATTATTATTAGAAAACTCAATTAAGGGAAAGTACCGCTCCCATAATCCACCCCAAACGAGCACACATGCTCCCAACAGATCCTCTAAGGTCTGAAACATCCTTTCTGATTGTCCATCAGTCTAGGGAATAGGTTGTGCTAAATTTCAACCTCGTATGGAGTTCTTCATGTATTCTCTTTTGTAACTTCAAAGTGAACTTAGGGTCACGATCAGAAATAATGCAAACGAACTATTTATGTAGTTCAGCTAGATCTAACACCTTGGTAGTAATCTTTTATGGAAAAGTGTGGACTTAGTTAGGCAGTCCACCACAATCCATCTTGCATCATGACCTTTCTTTATCTTGGGGAGAGCCACCACAAAGTCCATAGTAACCTAGTCTCATTTCCATTCAGGAATTTCAATTGATTGTAGTAACTCATAGGGTCATCGGTGCTCAACCTCACCATCTAGCATGTGAGACGACTGGCTATGTATGTTGTTATGTCTCTCTTCATTCTAGGCTAACCATAAATATTGTTGTAAGTCTTAAAACATCATGGTGGTGTCAGGGTGTATCATACACTTAGAACCATGAGTTCCTTGCAAGATATGAGTCTTCAAGGGCAAATATTCAGGAACTCAAATGCCACTTTCATATTGGATTCCACCATTCACTCTCATCGAGGGATGTGTCTGATCCTTTCCTATCTCATCTAACTCTGGGTCATCTAAGTGCATTTTTACAAGCTCGGTCAACAAGTCAGACTCGGTTTACCTTATTTGGTACCTCAACTTTTGCATCCATTATTTTGATTACCATATTCAAATCTTATACCTATAGAATTCAAATTCCACTAGGTAATTACATCCTCATTTGAAATCTTAATATGGGTGATCACCTTGCTCACATAGTTTTCTAGATTGTTTATCCAATATTCTCTCCTAAGGGTGTGTTAGTTCCTCAAATTCTTAGTTATCCTAGAAGGGTTTCAACTCATATATTTACTCCTCATAGCGTATCTATTTCTAATATGGCACGTGTTTGTCTCATCTCTCACACTCATAACAAGATGAAATAGGCATTTGGTTACAGTCCAAATACGAAGTTCATCCCATTTCAAGAGTACAGAGTGTGCATCACACACTACCATTTTAATTTCATATATAGGTCGAGTCATTTTCCACACACTACCATTCCCTTAATTCTATGCACGCTTATAGGAAAAACTTTCCTTATAACCATTGAGTCTTATCATAACTCTTATTTATGATCCTTAGTCATTCCCTTAAGGTCTCTAGGGTGTCGGTACTTTTGGGGTGATCACACCCTTATGCTTCACATTTACCCCTTGGGCCCCATGAACTCATGAAGGTGGCCAATCTCCTCATTCATGGGCCTCGAGCAAACATAGTTGTAACCTCCCAACCACATTATCTTGTGCATTTAGGGAACAATCAACTCCTAGTCCCATCGGTCTCATTCCTACTTGACCTTAGGATTGACTGAGGGTTCTATTGATATGTCATAACCTTATTTTATTTCTTCACACATTTGTGGTTCCTCTAATAAGCACATTGTGCCCTTCAGGATCCTTACCCGAATCTCCTTCGTCTCTTGGGCATATATAGTTTTCTTCTGTCCCTTACTTAGGTTCATGGCGACCTTCCCCTCTAGGTCTAGTCCCATTCTACGGGTCACTTCCATGGTGACTTTTCCTCATGCCCCCAAGAGATGACATACATGGGTGTAAGGAATCATACTCAATTTATATGCTTTTGCGCTTCATGCACTTAGTCTCTCAAGTTTTCAAGTAACTCTTAATGTTAGCTCAATTTTTTTAACCACCGTGTGAACTCACCCTTTTCAGAGGGGTCCCATCCCAGGACAAGATAGAACTAATACTTGGCCATACCAAGGAACACAAATACTTGAACCCAAAGTTCATATCATTACATGAGCACATGTCCTTTAGGCATATTTCCTATTATTCTATCCATGCATTTCCTATCTGGGAACTATAATTTTTATACCATGCGAGTTTCCATTCAAGAACTAGATCATTATCAATATATATTAGCACCACTAGGAGACTCCTCATGAGGTTGGATGTATGATAATGTGGTGGTTCTAAACCAACCTGTATGAGAGGCTTATTAGAAGATATCAAAATCCTAATGAGGTTTCCCTTAACCCAAAGTTTAAGGGAGTTTCCAGGCTCAACCTCGATGAGCTAACTCAAGTCTATGAGCATTATATGCACTAGATACGACCACTTTCCTTCTTTGGTCTAGGGACTTCAGGTTTACTTCTTTAAAATTGGTCATCCATGCTAAACGTCCTACTCACTCAAAACATGATATCGTATTTTCTCCTTAGATTCCTACTCAAGAAATATCCTTATCCAACTCTCTTTCTTTCATATAAACAACCTTTAGGGTCCTACATAGGGACTACCAACCCGAGTACGAGGCTTCGCAACATATTACCATTGCTTACCTCTCTAGGATCTTGGGACTCTCTCTCCCTCACCGAGATGGTATGTACACATATTATATATACATCTATGTAAGAAACCTCTTTCTTTGTCACTAGGAACATCTAAGGCATAACAAGCCTCCAGTGATCATGCATGTAGCAACTCAACTCATCCACTCAGGGTAATCTAGTCTAGGACATATCATGCAAATATTTCTCATAATTCCTCATGTCTTAGAGTCTAGGTTCCTGACTCCCTCTAGGTCTCACTCCCTTCTGGAGTTAACCTTATAACTAGTCCTAGCACTAGGGGTCTCCTTTTGTAGAAGAGTTCGAGGCTCCCTTTGATTCACATCTTATCCTCACATATCTTATCGGAGTAGCACACATACACTTGTATTATCAAATCTTATTGTCAAATTTCAAACTAAAGTCAAATCATCAATTTCAACTGAGGTCATCATAAACCATATTAGCTTATCTCGTAAAACTAACTCATCTCATCTATTCCATCTACCATGTATCTAAACAAGGTTGTGGGCATTTGATCTAAAACTCCTCTTGATGCCCCTCCCTTCTACTTGCTCATATTGATGTGGGGGTATACTTCATGTTAGGGTTCCTACTAGAAGGAGTTTTGTTCATAGCCCAATCTTAGCATTTAACTCCCTCGTAGATCTCTTCTCCACCCTTGGATTAACCCACCCTAGGTCGGGACACAAAAAGGTCACACTAAGGGTTGTAGAACCACTTATTGTCTATGTTTCACATGTATATTTAAGTCCTTCACATGTATCATGCATGCATGGACAAACTATAGTATCCCAACGTATTAGGTTCTCTCTTTCTCTATCCTATGCTTAAGGTTTATTAGGGTGGCATTATTATTCACATGTATCATGCATGCATGGAAAAACTATAGTATCCCAACGTATTAGGTTCTCTTTTTCTCTATCCTCTGCTTAAGGTTTATTAGGGTGGCATTATTATTTTTCTCCTGCTTTGTTCATACCCCAGGATTAAGGTTTTGGGTTGAGGTTAGGGACTACAACCTGTACCTTGGGTTTTGCGATTCCCTTGACCCACTGAGGTTGTTTTCCTAACCATCCCTACTCCCATCTAGGGTTTACCTTTATAGGGGAGAAACCCATAAAACATTTCTTTTTATCATTATGTCCACTTTTATTATTTAGCGGAGGATACCTTAATGCCTAATATCCATAAGCCTAGTACTCAGAAGGGATAAAGAGAGCAAATATAGATACCTAGGATTTAAGGAGCAAAGGGAGTAGAGAAGTGACGAAATTAGATGAGAAATCCTATAGGTATGTTATTTCGAGTAGAGTCATTTGACTTTGGTCCTGTTGGATTCACGTGTCTGGGAGTCCTCGTAAGCCGACTAGCGGTGCGGAGGAAATATTGTCAGCCCCAGATCGTGGTCCTTTCTAGACATCATCGTCTTTGATAAACACTAATAATTCCCTTGGGGCTCTACAAAACTCTTGAAATTTAATATTATTATAGCTTAAATGGTAAACCGACTCTGATACCAAATGTAACGACCCACTCCTCATTTTATCCCCTATTCAGGCAGACTGAGAGGGCAAGAGTCATTATCTTCATTACAAGACTGAAGGTTTAGCAAATAACCAAAAATAATTAATAAATTTTACTAATCAAAAGGAGTTTAAGGAATTACGTGACCTGGATATTTAAATTTGCAACATGAAATAAAAGCCATCTAACTATAACCTCCATGATTACATTAATGTCTTTCTTTTGTGCCTTTTTTCCTGGATGCCCGTTTTCATCATACTTGCATAATAGCAAATTATCCTAAAACGTTGATGTGACAGAGTCAGAGGTTTTGGGAAGCGTAGGATTGCACAATGTGTGCACCCTCATATATATAGAACTGAAACATTTACAGAGAGGTCCACAAATAGTATGGAAATAACAAAATAAATAACATAATACATAAAGCAGGAATATATGTTAACACTCCCCCTCAAGTTGGAGCATAGATATCAATCATGCCCAACTTGTCCATCAGAGTGCAGAATTGCTTCTTCGCCAACAGCTTGGTGAAGATATCAGCAACTTGGTCTTCAGACCGCGTGAAAGGAGTGCAGATCTTGCCAGTAAGAATGGATTCCTGAATAAAATGGCAGTCGACTTCAATGTGTTTAGTGCTCTCATGATAGACAGGATTATTAGCAATAAAGATAGCAGCTTTGTTATCACAGTGCATGGGTATAGCACAAGAAGAGTCGATCCCAAATTCTTTTAACAGAGAGCGCACCCACAATAACTCACAGGAAGTATGAGCCATGGCCCTGTATTCAGCTTCACCAATGGACCTGGCCACAACATTTTGTTTTTTACTCCTCCAGGCAACAAGATTGCCTCCAACATAAGTACAATACCCAGAAGTAGATTTCATGTCAACTTTGCTTCCTGCATAATCAGAATTAGAGTACCCTTCAAGAGAACAATGTCCATTCTTTCTGTAATGAAGTTCCTTGCCATGAGACTTCTTCAAATATCTCAGAATATGACATAGCGCATCCCAGTGATATTGTCTGGGTTTATCAAGGTACCTGCTAAGAAGTCCCACTGCAGTAAAAATATCAGCTCTAGTAACAGTCAAGTAAGTGAGCTTACCAATCAGCCTCCTATACTTTTTATTATCAGCAAAAGATGGAGAAGACTCATCATCCCAATTAACATTGGGATCTAGAGGAGTATCAACAGGTCTTGCTCCAAGCATACCAGTCTCCTGCAGAATATCTAAGACATATTTCCTCTGGGACAACACGAGCATTAGAGTTTCTAGAGACCTCTATGCCCAGAAAATACTGAAGCTTGCCCAAATCTTTGGTAGCAAAATGCTTGCCTAGATGAGCTTTAGTAGCCTGAATACCAAGAGAATCACTGCCAGATATAATAATATCATCAACATAGACAATCAGAATAATAATACCAGTTGAAGTCTTCTTGGTGAAGACAGAATGATCCACCTGAGATCTCAGAAACCCAAATTCAATCATATTTATGCTCAATTTGTCAAACTAGGCACGGGGACTCTGCTTGAGCCCATAAATAGACTTTTTTAACCTGCAAACTTTGTGAGACTCCCCCTGAGCAACAAACCCAAGAGGTTGCTCCATATATACCTCTTCTTGTAAATCACCATACAAGAAGGCATTTTTCACATCTAGCTGTAGTAGTGGCCAGTCAAGATTAACCGCAACAGAAAGAAGAATTCTAACAGAGTTAAGACGAGCAACAGGAGAGAAGGTCTCAAAGTAGTCAATACCATAGGTTTGTGTGTAGCCTTTAGCAACTAACCGTGCCTTCAGCCTTTCAACAGTGCCATCAGGTTGGTATTTCACAGCATATACCCATCTGTAGCCTACAGGCTTACACTGAGGGGGTGGATCCACCAACTCCCAAGTATCTCTCTCATCTAGAGCCAACATTTCCTCTTTCATTGCAGACGTCCAAGAAGTACTCTTTAAGGCATCCTGAACATTCTTTGGAACAGCCACAGCAGATAAGGCATATACAAAATTGCTAGAATGGACATTCAGATGATCAGTGGAAACAAACTGAGCGATACTATGAGATGTGCGGGAACGAGTACCCTTTCTAAGAGTAATGGGTATATCAAGGTCAGAAGTTACCTCAGGTGTAGCAGAACCTTCTAGAGGTGAAGATTGGTTTTCCTGGGGGGTACTTGTGTAGGAGGTGTCATGTTCCTACATTGATAAACAATAATAGGAGGAGTCACAGTATCAGTAGTATCAGGCACACAGTCAGTAGTAACTGGCAGAGGAGAGGCAATAAGATCAGGTTGTAAACTTTCTCCTTGAGTAGAATAGTAAGGTGTATCCTCAAAAAATACAACATCGCTGCTAGTAAACTATTTTCTCACAGTGGGGCTGTAACATCTGTACCCCTTTTGGGTGCGAGAATACCCCAAAAAAATGCACTTCTCAGCACAAGGAGAAAGTTTAGCAGAAGCTGGTCCAAGAAACCTTACAAAGCTAGTACATCCAAAAATCTGAGGAGGCACAGTAAATAACTAAATATCAGGTTGAAGAACTTGAATAGGTATTTTGTTTCCAATCACAGATGATGGCATTCTATTTATCAGAAAACAAGCAGTCAAGATAGCCTCAGGCCAAAACAAGCGAGGAACATGAGTATGCATCATAATAGTCCTGGCAACTTCTAACAAATGTCTATTTTTACGCTCATCCATGCCATTCTATTGAGGTGTATAAGCACATGAAGTCTGATGTAACGTACCAACAGATTTGCAAAAAACATCCACATCTTTTTTAACAAACTCAAGAGCATTGTCAGTACAAAAAACTTTTACAGGCAAACCATATTATGTTTTCACCTCAGCAAAAAGAATTTGATAGTAGACATAACTTCGAACCTACTTTTCATCATAAACAACCAAGTAGTCCCAGAAAAATCATCAATAAACAGAATAAAGTACTTGTGGCCAGATAGAATCGGCACAAGACAAGGACCCCATACATCAGAATGCACTAAATCAAAAATGTTTTTACTGCTAATATGACTGCGTCTAGGATAAACATCTCTAGCCTATTTTCCTAGCTAATACGACTTGCACTGAAGGCTACAAGTGTCAATATCAGAAACTAAATAACGAAGCTTTTTAGACGATGGATGTCCCAGCCGGTAGTGCCACTGTAATGCCGAAACAGATGTAGATAGTGCAGAAGCCACAGTCGCTTTCTCTGCTTTCGGCAAATGATCAAGGTAGTATAGTCCATCATCACCTTCATACCCCCCACCAATCTTCATCCTCGTGCGAAGGTCCTGAAAAACACATGAACCAGGAATAAATGTCAGGCTACATTGTAGACTTCTCAATATCTTGCTGACGGATAATAGATTCAAAGGAAATCGAGGTACATATAAAGTAGATTTCAGCAGAAACTTAGAAATAATATCCCCTACTCCAGATACCACAGACTTGGAAACATCAGTAAGCATAACAGATGAATGACGAGCAGGTTTAGATAATTTTTTAAATAAAGATCGATTTCCAGAAATACGCGAGGAAGCACCGGAGTCTATGACCCATTTAGTATTACCAACAGTAGAAGAAGAGGAACTCGGGAAGGCAGTGTCATAACCATAATAAGTGGCAGCATGAGCTCCACTAGTAGTACCAGTAGACGACGAGCCAGCACGCTCAAGAAGCAGGCGCTCCAACTTAGCACGGATGTAATACGCAGTCGCACTCGAAGAGTTAGACTCAGTAGGTTGAGTGACTCCCTCCGATGCAGTAGTAGCAGTAGAGTCGGCAGCTGCGTTGTCCCATGCCGATTTACCATATTTCTCCCAACATTTTTCTTCAATATGGTTGGACCAGCCACAGAAAGTACAGATGGGATGTCCCTGCAAAGGACGTGCAGCATCAGGTGGAGCAGTAGAAGGGGCTCCACGACCAGAAGAGGCACGTCCTCATCCTGCACCCAGGGAAGGATGGCTATCAGTAGAACAGCCACGGCCAGACCAAGCTGCAAGAGAAGTGGAGTCTTCAGTTTCCGAAGGTAGTGTCAGAGTCGACGAGGGCAGACGTTGAAGACACTGGTAGGCACTCTGCAGAGTAGGGAGCGGATCGCTCGCTAAAATCTGGTCAACGACACCAGCATAGGACTCTGACATACCACATAAAAACTGAACCAATTGCAGCTCTGCTCTCTGACGCTGCATAGTGGCCAAATCAGTGGACAATGGGTGGTAGGACTCCAGCTCGCCCCACAGTCCAGTAAAGCTAGAGAAGTAGTCTGCAATATAACACCCAGTGAAGTGTAGACGTCCCAGCTGCTTGGTGATATCGAACACTTTCTTGGGATTCTGACTATGTGAGTACGTGCTCGCGAGCTGATCCCACATCTGCTTCACCGTAGGCAGTCAGAGAAGAGTGACGCTGATTCTCTCAAGACTGCTGTTGAGGATCCATGTCATCACAGTTGAGTCATCCTTGACCCAATCATCATACGTCTTTATATCTTTATCATCGGCGTTCCCTACAGGTTGTGCCAGGCCGACACAAGTCAAGTGGGAGTATTTCCCTTGTGATTTGGCGTAAATCACCATGGAGCATACCCAGTGCTGGTAGTTGCGCCCGTCAAGCTTGACAGTCGTGACTTGACGACACAACTCATCTGTCGAGGATACCATGAGAGCAGTAGGCACAGTAGTAGGCAGGCACGGACAGGTAGGAGACGGGCTATGCCGTCAGGCAGACAGCAACAGGCACAAAACTAGCACGAAGGACCCCTCACATACAGACTACGTCAAGGCATAGTAGGAAACCCGGTGGCGCAAAGGTCTACATGGGCAGGCAGTCAAACCGAAACAAGAATTGGTTTACGTTACATCTGAATCAAACCACCGGACAGGATCAGGTGAAGATTTCCCTCACAAAGCCAAACCGTCTGGCGGAAGCGACCGCGGAGGCGCTCCGACCTCGGCGGCGAGAAGGGAGCCGCGGCCCCTCCCTAGTGGCCCGGCGGCAAGCTACCGGCCTGGCGGCGGCTGCGACCACGTAGCAGCTACCATGCGGTAGCACTAGCGGCGGCGCTACATGCTGGCTCGCAGCGCCGCGGGCAGCAGGGGGAGGAGAGGCGGCGGCGGGAGACCGGCGGCTGGAGGCCGGTGGTGGGCGGGCTGCTGTTCGATGGTGGCGGAGCAAGGGGGGAGGCGCCGAGGAGAGAGAAAGGAGGGAGAGGTGGGTAGATGATGGCTAGGTTTCGGATCCCTACAGAGAGGTCCACAAATAGTATGGAAATAACAAAATAAATAAAAGAATACATAAAGCAGGAATATATGTTAACATTTGACAAACAAAAACTTGGTCAGTATAACAAGTTATACTTGTATGTGGGGGAACCAAAATGTTTGCATATACTTCTAACAACATATCCACAGCAACGATTGTTAAAGAATCACAATTTCTCGTTTTTCTTCATAAATTCTCAACCTGTTTTACTCAACCTCTGGAATACCCTCTCTTAAGTTTTGTCCCTGTAGTGGACTTTAGACCACCTCTCAATCTGGAACTAGGTAGCATATTAGCCATCTCTCAATCTGGAGTAGGTTCCAGGTTGGTCTTCCCAATCTGGGGTCTGACCTCATATGACCTTCTTGATCTGGGGCCTAGTCTGACCTTCCCAATCTGGGGCCTATTCTGAACTTCCCAATCTGGGGCTTTAATGTGAAATAAAGCATAAACCTCCAAAGTTGGTATGCGGGGTTCGAACAAGTTATAAGCATAAATTGTGAGCCATAGTGACTTTATGGATTGCAAGAATTAAATAAACATGCAAGCATTTAATTTCAAGCAATCCAGAAAATCTCAAAAAAATGTCGTGAAACTAATGGCTTCGTCATAGGCGTAACCATATATCTTAATGGTGATCCATGCAGATTATACAATTATACTTCAGCACATTCAATCAATCCAATCAACATAGAAGATCCCAAACAATCACATTATATCTGCATGTATGTAAAACCTAAAGTGTCACCATTCATGTTATTCAAATCAAACCTTACTCGGCCCTAAGCTAGGGTTAAGGTTTACACAAGGAATAGGGTAAAACCATATTTCCATCACATGTTAAACATTAGGTGAAAATCCTAATCATTGGATCCATATTACCCTTTTCTTAGATCACATTAAATTCATCAACAACATGACAAATTAGGATCCTTGACCCTAATTCTTCATATGCATGGTTACCCATTTTAGAAACTCTAAATATCATCATCATGGCCATAATCATGTGAAGTTATTGTAACATCCCTAACCTGGGTTATGCCATAACCCTAGAAGTTTTGCTTAAGTAAGTTATTTATAAACTTGTTTTAATCATTTGAAAAATAATTAAGACTCAAGGAGAGTTTAATTTTCAAGTTTGAGCTTATTTACAAACTATTTGTCCATTATATGATAGTTTGGGTGTAAACTGTAATTTACCCAAGATGAGGGGTTATATTGCAATATGTCACATTTTGAATGTGCCTCAAGTTCTTTAGCATCATAAGAGAGAAAATGATGCTAAGGGGTGGCTTGTAGAAAGCCTAAGTTCCAAGTTGGAGCTTGTTTGAATAATGCTTGTGTCTTGTGTACCAATTTTGGTGCAAATTGCAATTTACCCAAAATGTAGGGTTGATATGCAAATTACCACCTCTAGAGTGTCCCTACTCTCTCTTAGCATCATCTAGAGGAGAGAGAAAGAAAGAGGTTGTTACAACCCCAATTTTCGAGTTATTTTGGTGGGAAATGCAATTTCTCCTATTAAAGACATATGAACAAATAATTGTGTGATTTGATTTGAATGAATGGATTTCGTTTATAATAACCTTTCTTGTTTTTTTGTGGGATTTATTGGCTATTGATCCCAATAACAAGAAAAAGAAAATAAAAAGGAAAAAGAATCAATTAATAAAGGAATAACTAAGATAATGAGAAAAGAAAATTGTGGAAGCATCTAGAAGGCTAAGAATTATCCTTCAAGGAGGGATTTCGTATTTTTAGGATTTATTGGGTTCCAAGGAGTCCAAGTTGCAAAGATAATAGGAGAAGAAAGAGATAAAATCAAATAAAGAATTATTAAGAAGGAGATCTGAGATAATGATGAAAATATAGGAAATATGTGGAAATATGGATAATGGAATCATTATAGAGTGGTTTTGACTCCACTTGCCTTATAATGTTTATAAAAATCAAAATAGAGAAAATAGGAAAGAAGCACAGAGAAAATATGTGTTTTTATACATAATACATGCTTTATAAGTCATTGACTTGCAAATGAAGAAAAAGAGTTATTCCTTTTGAGTTTTGGCTTCAAACTTGGAATATAAGTAGATTAAGTCTTTATAGACTTTCCTCTAAAATTTGAAATTAAAAGGATAAACTGTTTGGTAGATATGAATTTTGTAAGTTTCCTAAAGTGTAAAGGATAACATTAAATGTCACAATTTATGTTCTAATACGAGGCTTGATAGCCGTTGGATCACGGATCCAATGGTAGATGCTTTTCATCTCAGATTTTAAAAAGGAACAGTAAAGGGAGACTTGCAATTTGATTTTCTTGATACACAAGGCATGTGTGGATCTGGGGGTTTCTCCATTGGATACGGGAGGAGAAAACGAGTCTGACGATCCTTGGTTTCCCTATTTTCGTGAGAGATTGGGATTTCCCCAATATCCCTGTACGAACAGGACATCCAAGCGTTTGATAGAAATTTGGGATTCTCAAGATTGGGGCCTATATAAGGCATAGGGCTCCCTGAGCGAGAGGATCGTACCCCATCCCACAGCTTCGCGGAGATTCTCGAGCTTTTGTGAGCTATTCTGTGCGCAAATCATCATGGCGGTGGATGCCCTGTTTCCGCGGTGGAACAGGGGACGCGGTCCCGCGGAGAGCCAGGCTCGGATGTCCAGTGCTTCTCCTCGTTGGTCTCTTGCGGGGTGGCAGGTGGTGCTGAGGATGGATGAGGCACAGCGGAAGGTTGGGGCAAGCTGCGCTCGCACGAGTCACCAGGCGGCAGGGCCAACGACCGGTGGGCGACGAAGCCCTATTCTCCCGGAAGAATAGAGGAGTCAGTGCGGTGCTTGCGTGAGGACGAAGAAGGGGGAGCGGGTCCGGGCTCCCGGGTAGACGGATCCAGTGCCAGATTCGCAAGGCCAGGGAAGGGTTTGAGAGAAAAGAAATAGGAAAAAGACACGTCGCAACTCACAATTGGTCCTAACGGTAATAATTTTATAAAATTCGTGGAAGATAATTGGTAGCTCAGTTTCACACATATAATATATGAATTTTGATCATAAAAACACAAGGAATCCATTAAAAATAGATTTAGAGCTTGAATCAGATCATACTTCAAAAATTTAGTTGAAGTTGTCATCCTTAATGTGTTTATGACAAAGATTAACCCTAATTTGATGATTAATGAATTGAGGGGTTTAATATGGATGTTGTACGATAATATTAATTTGTTGTTAATAAGAAAGACGTTTTGATGTCTAAAGAGACGACCCATATGCTCAATAGCTTGATTTAGGGTTTGATATGCTAATGTGCATTAATGGGCTTAGAAACCCTAATCTAGGTGTTAATGGGTTTTAATGAGATACAATTTGAGATCCTTTGTATAAAACTAATGTTAGGTTAATCTCAAGCCTAGTAGATGATAAAAAGGCTTTAATGTGAATATGCGAGTAATTTGGGTTTCAAACCTAAGATTATTGCTTTAGGGTTTTATGGGCATAAAATAGGAAAGTTGTAAATAGATCTAAAGGAACCCTAATGAAACCCTATTTCGGATTAGAAACACTAGAAAGTGAATCCAAGTCAATAAAGTAGATTCTTGATCAAGTGTGTAATAAATAGAGTACATATCAGTGAATTAAAAAAATGGCCAGGCGGGCCGCTGAAGCGCCCATGACCCTCATCCGCCTAATTTTGCCCTTAAGCGCCCGCTTAATCATATTGAACAAAATCGCCCGCTTTTTGCCCGCCTCACCCGCTTTTTTCCCGCTTTTGTTTAAAAATCCTAATGTAAGCATCTAACATTAATTAATTACATAGTCCAAGTAGTGTTGACTATAATATATGAAATTTGTATACATTAAATGTTCTATGGTATAGCTAGTCCTAATTTAGAATGCATACTTTGTGTGTAAGCTGTAATAATTGGGTACGGTTGTAATGCATATAAGTAAATATCCTATTGCTCTATTATACTAGTAATGCATGATTAGTTTTACTGATTTCCTTGCTGCTTTCAGTGATTAATGATTGATACTACTGGTTAGTATTACTTTTGTGATTACTTTAATTCAACAATTCATAGTTTGTTATTTATAATTACTGATCTGTTGCTGATTTTAGTGATTAGAGATACTGATTAATAGTAAGTATTGATGAATACTTATTTAATTACTAATTTTATGATTAGATATGTATAGAAGTTCCTTATAAATATATTTTTTATATACACATACATGTATTTTTTTATAAAAATATATAAGATTTAGATACCTGCTTTTTCAAAAATCGCCCGCTTAATCGCCCGCCTACCGTTTAATCAGTTACAGGGTGTTGTCCGCACGCCTCCCGCTTCCCACTTTCTAATACATTGGTACATATGCTTTTCAGGGTTCTTGATTGTGTGGTTGAACTACTTGCTTGGATTGCTTTCTTGGTTGGAATTTCTTATTGCTTGTGAAATCTACAAATCAGGTATGTGGTTATTTATGAATAATCGATTTAGTTTCACGGCGTTTTCTCGAACGTTTGATCGATTGGATGCAACCTAAAATGTTGAGTGTTTATTGATGCAATCCTATAAAGTCACTATGATTATCACAATTAAGTATATATGTGTATTCTTGAACCTACATGCCACCCTGATGTAAGATGCATGACCAAGCCCCAGAGGGAAGACCGTCAGGCACCGAGAGGTGACCTCGGGCACCAAGCTCAGGATGGAGAAGGTGGCCTTATGTCCCTTGCAAGGACAAAACCCTAGAGAGGGTGATCCAGGGTTAGGGAAAAAGCGGTTGAGAATGTCACATTGAAAACATAACTTTGGATTGTTAATAACTTATTTGTGATATTTAGGTTGTTAGTAATTAATTGTGAAATTTTGATTGTCCCCCACATATCGGTATAGAAATATACTGACCGATGTTTTGTTTGTCGGCGTTTTAGGTACAATCATTGAAAAGAACAAACAGTAAATTGAAATATTATGAAGATACGAATAATCAATTCAAGGAGGATTAGATAGATAGACTCCATCTGTGGATAGAAGTCTAGAAATCCGAAATTTTTACAAGGTATGTAAGAGATTTATTTTATTCCAACTTTCCAGTATAGTTTTAGTAGAATTTAATAGTTATTATTGATTAAATGTTAAACCATGGATCCTGAATTTTGGGATAACGCCTCTGACCTCTTGGTCTCCCTTGATTGGGGGTTACCGGGAAGCGGGGTCGTTACAGAGGCACCATGTTTGAATCATATTTGAGTGATGGTATTCTTGGTGATGAAAAGACCAAGAAGAGTTGTATAATTGAAACCCTAAAATGAGTTGTATGAGTTGTATTGAGTTGTAGAGCTTATATGGGAGTGCCTATTGGCCAAGAAGCCATAGAGGAGGTCCCATATCGTTTTGTCAACTCTTGGCAAAGGCCATGACGAGTTAAGCACCTCAAGAAGGTGATAGATATCGTTTTACAACTTTCCTTGAAAAAGTTATATCAGTTTGTGAATAAAGTGATGTTGGGTTGAAATATCTTGTTCAACAAGATAACTAATGGCCGAAATCTTATCCCTAGATTATCCCCAAGAGTTTTGCATGAAAAGATAAATATGTGTGCATGCATGGACACGTGTCAACCCATGCATGGACATGCGTCACCTAGTAGTAAAGGTGATGACACCTCTTATACACTCTCTCTCTCATGAGCCTCAATTATATATACCGCTCCTTTCACCTACTAGTGAAACTTTTCGAATCCTACAACTCTCTTTCTCTTAGATATCGTGCATAGTAGTTGAGGAGCAAGGAAGAGCTCGAGCCTTAAGATTAAGGTGAAGCCATAGTCATCTTCAACCTTGGTTGAAGCATGATTCTCAGGTTGTGATTCTTCCTTTCTTTTCTTCTTCACCACTCATGTCTCAACCCTCTTTGTTAAGTATTAGCTTACAACAAGGCTGTCATAGTTTCTTCCTTGAAGTAGTTCAAGGTTAGTCACCATTCCTCTTGCTAAATGCCAATCTTCCTTCTTCTCTTTATTGTTTGTATCTCCTTTGTTTTTTAGGATTTCACTTTTTAAAGAACTTCAATATGTAATCTTGATTTTTGTTTGTTCTTTATTGCATGCCAATTCATTCACATTTACATGGTACTTCCGGATGCTTTCCCTGCTAAGGTGCAAGTTTTAAGCACGTTGATGTCCTCCATATTCTATGAATGGCTTCAATTTAGTATCGTTGGGTTAACATGCCTCTTGTTTTGGTGACTAAATCCATTGTGATTTATTCTGGATTTCTATCTAGACAATATCTATTTCATCTCCTTTGAAGATAATCATTGCATCCCCATCCTTGTCTCCCCCTATGAAGCACCAATACTCCAAAATAGGTTTCCTACCAGTACTTAATACATATTTGATGCTAATACTCCCTAGATACTCTTTAATACATACCAAATACTTCTTAAGTCGTATTCCTTTTTTTTATTAGCAGGATATGACCTCAATGCAGCCAGGATACAACCAACCCATTTAGCAGCCAAGAGAGCATCCCACTCGTGTGATCCCTTAAAATCCCAAAACCATGTGACTTCTAACTCTAGACTCCCCCTCTTGTATTGTGATTTGCGAATGAAATTGGTATTGTCCGTTAAAATTTTAAAATAAACATTAAAAAAATTGTTGTATCCTTGTTGTACTCGTATCTTATATTTTTCGAAAATTGTCATATCCCCATACCGCACCCGTACCCATATCCATTTCTGTATCTATATTCGTGCTTCATAGTAGCTAGCTATACACTGAGAGAAGATAGTTTGGTATCACAGATGACACAACTCACTTTACAACACAACATTACATGATACATGAAATGTGAAAGGTTAAGAATATGATATTATCATGTCTTTTTGTAACTTGTCTCGCATTTATATGAATGAAAGACCCCTTTTTAAAACCATTGTTTGATATTATGGTATTGGTTTCCATTTTCTTTAGAATTATTGTGATTTTTGAATGAAATTTGATTGTCTTCATATATTTTTAAATAAATATATTAGTTATTTTTAAAAATATTAAATAAATATACAAAATTGTCGTATCCATGACGTACCCGTATCCTATATCTTCGAAAATTGTCGTATCCCCGTACCCGTACCTGTACCCGTATCTGATACGTATCTATATCCGTGCTTCCTAGACTAGTACATATTGGCAAATATGCAGTGGTAGTTCTAAGTTTCTAACACAATTTTTGACGGGTATGAATGAAAATGGTCGAAGAAGAACTAGGGGTGAGCAGAATTTGGTTAATAACCGATTAACCGAATGGTTAATTCTTGATGGTTTTTTTTAGACAATTTGGATAATTCGGTTAATTTGGTTAGTTTATTTCGGTTAATTGGTTAAACGGTTAATTTTGTGGTTAAAAATATTGTGTTTGGTTAACCGAATTAACCAAATAGTCACAATTTATTCAAAAAGAAATATGTTGCTCATATATATACCTATATAGTTTTACATTTATTTCAAAAAATCGCCTCATGTATGAACTAATCAAGCTTTTATAAACTATATATACTATGTTTATATGTAATATTACTATAATATAACAATTGTTCAAGATTTTATAATTATTTTCATACAATATTATTACAAAAGTGTTGTTTGGTTAACCGAACTAACCGACGGAATTAACCATTAACCGATGAACCATAACTGAAATAACCGACACTAATTTGGTTAGGTTAACGGTTAAAATATTAAATCAGAAATTAACTATTTAACCGAACCAAATGAACCGTAACCGACCGAATTAACCGAATGCTCACCCCTACGAAGAACACCTGAAACTGTTGCTGGACTATTCACTGTTTGCTTTTGCAGAATATTGAGTCTCAAGGTAAAATCATATTCAACACTAGCATCACATTTTTTTTACATAAACTACAAAAGTAGCCAAAAGATGCATAAACCTACAAAACCCATGCAACAAGTAGTTAACCAATCATCATGCTCCATCCTTTAAATGTTGTACACATAACTAACCAATTTGGATTTCTAACCAACAAAAGAATCACTGGTTTTGAGTACATCAGTTATCTTTTCTCTAGTATGAAAATGTGAGTTATATCATCTCCAATGTGAGAAAGAGATGCGACTATCTTTGTGTCCATAGAAAGAACTCCAACATAGGTTGTGGTAGGAAGAGAAATATGGAGGAAGGTGCAACTAGGGAATGGAAGTAATGAAGACAGTGAATAAGCATCGAAATTGTCAAGGAGGTAGAAAAATCATTGGTTAGGGGCTTCCTTCAATAAGTGAAAAGAAGCAGATGTTTCCGGTAGATGTATTGGGAGATCGTCAGTAGTTTGAGGAGAGAGTAGGGTGGATGACAATAAAAAATAAATGACGGGGAACCAATTCCCGAAAAGCAAATTCAATTATCAAATGACTGACCGGACACGTTATATATGTCAATCAACTGAAATTTTAGTTGTCACGACATTTGCAACTAATCACATAGCTAAGGAGTCAATCATTAACAAACATAAAAGATGTAACAAAACTTAAAACTCTGGAACTTACAATCATAGTAACAAAAGTCTCCGAATTTTACGAAAAATCGGCGATTTTTCACGATGTTATAGGATCCCGAATATTCATCACAATTAATACGCCAATCGCCGATTGTTCACGACTTTTCACGATTAATCCCACTTTTTCGTGATTTATACGTTTTTTACGATTCTTAATGACTTTTCACGATTTTTCACGATTTTTCTCTTTTAAGTTGGTTGCTCTTTTTTTTACCAAACCAAGTACACAAAATTCCTAATACACACTCCACTCCTCTGGACAGTTCATGTCATTACTCAACTATTATTTACTTCTTTTCCTACTTTTTCACTCACTAAGATTGTATGTCTTGTGGGCTTAACAGTTACATGCATCATATATGTATGTACATACATTTATCTATGTATATACACATACATAAATACATATATATACATATATATATGTATATACTTATATAGCCGACTTATTCTCGATTATTTCCGAATAGTTGACCGAACTTTGACCGAAATTTATCGATCTTTTCACGACTTTTCTCAATTTTTTCCGAATTTCGATTTTTTCTAGCTAGTCAAAAAGTTGCCGAATCCCGAACTTGTTACTATGCTTACAATTCCTCAAATAACAAATAAGTAGCTAGAATTGTAGAAAGTATTCTTTTTAAGGCAATAAGACGTCAACGCACCTAGGGCCTAGGCGATACCTAAGCAATTTATATATATATATATTTCCACATTTTCTATACGTAAAATATAGGCTTAAAATAGACTATCCCCATTGTATACATATAATTTTATTGATATATACAGACATATATACTGATAGTTACACTTGGATATATACGGTTTAATTAAACTAGGATGTATACAATTTTATTTTTCACACACACGCACGCACGCGCACACACACACACACATATTTGTGTGCGTATATGTATGTGCACATATATGTATGTGTGTGTGTGTATATCATCATCATCATCATCTAAGCCTCAGTCCCAACTATGTTGGGGTCGGCTACATGGATCCTTCGTTTCCATTCAGCTCTATCATGGGCCATATTCTGGTTGAGATGTAGAGATTCAAAATCTCTCTTTATAAGCTCATCCCATGTGTGTGTGTCTATATATATATATATATATATATATATATATATATATATATATATATATATATATATATATCACGGTATCCAAGTTGAAAGAGATAAATTGAACAAATATGGTCGTCCCCTATTGGGATGTACTATTAAACCAAAATTGGGATTATCTGCGAAAAACTACGGTAGAGCGGTTTATGAATGTCTTCGTGGTGGACTTGATTTTACCAAAGATGATGAAAACGTGAACTCACAACCATTTATGCGTTGGAGAGACCGTTTCCTATTTTGTGCTGAAGCAATTTATAAATCACAAGCCGAAACAGGTGAAATCAAAGGACATTACTTGAATGCTACTGTAGGTAGGTGTGAAGAAATGATCAAAACAGCCGTAATATATATATATATATATATATATATATATATATATATATATGTACACACACACACACACATATAAGCCTCAATCCCAACCATGTTGGGGTCGGCTACATGGATCCTTCTTTCCCAATCAGCTTTGTTATGAGCTAAACTCTGATCAGGAGATGTAAAGATTCAAAATCTCTCTCCCAAGTTAGTTTAGGTCTACGTATGCTTCTCTTAATTGTGCTTGAGTCAATAACCTTTCTTCGAATAGGTGCACTTATCGTTCTGCATTGCACATCTCCATACCATCTTAGATAACCATCACGCAATTTGTTATCCATGCTCACCACCCCCACTTTGTTCCTAATGTAGTCATTCCTCAAACGATCTTTTCTTGTCTTCTCGCACATCCATCTCAACATACGCATTTCGGCCACATTTTCTTATTGAGACCTTGTTTCTTCATTGTCAAACAAGGTCCAAGATGATGTTCGTCACATGATCACAACAACATGGTTGGTCGTATAGCTAGTCTAGAAAACTTACTTTTTACTCTGAGGGGGTTGTTCTGATCTATGGTGATTCTTTGCATATAGAGGAATTGTGAACAAGTCTTGGGTCGTTGATAAGTTCATCTTCAACCTTGGGAATGTGAAGTTTTAGAGCTTAGAGCTTTGACGTTGTTCTTGAGGTGGGTTATATAACTTGAACCCATGTCATCTTATCATTCACCTTCAATCTTGCTATACTTGTTGATCTACTTTCAATTTCAATTTTTCTTGAATGATTGATGATTCTATGAGTTCTAATAGTTGCATAGGACTGTTATCCATGAACTAGAACTGTAAAGGACGAAAGTCTAGATCTTGCTGATGATGACATCATCATGGAGCAGACCGATATCGGGTTGAAGCACCTCTAACCCGATATGGTAATGAAACACAATATGGTGATATGAAATCCGTTATACCATGGAACCCCACACCCCTATCGTTTTGTACATTTGGGTTGGTTGAAAAAGGACTAACTAGTTGTCTAGGTTGTCACTCAACACATGGTAGGTTGATACTTTGAAGGTTTGAAAAAGCATGAGCATAAGGGTCTAACCCGATATGCAAAACCCTACACTTGATGTAACCCCATATAAGTGGCACACACACACACCCCTCTTGGACGATATAGTGATAAGCACACACCTCTTGGACTATATGGTGATAAGCACACACCTCTTGTACGATATGGTGGTAAGCACACACCTCTTGGACGATATGGTGGTAAGCACACACCTCTTGAATGATATGGTAGTAAGCATACACCTCTAGCCCGGTATGGTGGAAGCACCTCAAAACCAAAATGGAGGTAAGCACCTCAAATCCGAGATACTTTATTGAGTAACACATGAAGTGTGTTATGTCACATGATACATTAAGATGTAAAGAGTTTTATGCATTTTGATAAGTGTAGGCCAGTGTGCCTTGAGAAAAGGGTTGAGCCAACTTAATAAAGTATGATGTAATCAATATCCTAGTGAGGATGAGAGAGAAACTCATACTTTGTATGATAATCATTTAATGATAAATGATGAGAATAAACAAGTATGATTGAATACTTATGATATCAATGTATGCTCATAAAATGTGTGGAGCTATGAGTTAGGGCTTTGATTCTTGATAATATGAACTTGAAACCCTAATCGGCTAAAAAGGGAAACCCTAACCCTAATAATGGGAAGGTAGTATTTCTCTTGTATTGAATGGTGATGATATGTACTTGATATTGTTTTTATCATGAAATTCTAATCATGCAGGTATCATGAAATGATGAGCATAGCCAGCTATGAGCTATGATGTTTCATATGATACATATTAAATGGGCCTTGTGAGCCATGTGAAATACTTGTGCAACAAGTATAATGTATACTTGGGTTTGAGGACCTAGAGGTAATGGTTACCTCATAAGAGGTGACAATGTTCAGAGATGAACTAAGGGTTTGAATACCCATCTAGCAATCATGATGATGATCATATTAAGGGGTGAGAATCCCCAGTAATGTGATAAAGGACTGAGATCCCGAGTGTTATGCATTCAATGTGTTCCAAAGATTATGAAAGTACTTGATAAATGTATTACACCTTTCTTTGTAGTATATGTTATAATTCATGCTTGTAACTCGGTTGATGCTAAATGATATTGTAATGCACCTAATTAATCAAGTGGAACCTGATCATGTAGTTGCCCTGGTCATAGATCTATTTCAGTGTCAGAATTTGTTGAATGGTGAAACGAGCTTAACTTGGAGAGCATATTTTTGAATATGTGGGGGTAATGGGTGAAAATACCCTTACGTCCAAATAGGGATTGTTGTGTGATCTCCCTCATCATAAGAGTATGTCTATATGCCATGACTCAATATTAATATACCAGGGTTGTTGTGTGATCTCCCTGAAGAGAGTGCATGCTGCGGCTGTAACTCTATAGCTTAGATGCCACTATACCCTAGCAAGCTAATTGCAGTTTGACACGTGATGTCACTACTAGTGGTCTCGTACTCACCGAGACAGGTGAGGTCTTAGAAGTCGGCTCTTCCTTTGACCTTGTATGGTACTGATGCTTTAGCCGTGGTCGGTTGGAGCATGAGCGGTATACCTCATCTCCTCAGGGCATAAGTGTGATTGTAAATATGTAATCAGTCGTGTAGAGTATTTGCTTAAGGATTGAATACGGAAACATTAGATGATGTTGCATTATTTTTATACATCTTAAATGGATAGATGTTATATGTGTTCTTTGTATCCCTTATAAAATGAATAGATGATTTATTGCTCTATCATAGATAGCTGCATTGCTTGAAAAGATGTTATTGCTCTGTTCTGCTTATAAACAGTGATTAATCTTGATTATTAATATAAAAGATCCTCTTCTCAGTTTTATATTGTTTACTTGTGATAATAATGTTGTTGCCGGAGAGTTATATCTCTCGTTGGGAATTTTGTCTCACCCCGTTGGTCCCAACATTTTTAGGTGGACGTGGACAAGGAGGTAGAGATCGTACTGTAGAGGGAGGACAACAGCAACAACGACAGCAGTAATAGCTCAGGTTGAGTGTGTTGTCTGTCGTGTCTTGTAGATAGAAGTTATATGCGTCGTCTCTGTACTCTCAGGTCCTTGGGAGTTAGTATGTAATGGTTTTATAAACAATCTGAGATTTTGACTTGTATGCCTCAAGGTTTTATGTTGCTTATGTATATGTTTGGGAAAAGCAACTGGTATATGATATCCTCGAGATGAGATGGTACAACGTATGTACAATGTGAACCATGATGTATATATTGCTTTGGTTCTTTCTTTAAGAGTTTCCTGGCAATGGATCTCTTTGCAAATTGGTTTTAATTTTTAGTGATTTTTGTTAATCCGCTGCTAATGGTTATTCTGCGTAATTACTGTGCGATTTGGTTGTCCGTTGATAGTGGTCGTCACAGTTACCATTATATTCAATATTATCAGTTTGCATCTTAGAGGATCATGATTAACAATGTATTCATCAAAAACAAGTGTTTTGTGCATTAAACGCCATTTTAACACCTATTACTGATTATGAAACCCTAATTTTAATGACATCTGAACTTTTAACCCCAAAATAGATCCAAAAAAACCCTTTTATCTAAACAGGTTAAGATTCATCCATCAATATCATTTACACAAGTGATGACCATTAAAACGATGAATCTAGGGTTTCTATGCATAATTTACATTAAGGATTGCATCTTTATACACTTTTGAAAAAGGAAACATAATTAGAATCGAAAATCATTTTATTTGGATTCCTCTCATTTTTTTATCAATTTTTGTATATAACATGTTACAATCCGAGTTACCAATCTTTTCTATGATTATTTCAAGATTAAACAGAAAAGGACCAAGTAAGGCACGCCATATCAGTATTTGGTTCTATCACACGAATTATCTACCCGGTATGGGTGAGCCAATGGGCTCACCCTATTGGCATCACACGCCTGCTCGGTCAAGGCGAGTTAGGGTAACAAAAAGACATATATGACCTTTACCTATTAGCGAAGCATCCAAGGTAGATTAGGGACTTCTGTCTATCCCTTTCTTCTTCGTTGGAATCTCGAACAGGCGCTCTGGTTTTCACTTCCTGGTCAATCACAGGAGATGACTCTACCCTCCTTGCTTTGATAATGTTGTGTGAGGGTCCAGGGAGTTTCGTCAGTCTTCATCAGACTCGGCGATCCTCAGATCCTCGCCTGGGCTTGCTCCGATAGGTGCGCCTAGGTCGAGTTTCCCTCTGCTACCAACCATGGTTGATGAACTAGTTACCGGGTCCAGAGACCCCGCCGCGGCGCTATTTCATGCTCGAGAGAGTTCTACCTCTGGGTCGAAACCACCAGGACCTTATATAGGCACAGTAACAACAAACCCATGGCTTTGGGATTGCCCTAGATTCCCAATTCAACAGGGATTTTGGGATTATCTTAATTGCCCCAAAAACCTTATGTTTCTGGGGTTTGTTGAGATCGTTGTGGTTTCCCGAATCTAGTGCTCCTGCTTATAAGAGGAGAGGTTCAGACGAAAGAGAGAGATCGAGTTATGGGGTTTTGATGTGTGGACAATGCTCTTTCCTAAAGGGCTCGAGGTAGGAGAGAACGGGTCAGTCATTGATCGTTGATCAGATGATCGTGCTCCGTGTGACACGTCTAGGAAGCGAGGATCAACTAGCACCTAATTCAGGTGCATTAAATTGATTTCCCAAATATGGGATTATGTATTAATTGCAATTAAAACCTTCTTTCTTCTCAGATTTGTCCAGGCCACTAGGAGCACCCTTTGCATCCCAAATTTGGAAGGCAACTAATATAGTCTTTCTCAATCTACATATAATTTTTGGGAATTATTGGATTAACATTATTAGTCACAACTTTCTCTTTTCTTATATTCTCAAATTAGTTACTCACACCACTTGGTAGGTCCTTTTTCTCCCAAACTTTAATAGAAAGTCTATAATGACTTTATCCACCGTGGGCAAAGTTTGAGACCAAAAATCGAAGAAAAAACATGCTTTTCTTAATATGCAAGTCTCCCTCATATAAGGCACGCTTTAATCATTAATTCAATCCTTTTCTCTTTCATATCTCTTCTATTTTCTTGATTTTGGTTACTTTTCTTATAGAAACTATGTGAAACCAAAAATTAACCCTTAGTGGTCATCCATACCACTTCTAGAGAATTAAACACCATTCTCATAAGTACATTACTTATTATCCATTATCTTTAGCCTTTTTCTTAATATTGGATTTTCTTCTCGTCCTTTTTCCTTATATCCATTATTGGATTAACAAAGACAGTAGAAACCACGTAATTCTCAATAAAGAAAAATTTGTAAAAGAAAGCCATACTTTCAAAACAAAGCATAACATATTCCCAATATGTCCTTTTTATTCAAATAATTGCATTTCAAGTATATAATTGTATGAAAAAAAATCATGTTATAACAGAAGAGGTCTATCATGCCATGCATGGTTATGCAACCCACTACATGAGAGGACATGGTAGAGGCTTTGCCCAAGTCGCCCAAGCACCTGACCCGCCAACTAGTCTTGCCCCTACTCCACTACAGGCGTCTTCTAAATAATCTCATGTCTTGTTATTGAACGAGAGTATGAACGTGTTCTCCATACTACACAACATTATGGGGATTCTCCTCTTCACAACAATATGACAGCTTCTGCATCATCTTAGTGGTGTGTTGGTGACCCGCCTAATGTCTCTCCTTCAGCTAACCTAGTCACTGCTCCTCAAGGTACTTTTGGGGCATCTATGCTTGTTGAACATTCTAACTAGATCGTAGACTCAGGGGCGACACGGTATGATGGGTATACCCCACCTTTTTACTACATCTGACTCTTACTCTGCACCCATCGGTCACTATGGAGGACGGGTTGGTAAAACAAGTCATTCGATGTGGCACTGTCATACTTTCTTCTAAACTTAAATTGTTTGTGGTTCACTTTGTTCCTAACTTCCCATACAATCTAATGTTTGTTGCTAAAAGTATTGATTTTGTTCGATGCCCCGTGACCTTTAGTCCTGGTTTTGTCTTACAAGATTTGAGGAATTTGATGATGATTGAGCAGGGAGTGTGCTCTGGTGATCTCTACTACTTCTCCACCCCACCACCAAGTCTGATGCATGCCCTCCTTGCTTCCACTCTACTACAGTTGCACCTACGCCTTGGACATCTATACTTGAACAAACTTAAAATTTTAGATAATTGTATTTCTTCTTGTACGTCTAGATATGTAATGCATGTCAGTTAGGAAAACACAATTGTATGTCTTTCTCGGCCCGTACTACTAGACAATCGTCCAAAATGTTTGGATCAATACATAGTAGTGTTTGTGTGGTCCATTTCGGGCTACTAGTTATAATGCGTTCAAATATTTTTTACATTTGTGTATGATTTCTGTAGAACGACTTGGTTTTACCTCTTTCAAACTCGTGATGAAGTTTTATAATTTGTGCGTTTCACACAATGATTTCTGTGCAGTTCTCTACATCCATTAAAATTCTTCGTACCAACAACGCCCTTGGGTATACACAAAAGGTTTGCATCCTCTTTTTGCCAAGACATTGGGATGATTCATTTATGCTCATGAGCTTATTCTCCACAATAAAATGGTATTGTTGAGCGTAAAAATTGTCACCTTATGGACATTACACGCTCCCTTCTCATCCATGCTAATGCCCCAAAACCTTTTGGGTCGGATGTGGTTTTCACTGCGTGTTTTCTCATCATTCATCAACCTTCCTTGGTTCTTAAACAACAAAATCTCGTTTGTGTTGTATTTCCACAATCAACATCGATCATTACCTCAGGTTTTTGGTTGTGTCGCTTTGGTCCATATTTCAATCCCCAAAGCCGACAAACTATAACCCCGGTCCCTAAGCTATTCACACAGTGTTTCTCAGGTACCTCTACTCTCAAAAAGGGTACATGTGTCTTGACCCAAACTTAGGCCAAGTTTATATTTTTGCGGACATCACTTTCCATGAAGATAAGCTCTTGTTTTTATCATCCTCATCGTCCTTTTCTCATTCTGACACAATGGTCTCGCTACTTGATCCCTACATCCACTTTAATCCAACCACAACAGAACCATTACATCAGTGCATGGAAGATGAATCTCAGGCAACTCCTCCACCATCGTCAATTCCAGACCAATCTGATATACCAGTGACACTGCGGAAAGGTATACACTAGGCTCCTTTAACCAAAAGTCAATCCCTAGGCTTCTAACAGAAAGACGCTTTATTCAATATTTTGAAATGTGATTTCTATTATTTTTATTTTGCATGTACAGTCTTATAAAGAGAGATAAGCTCATGTCTCACATGGGAGTTCTCCCAAAATTTGCATCCTAAAGCATTATGTTGTTTAACGAACGAGCCAGACAAAAGGTATGTCCCAAAGCAATGTGCCCAAAACATTTACTTATTTAACGGCTACTGAATGAAACACAACTACCCATCTTTGTCATCTCATGCATAATTAGATTTATTCTATCATATCATGTATATCCCTCATTTAGTATACTTTACCAAAAACATATAACAAGCATTGGCACATATATGAAGTGTGTATTAAACACGAAATTTTCATATATGTTATGTTCCAGGTATATATCTTCTTATTTCCAAATATTATGTATAAGTCATATGAAAACTCGTGTGGAAGTCTCATATTAATTGCATATGAATGTCTTAAACTCAAATCATTCTCAAATGTTCATGAAGTGGTCTACCTCTAATTTAAGCTAACTTAAATACCAAGGGGGCAGCACACCTGAATTTTCTCACGTCTTTTTTAGGATATTTAGATACATGATTCTCATGATGTGTTGTATTCGTTAAAAGGTTATCAATCATTATATACAAATATCAGTGAATTAAAAAAGGCCCAAGTGGCTGCTTAATCGGACAAGACCCTCATCCTCCTAATTTAGCCCCTAAGCGCCCAGTTAAGCGTTTTGAACATAGTCTCTCGCTTTTTGCCCGCCTCACCCGCTTGTTCCCGCTTTGTTTAAAAATACTAATGTAAGCATCTAACATTAATTTATTACATAGTCCAAGCAGTTTCGACTATAATATGTGAAACTTGTATACATTTTGCTGATTAAATATGTATAGAAGTTCCTTATAAATATATTTTTATATACACATACATGTAATTTTGTATTAAAATAAATAAAATTTAGACACCCGTTTTTAAAAAATTGCCCGCTTAATCACCCGCCTACCGCTTAATCGGTTACAGGGTGATGTCCGCACGCGTTCCGCTTCCCGCTTTCTGATACCTTGACAAATATACATCATAAACAGTTCAAAAAATCCCATATAATTCCCCATATTTTCTTAAGCCTTTTGACCTAAATTTTGATTTTTCCATGTAATTCTTGTACTCCATATCTTAGAAAATATTGAAATAACTTTTCCCACAGGACTCAACATCTAACTCCAGAGATCATATCCTCTGTATCTAGCATAGCATAAATTATGAGTTAACAACTAAGGCGGTAAGCGGGCCCGGTAGTTATAACTCAAAAGGGTTGCATTAGGAGTAACGAGAAAGCACATCAACTAAGGTGGAGTTGTGACGATCACTTGCACCATATGTACAGTAGTCAACTTAGAACCATTATGTTTGAACGTTTGGAGGATTAAATGTCAATCTCAAAGATGTCACAACTTCTGCAAACTCATTTTTGGAAAGACAAAGCACCAACTAATTATATTAGACATTGAAGATGCACTCTACCACAGCGTAACTACGATAGAGCTACCCCCATCCCTATCCCTATTCATATTTATAGATTGCTTAGCATGTCAAAGAAAAGTATAATAAATAATGAGAAGAAAATGAACATAGGTAGCTTTCGACTAAAGGATAGAGATGATTTTTATAAAGTTAATGAGAATACAAGTTATATCCACTTTCCTACAGAGGTTATGTTAGCCCAATGACTATTCCTCGTATTTAGAACCAGAAAGAAAGCTTGTGACAAATTTTTCTGCTCATAGAGACATAAGAGAAAAGAGTAAGATCATCAACCTTAAAGGTCACATACTTAATTACCAACATAAGTAATAATTAGTACATTTGCATCCAATCAGAGATATTTTGATGGTAATTTTTTTTTGTGGGGGGGAGGGTTAACTTATTCATGCAGATGCATTCAATACCAAATCACACAGTTATTTTAGTAAACCCTCCCTTCCTTTGTGTGTGTGTGCACGCTATTAAGCACGGATACACCAAAATAGGTGTTGTACCTATACTGTACGTATTGGATATCAATACTCCATGGATATTCCAGGATACATACCATATACTCTAATTTTAGTAAACCCTCCCTTCCTTTGTGTGTGTGCACTATAAAGCACGGATACTCCAAAATAGGTGTTGTACCTATATTGTACGTATTGGATACTGAGAAACAAGACAAGAATTGGAGAGCTTAGGGTTACACAATGTGTGTACCCTTATATTTATAATAATGGAACAATTATAGAGAGGTCCAAATATAATGTAAAATTACAGAACAGTAATAACAACACATATATATTAACACTCTCCCTCAAGTTGGAGCATAGATGTCAATCATGCCCAACTTGTCCACCAGAGAGCAGAAGTACTTTTTCTCCAGAAGCTTAGTGAATGGATCAGCAACCTGGTCTTCAGAGCGAGTGAAAGGAGTGCAGATCTTGCCAGAAAGAATAGATTCCCGGATGAAGTGACAGTCGACCTCAATATGCTTGGTGCGCTCATGATAAACATGATTGTTAGCAATAAAAATAGCATCTTTATTATCACAGTGCATAGGTATAGCAGAAGAAGACTCAACACCGAAGTCTTTCAGAAGAGAGCGCACCCATAGGAGCTCACATGCAGTATGGGCCATGGCTCTATATTCAGCTTCAGCACTAGATCTGGAAACCACATTTTGTTTCTTGCTTCTCCACGTGACTAGATTACCTCCTACATAGGTGCAGTAGCCAGAAGTGGATTTCCTGTCAATCTTGCCCTTGCATAGTCATAATTAGAGTATCCTTCTAGAGAACAGTGTCCATTTTTACTGTAATGAAGGCCCTTGCCAGATGACTTTTTTAGATATCGTAGAATATTGCATACAGCATCCCAGTGACACTATCTAGGTTTGTCTAAGTATCTGCTAAGAAGACCCATAGCAGTAGATATGTCAGCTCTGGTCACAGTCAAATATATCATTTTTCCAATCAACCTCCTGTATTTTTTGTTATCAGCAAAAAGTGGAGAAGAATCATCATCCCAATTGACATTGGGATCTAGAGGAGTATCAGCTGGTCTAGCCCCAGGCATTCCAGTTTCCTGTGATCCAGGACATATTTTCTCTGAGATAAAACAAGAGCATTAGAAGTTCTCGATACCTCTATGCCCAGAAAATATCGTAGTTTCCCCAAATCTTTAGTGGCAAAGTGCTTGCAGAGATGGGCTTTAGTGGCCTGAATAGCAATAGAATCACTGCCAGAAAGTATGATATCATCAACATACACAATCAGTATCACAATACCAGAAGAAGTCTTCTTAGTAAAGACAGAATGATCCACCTGAGATCTCAGAAAACCAAAGGTAATCAAAATTTTGCTCTTTGAGTCCATAAATAGATTTCTTCAGCCTGCAGACTTTATGTGACTCCCCCTGAGCAACAAACCCAGGAGGTTGCTCCATATAGACTTCCTCTTACAAATCACCATACAAGAAGGCATTTTTAACATCTAATTACAGTAGGGGCCAGTCAAGATTAACAGCAATAGATAGTAGAACTCTGACAGAATTAAGACGGGCAACGAGAGAAAAGGTTTCAAAGTAATCAATACCATAAGTTGGTGTATACCCTTTAGTAACCAAGCATGCCTTCAGACGTTCTACAGTACCATCGGGTTGATATTTCACAGCATAAACCCATCTGCAGCCTACAGGCTTACACTGAAGAGGTAGATCCACCAACTCCCAAGTGTGTCTATCAGTAAGTGCAAGCATCTCCTCCTTCATAGCAGTAGTCCAAGCTGTACTTTGCAAGGCATCACGTACAGTTTTCAGAATAGCAACAGCAGATAAAGCAGAAACAAAATTGCTAGCATGAACACTCAAATGTGCAGTAGATACATGGTTAGCAATATTGTGAGTAGTGCAGGAACGAGTACCCTTTCTAAGAGCAATAGGCACATCAAGATCAGAAATTACCTCAGGTGTAGCAGAACTTTCTGGAGGAGAAGATTGGTGTGGATGGGGGGGGTTCTTGTTCAGGTTGAGTTCTGTTCCTGCACTGATAATCAATAATAGGAGGTGTTGTATGCTCAGGAGTAGATGTATCAGAAAGATCAGAAATACAATCACTAGTAATAGGCAGTGGAGAAGCAATGATATCAGACTGCAGACTATCTCCTTTAGTAGAGTAGTATGGTGTATCCTCAAAAAAGACAACATCACTGCTCGTAAACCATCCTTTTGCAATAGGGCTATAACACCTATACCCTTTCTGTGTACGAGAATACCCTAAGAAAATACATTTTTCAGCACGTGGAGATAGTTTATCCTAAGTGGGACCAAGCAATCTTACAAAGCATGTATAGCCAAAAATCCGAGGAGGTACTGAAAACAAAGGTGTGTCGGGTTCCAAAACTTTTATAGGTACTTTATTTTCAATCACTAGAAGAAGGCAACCGATTTATTAAAAAGTAGGCAGTCAAAATAGCTTCAGGCCAGAATAACCGAGGTACATTAGAATGCAGCATAATAGTTCTAGCAACCTCTAACAAGTGTCTATTCTTCCTTTCAGCAGCTCCATTTTGCTGGGGTGTATATGCACAAGAAGTCTAATGTATAGTGCCAACAGATTTACAAAACAATTCATCATCTTTCTGAACAAACTCAAGTGCATTATCAGTTCGAAAAACTTTAACAGGCATAGCATATTGTGTTTGCACCTCAGCAAAAAAGAATTTAATAGTGGACAACACTTCAGATCGACTTTTGATCAGAAATAACCAAGTGGCCCGAGAGAAATCATCAATAAACAATATAAAATATTTGTTTCCAGACAGACTCAGGACATGACATGGACCCCATACATCAGCATGAACAAGATCAAAAATATTTTTACTACTAATCTGAGAACGTTTAGGATAAACAACCCTAGTCTGTTTCCCTAACTGACATGACTCACACTGAAACATATGTGTGCCAACACCATATACAACATGTCGCAGTTTCTCAGAAGATAGGTGCCCAAGTCTGTAGTGCCACTGTAATGCTGAAACTGAAGCAGATAAAGCAGAAGCCACAACAACCTTGTCCACTTTTGGTAGATCATCCAGATAATATAAGCCATCAGATCCTTCATGCCCCCCATCAATCTTCATCCTCGTGTGAAGGTCCTGAAAAACACATGAACCAGGTATAAATGTCAGGCTATAGTTCAGGCTCCATAATATTTTACTAACATATAATAAATTTAGCGTAAAATGAGGCACATATAAAGCATATTTCAGAAGAAACTCAAAAACAATGTCTCCAACTCCAGAAACAACAGACTTGGAGCCATCAGCAAGCATAACAGAGGAATTAGTAACTAGTCTAGATAGATTTCTAAATAAAGATCAATTCCCAAAAATATGAGAAGATGCGCCCGAATCTATAACCCATTTTGTATTACCAGAACTAGAGGATGGAGTACTGAGGAAGGCAACGTCACAACCAGAGTAAGTCGCAGCATCAGCTCCATTGGTCGTAGTAGTAGAAGAGGAGCTAGTACGCCCAAGCAGCAGGCGCTCCACCTCAACACGAATGTAGTCAGCAGTAGCAGTACCCGAGATATCAGACTCAGTAGGCTGGGTAGCTATCTCAGAAGTAGCAGTAGTATCAGTGGCCGCATTGGCCCACGTCGGTTTACCATACTTTTCCCAGCATTTTTCCTCTATATGGTTCGACCGGCCACAGAAAGTGCAAAAGCAGTGTCCTGTCTGAGGACGTGCAGCAGTAGAAGGCGCAACAGCAGGAGCTCTACGTCTAGAAGAGGCTCGCCCCCGTCCTGCACCAAGAGGGAGACGGTTGTCAGAAAATTGGCCATCGCCACGACCACGTCCATGACCAGACATGGCAGCAAGAGCACTGGAGTCTCCAGAGTCAGTGGGCAGTGCAGATGAGGAAGAAGGCAGGCGTTGAAGTCTCTGAAAGGCACTATGCAGCGATGGAAGTGGATCACTAGCAAGGATCTGGTCAACAACACCAGCGTAGGACTCTGGTAAATCGCACAGGAATTGGACCAACTACAGCTCCTGACGCTGACGCTGCATGGGGGCCCAATCAGTAGACAGGGGGTGGTAGGTCTCCAGCTCCCCCCCCCCACAGTCCAGTAAAGGCAGAGAAGTAGTTCGCAATATCCAACCCCGTGAAGTGAAGATGACCAAGCTGCTTGGTGATGTCAAACACCTTCTTGGGGTTCTGGCTATGCGAATAGGTACTAGCGAGCTGATCCCACATCTGCTTCCCCGTAGGCAGATAGAGCAAGGTGACACTAATTTTCAGCTCACTGCTGTTGAGAATCCATGTCATCAACGTCGAGTCATCCCGAACCCAATCATCGTAGGCCTTCACATCTTTAGAGTCAGCATTCGCAGCAGGTTGTGTCGGAGCATCACGTGTCAGATGTGAGTATTTTTCTTGGGATTTTGCGTAAATCACCATGGAACATACCCAGTACTGATAGTTGAGCTCATCAAGTTTTACAGTCGTAACTTGACGGCGCGAATCATCACCAGATGACGCCATTAGGTAGTAGAAGACGGAGTCCCGAAAGCACAGGTACACAACAAGGCAGGCACGAACAGGCAGTAGTAGGCTGCCTAAGTTGTCAGGTAGGCAGCAGCAGGCATAGATTTACGGAAGAAAGAAACCTCTCACATACGGGCTACGCCGGAGCGTAGCAGGAAACCCAATGGCTCAACGGCCTATACGGGTAGGCAGAATCAAGTGTCAAGGTTGTCCCTCAGTCCAGATTCAAGCCACGGACCTCCAAATGGGCTGGCGAGGAGGCTAACAGCCCCGAAGGCAAGCTGCCCCAGCGGCCACTACAAAAATTATATGCATTTATCCACGCTTTCATATAGGTTTTTCCATGCTTTTAAGCGTGAAAAAATGTGATCTCCACCCTATGTAAAAGCGTGACAAAATGCAAAGTGGAAATTTATGCACACTTTTCAATGTTGATTTTTCTTCCCAGTTTTTTGGGTGACATCTGATTACCCACCCATTTAATGTGGATTTTTGTTTTCCTTATTTTGTGTGACTAACTGTTCACACATTTTGATGTGGACTTTTCTTCCCTCTTTTTTGTTTAGCATCTACTTACTCACCCTTATTAAAGTAGAGAAATCCTTGTTTCTGTTTCTCCAAATTCTTGGCGGGAATGTTTTTTCACTCTAAAAAGAGTGCAAACTTAAGATAAAAGAGTGGAAAAAGAAAATTAAATGTTCAAAAGTACAGTATACTTATGTATGTCAATGCACATCAGAGTTTTGATATTTCAACATATATCAGAGCTTTGCTAGGCATATATGTCAAAACAAATGTCTTCCAATATATTAAAACTAAATGGATGTATTTTACACTATATACAATCTGTACAACTTCAACTAACACCAACATACATGTCCATATCCATTTTTCTATTGCACAAATCCTTAAGATAGCATTTGGTGGCTTTCTGATGAAGAAAAGGTGTTCACGTGCTGGAGGACCAAAACATCTAGTGTGCTTGAACTGTTTCGGATGATGCTTACACCACCATCTTGTAAAAATGGGAATCGCTTCCCTTCCTTATAATTTTGGGCATACTGGAGAGAGTGGTCTTGCCTGGTAATCACCGGCACTGGCTGTCTGTTCCTGTAGGGATCAGACTCTCTATTTTTCACTGCCCAATAGGGGTTAGGAGTAATATGATTATATAAACATTGATATGAAACGAATGCATGACCTGCAAAAATGTTATAACCCCAATTTTTGGGCTTAATTAATGAGAAATGAAATTTCTCATAATAAAGCTAATTGAACAAATAATGATATGATGAATTCCATGATTGATGTGATGTGGTTTGGAATGGATTCCATGATTGATTATTTGTGTGTTGCTAAATGGGCCTTGTTTTAATTGAAGCCCAAATTGATGTGATTGAAGAATACGTAAAGAATTCCATAAAATAAGGAAAAAGATATGATATATTTCCCTAAAAGATAAGAATTCCAGATTATGGATATCTTGGAGTTCAAGGAACTCAAAACCAAGAAATAATAATAAAAAGGAAAATAACAAAGGAAATTCAATTAGTAAATGGATAGTTGAATTTTAAGAAAAGAAATATATGGAAACCTCTAGAAGGCAAATCCAAAGAGGATTTCGTGCCTCTTGGGTTCCTTGGGTACCAAGGAGTTGCAAAAAGAAAGAAATAGGAAAAGAAAGGATTAGTTAAGTATTTCTTTATTAAGAAAGAAATTAGAAATAATGGTAATATGTGGAAAACAAGTAAAAAGAGGTATAATTGGGTTGTCCTTTGTGGAATTTCGTATCCCAAGAATTACTAAAGATAAAAAGAATACCAATGAGGAAAATAAAAGAGAAATAAAAAGAAATCCTCAAAAAGGAATATTTAAATGAGAAATAAACAAGATAATGTGAAATAAGGCATAAAGATGCATCTAGAAGGATAATAGATATCCTTGGAAAAGGATTTCGAAATAATGGAGTATATTGGGATCCAAGGAGTCCCAATAAAGAGGAAAGAAAGAGAAAATACTAAAAAGGCAAAATAAGAGGATAATATGTTGCTTCTTTAATGAATTTATTAAAAAGTTGATATTTTTCTATAAAGAAAAATAGGAATTGTGCCAAACATTAAGAAGCAACTATAAAGTAAATAAGAGAGGAGGAATTTCGAATTCCTATTATCCAAGTGATGGAATATATCAAAGGAGAGAGAGAGTTAGCTTCTTAATGAAGGAATTCCATTTTTTTTTTAAGGAAAGTACATAATTAACTCATGGATGAACTCTATGGGGCGTGGATACTCTCCTATTTAAAGGGTAGATCCCTTGGCCAAGTTGAGAGAAAAAGTCCTACGCAACCATCCCCCACTTTTGCTTCTTCTTCTTCTTCCTTCCATGCTAACCCTAGACCACGGATAGAGAGTTCTCTGGAGTAATGGAGAGACGTGCAGCCGTTTTGGAAGGTTGCCTGATGAACCGCGGTGACCTTTGAGTGACCCGTGAGCGTCCAGGAGCGTCGGGCTCCACCAGGACACCGGCCGCAAACCTGCAGCACGGCTGCAGCAAGGTGGTGCGCCGCCGGCTTGCAGAGCCTGCTCCCGGCGGTTGCGGCCGAACCAAGGGTGGCCCCACCTGCGAGGGGGCATGGCGGATGGAGGGGACTTGTCCCTGATGGCCATCGAGGGCCCAGATGCGAAGGACCAGCCGCACAAGGTCGGCTAGGGCTACGCAGATCAGCAATCGCGAGGAAGAAGACGCCTATAGGTCGTTGGACAAGATTGCCCTTCGCGGGCTAAGGAGATGGTCCACTTACGCGGGGGTATTTCTGTCATTTGGTTATGTTTTCCAAAAGCGATCAGCGTTGCATGGCTATGCTGACGTGTCAGCATGCTATTGGCCAAGTAAGTATTTTTCTTGCAAAATTCGTAACTTAAGATTCGTAGCTCGGATGACGAAAAGTTATATATAAATTTTGATCCTCAGAATGAGAGGAATACAATAAAAATAGTCTCATAGCCTGAATCTGACCATAGTTCTAAAATTTATGTAGATTATCATCTTTGATTAGTTAAAGATTAAGGAACCCTAATCTGATATGATTAAAGTGTGTAATAAGGTTTAATGAATCATTAGAGTTGATATTAACCTGTTAAATGCAAAAAGATACTTTAAGATCAAAAATGATGATCTTTGCATGTAATTAGGTTAATTAAGAGATTAAATGCCTAAATATGCTTGCAATATGAAAAGTGCATAAAAGCTATCATTTTAATGATTCGATTAAGGAAAAATCCTTAGATTTGATGATAGATGGATAAATCAATCTGATATTAACCTGTTGTTAATGAAAGTGAGAATAGTATTTAAAAAGATGATCTTTTTATATAGTTGGTTTACTTTAGGGTTTTATGTACATGAATATGCCTTAAAGGGATTAGAAACCTTAATTAATGTTGATAATGTGTATTAGATGTAATGAGTAGTCTAATATGCTTAAGAAGATAATTAGGGTTTAACCTAGTATGCAAAAGTGAGATTGTAATCTTATAAATCATAATATGATGGAATTAGGGTTCGTAGCCCTAATCCTTAGTCCAAACAAGAAATAACCCTAAACCCTAGTTTAGGAGCACATCTAGATCTGAGTAATGTAATGTGAATACATGGTGACACATATGTAGTATACATGTTTCAGATATTGTTGATTATATGCTTGGTTACTTGGATGTTTGGATGCACTCATAAAGTCTATGATGTTCGGCATGGTTTCTGCAAGGAATAAGGTATGTGGTTACTTATGGTTAACCGTTTAGGTTTCCCGACGTTTTCTGAATGTTTAATCGCATTGAATGCAACTAAACAGTTTGGATGTTTATTTCTGCCATGCAAAGTATAAAGTGACTATGACTATCACTTAATGTATATGCCATCTAGCTCAATCCTTGATTCCCTCTGTGTCGTAATGGCGGACCTGATAAAAGACTACCTAGAGGGTAGGTACATCAGGTCATGAATGACTTTGACTACCTAGAGGGTAGGGTCATGAAAGACTTTAACTGCCTAGAGGGTAGGGTCATGAATGACTTTGGCTGCCTAGAGGGTAGGTCCATCAAGTCACCTTATAGAGGTACCATGTAAGTCCTAAAGGGGCAATACAGAGTTGTGAAAAGATGGATTGAGTAGTTTGGCTTAAAACGTAATCTTGGTTGTTAAATGATTAATTGAATGATTACATGGTTATCATAGTTGCACGATTATCTGTTTCCCCCACATACCAGCTTTGGCTGACCGACGTTTTGTTTGTCGGCGTTTTAGGTACAATGAAACGAACAAACAGTAAAGTGGCACGTTTGATACTAAAAGGGAATTAAAGTACAAAGGAGGATTAGATAGATTAGTATCTGTGTGGATAAAAGTTTAGAGATCCAAGTTTTCAAAAGGTATGTAAAGAAAAATTTTATTACCATTTTCAGTATAGTCTGTTAGAATTTGATAATTGTTTATGGTTATATGTCGAACCTTTGATCCGAGATTAATGGATGCGGCTCAACCTCTTGGTCTCCCTTAATTGGGGGTTATCGGGAGGTGGGGTCGTAACATTTGGTATCAGAGCCTGGGTTCCTCATTTAACCATTAATAATTATTAAATTGTACAAACTCCATAGAACCCAAGGGAGTTATTAGAGGAGTATCCGAAAGACGGAGGTGTCTAGAAAGGGATCACGACCGGGGGCTGGCAAGATTTTCCTCCGCACCGCTAGTCGGAATACGAGGACTCCCGGATCCGTGTGACCGCCTGGCCAAAGTCTTAGGGTATGAATCGAAATAAGATACCTTTAGGACTTCTCATCTTATTCATCCCTTCTCATCACAAAATTCTGATAAGGACATAAAGGATTAGGGTTTCCTTCTTCTCCTCACCCTCTTGAGGTATGGGTAAGGTTAATAAGGTTTAAGGAATCCTCCACTAAATTAATGAAAGGCATGTAAATAAGATGTCATGGACATAAGCTTAATAGATTAAGCGCAAAATAAATAATAGATACATGCTTAGGTCGTATGACATAAGATGTCATGTCCTCAGGAGAGACCTAAGGCTAGACCTTCTTGTCAGGAGGATGAGTCAGTCTTGGAGAGACCTGGCACATCCTATGAGGATGATGCTAACCCTAACCCTAAGTGATGGTTGGAGAGAGATGAGTTGGACCAGGTGTTTGAAGGGACATGCCTTTAGGATGCCATATGATCCATGGATGACCTAACACCTTTGGCAACCCAACCCTGGGAAGGGTCGTGCATGTTAGGATAAAGGATAACTCCTTAGATGATGAGGTTAGTGAAGGACCTTAGAAACCCTATGGGCTTGTGCAAGTAGGGTATAGCTGGCACCTAGGGCACGTCATAGTGCTGACGGTAGGATGAAACCCGGGATAAGGAATCATGATGGAGCATAAAGGGTTATGGATGATCTTGAGCAACCATAAGTTCAAACCTAGGCTTCACCCATGTAGAGCATGCCTGTGAGGTTGAACCTTCATAAAGAGAGGACCTCTAATGGTGAGGTTGGATGTAGGGTTAGCTCTAGAGAGAGCAGGAAACCCAGCAAGAAGGTTGGAAGCCTAAAACCATGAACACTGGATGATAGTGGTTGCCTCATGATCGGTCCCTGAAATTTGATGGTACCTTGGTTGTCTTTAGAGGGACCGAACCCTTGAGAAAAGATGAAGCTTCTGGTACCTACGTGCCTACGGTAGAGATGTTTACCTTCCGAGGTAGGAAGAAGATGTTTTGTATACCATGAAGTGGATTAGTAATAGGTTATGAGGCCTTGTACCTTATGGTTTGTCCTTGAGGAAAATCCAACTCTAAGCGTTGCTCGAGTTGAGGGATGACAAGAAGTGCATGTCATGCCTTTTGCATGCTTGGTTCGTGGATAGAGTATGCAGTTGGACACCTACAAGTGAACCTAGGGTCCCTAGGCCTAAGAGAGGAAGTGGTGTACCTGATGATCATGATGAGAGATGAGTTCCTATAGAGGCAAGCATAGTAATCATCGTGAATAGAGGAAAAGAAAATCCCCTTAAGATTAAGGTGTGTTTGATGGACCCCTCACATCTAGGTTGAGGATATGATCTTGATCCAGCTTTGAGGAAAGAGGACAAGTATGACCTAGCATAGTTCAGTAGGCAATCTTCTTATACCTTAATAGCTTGCTAGGGTTAAGTAGGCTCGTGTGGATGTAAACCCTAGACCTAAGAGCTTTAGTGACCTCGTGGTCAAGGGATAGTTTTCCTCCCATCCTGGGAGAGGGACCCCTTTGGTGTATATCAGTTTTGTTAGTTTAAAAGAGGTCTCATAGGATCTTGAGAAGTTAAGTGAAGAGTACATGGTATGAGAATGAACTTGTAGACCCATAGATAGTCATGTCTAAGTGCATGTAGATGTGTTACCATGGAAGTAACCGGTATGGGGCTGGCCAAGGTAGGCAGGTTGCCATGATCCCTATGAAAGGATGAAGGACAGCCCATGAGTGCAGAAGACTTGGGTAAGGTTCTAAGTGAACATGTACTATGATGGAGAATCCTAAGTCTATCCTAAGGGTCACGTAGGGATAAGACCGATGAAAGTAGGAGTTGCCTAATTCCCCAGTTGCACATGACCATAGGGTCGGGAGGTAACAGCTATCATTGTCTAAAGGCCATGGGTTAGGAGATTGATCACCTTCATGAACTCATGGGACCAAAGGGCAGATGAGTAGGGCACTCTCTTGATGCATGAGGGAAGAGGGATGACCCCAAAAGAGTCGGTACCCTATGGACCTAGAGGAGTTGACTAAGGATATAAACCTCAGTAGGTTCAAGACTAGTTTGATATCATGATGTTTGTGATAAAGAGACATATGTGGCACGTTGCAACTCAGATTTAAAGGTGTACTGGCAAGGTGGGATGTACCATCTCTACTCTTGGAATAGGAGGAACTCTGTATTTGGACTGCAGCCAAATGCTTATTTCCTCTTGTTATGGGAGTGAGAGATAGTACATATGCATGTCATACACTAAGGATAAGAGATGATGTAGGTTGGAACGTTGCCACGAGAAATGGGGATAGAGAAGATAACCTAATCTGGTAAAAAGGAATGATACATGGAAGATAGTCACCTTATGAGGATGTGTTTATCCTGAGCTAAGTGAAACTTACAAGTTATACCAGGTTGAGTTTGATCACCCTGATGATGAAATCAGAGAGTGTTCTTAATAAAGATGGACATAGAGTTGGAGATGAGATGATAAGTGAAATAAGGAGAAGTGTATGTCTTTAATGGATATGAAGTGATGCTCTGGTTGAGTTATAGCTACCTCATTTATCTAGAAGAGGTTGTTTGGCTAACCCTAAGTTTAAAAAGGAGTGGTGTTTGGATAACACTCAGATAAGGTAAGATGTGTTGAAAAGTTAAGGGTTGGTTGGTTAGCCAGTCTACTCCTTGATGCAATAAAAGGATGGTGGTGGAACCTAATATGCACTTCTTTGGAAAAGAAGGTGATGAAACCCCGACATGAGTGGTTTAGGGTTTTGGAGGAATCTATCTTGAGGAATCATGACATACCGGAAATCACGATTGAAGATCACTATACGGAATGATAAATAGAAATAGCACTTGGATGCTTAAGATGAGGTTGCATGTGGTTTATGGCCATGCAAGCCAGGAGGTAAAGGACGAACCCCAGTAACCCAGTGTATCGATATAGAGGGCAAAAGAGTCCTTGAGAGGGAATGGGAGATCAATACTATGGATGTGGTGATGGGTCTCCCTTGGACCAAGGAAAGGTTGAAATACAATATGGGTTATGGTAGGTCGCCTTACCTAGAGGACATGGGAAAAGAAAGAGTTTTGTTGAACTACCCAGGAGAGAGATGGTTCAACTACACCATGAAGCGAGTTCGAAGATTCTTGAGTTTTACCTAAAGGTTCACTTCCATAAAGTGGAAGTAGGTACATGAAGAACTCAATGTTATCACCCCTAACTATGGGTAGTATGATCCAGACTAAAGGGTCTGATGAGGGCATGTGTGCTCGTTCAGGGTGATATCTAGAGACAGTTTTGTCCTATGAAAGATGTGACAATGACCCTCATAGCCAGTATCGGGTTTGGTATGAAGCTCGGTAAGGGAGGTTGTGTCGGTCACCACTTCAGTAAGGTGATGTTGGTGAAAGGACCACATGATGGTTAGAAAAGGACCACAGTACGAGTAGATGAAGTCGCTTTGATTGTGCAAGGGATGAAAGGAGCCTAGAGACGATAAGAGTCGTAAGCAGATGCAAAGTAGACTGACATACAAGTTACTGTGGGAGAAAATATGACATGAAAATCCGACCCCTCTAAGTATATCTAAGAGAGCTGAGTCCCCGATACATGGATCTATTAGAGATGGATGGGTGGAGAAGGTTAGGTTTGACCCTACCCATCAGGATAGAGTAATGTGAGATGAGTTCCATGTGTCCAATTTAGAGCACGATGTGAGGTACCCGACCATGTGCTGAGCCATGAACCTAGTGAGCCCCAAGGGAGGCTGAAATGACCTGAGTCACCTGTGTAGTTTATAGACGCCAGGATGAAAGAACTCAGAGAAAAGAATAAGTGATGGTAAAGGTTCTTTGGAAGCGCCATGAGTACGGTAAATCCACATTGGGGCCAATGATGGACAGGGGAAAAGTCTTATCCTGAATTGTTGATTGTTTGCTTGTTTGAATTTTGAGGACAAAATTCCTATAAGAGGGGAAGGATGTTATAACCCCAATTTTTGGGCTTAATTAATGAGAAATGAAATTTCTCATAATAAAGCTAATTGAACAAATAATGATATGATGAATTCCATGATTGATGTGATGTGGTTTGGAATGGATTCCATGATTGATTATTTGTGTGTTGCTAAATGGGCCTTGTTTTAATTGAAGCCCAAATTGATGTGATTGAAGAATACGTAAAGAATTCCATAAAATAAGGAAAAAGATAAGAATTCCAGATTATGGATATCTTGGAGTTCAAGGAACTCAAAACCAAGAAATAATAATAAAAAGGAAAATAACAAAGGAAATTCAATTAGTAAATGGATAGTTGAATTTTAAGAAAAGAAATATATGGAAACATCTAGAAGGCAAATCCAAAGAGGATTTCGTGCCTCTTGGGTTCCTTGGGTACCAAGGAGTTGCAAAAAGAAAGAAATAGGAAAAGAAAGGATTAGTTAAGTATTTCTTTATTAAGAAAGAAATTAGAAATAATGGTAATATGTGGAAAACAAGTAAAAAGAGGTATAATTGGGTTGTCCTTTGTGGAATTTCGTATCCCAAGAATTACTAAAGATAAAAAGAATACCAATGAGGAAAATAAAAGAGAAATAAAAAGAAATCCTCAAAAAGGAATATTTAAATGAGAAATAAACAAGATAATGTGAAATAAGGCATAAAGATGCATCTAGAAGGATAATAGATATCCTTGGAAAAGGATTTCGAAATAATGGAGTATATTGGGATCCAAGGAGTCCCAATAAAGAGGAAAGAAAGAGAAAATACTAAAAAGGCAAAATAAGAGGATAATATGTTGCTTCTTTAATGAATTTATTAAAAAGTTGATATTTTTCTATAAAGAAAAATAGGAATTGTGCCAAACATTAAGAAGCAACTATAAAGTAAATAAGAGAGGAGGAATTTCGAATTCCTATTATCCAAGTGATGGAATATATCAAAGGAGAGAGAGAGTTAGCTTCTTAATGAAGGAATTCCATTTTTTTTTAAGGAAAGTACATAATTAATTCATGGATGAACTCTATGGGGCGTGGATACTCTCCTATTTAAAGGGTAGATCCCTTGGCCAAGTTGAGAGAAAAAGTCCTACGCAACCATCCCCCACTTTTGCTTCTTCTTCTTCTTCCTTCCATGCTAACCCTAGACCACGGATAGAGAGTTCTCTGGAGTAATGGAGAGACGTGCAGCCGTTTTGGAAGGTTGCCTGATGAACCGCGGTGACCTTTGAGTGACCCGTGAGCGTCCAGGAGCGTCGGGCTCCACCAGGACACCGGCCGCAAACCTGCAGCACGGCTGCAGCAAGGTGGTGCGCCGCCGGCTTGCAGAGCTTGCTCCCGGCGGTTGCGGCCGAACCAAGGGTGGCCCCACCTGCGAGGGGGCATGGCGGATGGAGGGGACTTGTCCCTGATGGCCATCGAGGGCCCAGATGTGAAGGACCAGCCGCACAAGGTCGGCTAGGGCTACGCAGATCAGCAATCGCGAGGAAGAAGACGCCTATAGGTCGTTGGACAAGATTGCCCTTCGCGGGCTAAGGAGATGGTCCACTTACGCGGGGGTATGTCTGTCATTTGGTTATGTTTTCCAAAAGCGATCAGCGTTGCATGGCTATGCTGACGTGTCAGCATGCTATTGGCCAAGTAAGTATTTTTCTTGCAAAATTCGTAACTTAAGATTCGTAGCTCGGATGACGAAAAGTTATATATGAATTTTGATCCTCAGAATGAGAGGAATACAATAAAAATAGTCTCATAGCCTGAATCTGACCATAGTTCTAAAATTTATGTAGATTATCATCTTTGATTAGTTAAAGATTAAGGAACCCTAATCTGATATGATTAAAGTGTGTAATAAGGTTTAATGAATCATTAGAGTTGATATTAACCTGTTAAATGCAAAAAGATACTTTAAGATCAAAAATGATGATCTTTGCATGTAATTAGGTTAATTAAGAGATTAAATGCCTAAATATGCTTGCAATATGAAAAGTGCATAAAAGCTATCATTTTAATGATTCGATTAAGGAAAAATCCTTAGATTTGATGATAGATGGATAAATCAATCTGATATTAACCTGTTGTTAATGAAAGTGAGAATAGTATTTAAAAAGATGATCTTTTTATATAGTTGGTTTACTTTAGGGTTTTATGTACATGAATATGCCTTAAAGGGATTAGAAACCTTAATTAATGTTGATAATGTGTATTAGATGTAATGAGTAGTCTAATATGCTTAAGAAGATAATTAGGGTTTAACCTAGTATGCAAAAGTGAGATTGTAATCTTATAAATCATAATATGATGGAATTAGGGTCCGTAGCCCTAATCCTTAGTCCAAACAAGAAATAACCCTAAACCCTAGTTTAGGAGCACATCTAGATCTGAGTAATGTAATGTGAATACATGGTGACACATATGTAGTATACATGTTTCAGATATTGTTGATTATATGCTTGGTTACTTGGATGTTTGGATGCACTCATAAAGTCTATGATGTTCGGCATGGTTTCTGCAAGGAATAAGGTATGTGGTTACTTATGGTTAACCGTTTAGGTTTCCCGACGTTTTCTGAATGTTTAATCACATTGAATGCAACTAAACAGTTTGGATGTTTATTCTGCCATGCAAAGTATAAAGTGACTATGACTATCACTTAATGTATATGCCATCTAGCTCAATCCTTGATTCCCTCTGTGTCGTAATGGCGGACCTGATAAAAGACTACCTAGAGGGTAGGTACATCAGGTCATGAATGACTTTGACTACCTAGAGGGTAGGGTCATGAAAGACTTTAACTGCCTAGAGGGTAGGGTCATGAATGACTTTGGCTGCCTAGAGGGTAGGTCCATCAAGTCACCTTATAGAGGTACCATGTAAGTCCTAAAGGGGCAATACAGAGTTGTGAAAAGATGGATTGAGTAGTTTGGCTTAAAACGTAATCTTGGTTGTTAAATGATTAATTGAATGATTACATGGTTATCATAGTTGCACGATTATCTGTTTCCCCCACATACCAGCTTTGGCTGACCGACGTTTTGTTTGTCGGCGTTTTAGGTACAATGAAACGAACAAATAGTAAAGTGGCACGTTTGATACTAAAAGGGAATTAAAGTACAAAGGAGGATTAGATAGATTAGTATTTGTGTGGATAAAAGTTTAGAGATCCAAGTTTTCAAAAGGTATGTAAAGAAAAATTTTATTACCATTTTCAGTATAGTCTGTTAGAATTTGATAATTGTTTATGGTTATATGTCGAACCTTTGATCCGAGATTAATGGATGCGGCTCAACCTCTTGGTCTCCCTTAATTGGGGGTTATCGGGAGGTGGGGTCGTAACAAAAAATGTTCAAGAAATTCAATTAGACTACATTGTATCAGATCAAGTTACACTCTACATGGAAGCACCAAGGAATACGCTTAGGGAAAACACTAACTATGTTTCATCACAAAAAAAAACATATAAAAGTCTTTATGTGACAATGGCAATACCATAAAAGATACGGCATTTATTCTTCCTGAACATGTAATATAGATTCGTGAAGGAGTCCTCCCAGTCTTGTTGTCTATTCTTCAAAAAATCCATTTCTACAGGTAACCAACATGTATACTTTAAACTAAAAAAAAAAGGTCAGAAAGCCTCAGCAAGCATGCGGTCTTCAGAACCTGTAGCCATAGGCGGAACCATCGCTGCTGCTAGTAGTGGTGTTTGTTGGCGCCCAGATGTCGGCCCCGTTGGTGCTTGCGATGGTGGCGGTACACTCGACCGGAACAAGACACAGGCCTCGGCTGCGCAGGCTGTATCCCTGAGAAGAATGGATGGGCGGGGCGTGGAGGAACGGGGCGCTCATTTTCTGGTGAGAAGCATGCAGTATTAACACATGAGTAATTAAGTAAGTAAAAAATAGAGAGAGAGGGGGGGAACAAGGTGGATTTTTAGGAAAGTTAAACAATAAGACACAAACAAATTCGTATGATGTAGATAGACAGATATCAATTTTGCGAGACGATGGTTTAGGAAAGTTGAACAAGCAAGTTGCATATTGCATCTCCCGGATATATATATTGTTGGGATTAGGAATATAATCCAGCCCATGTCTTAGTGGGATTTAGACTTGGGAGGGTTGGTTTGTGCTACCAATCCTAATAGGAGTCAAATCTTGAATAGTAGGAATATGACTTCCTATGTACAACATGCAGTTGGACTAGGATTCGAACTAGGACTAGAATTCCTAGTTGCAATCACATGCATGGAGGCCTATAAATAGAGGCCCCTGAGGAGGCCTTTGGATTATCCACCGGTTGAGGTGTGAGTTCTCCAGTTGCTTGTTGGTGCCTTCTGTGGTAGAGGGTGCCAGAGAACAAGAACAACTGGTAGAGAAGCTCTCTTGGTTTATAAGAGAGGGTCAGCGACTTTGCCTTGAAGCAAAGTAGCGGTTGGCGGTTGCTACCCGGATTTAGGGGTAATTAAATCTGGGAGGTGTGAGTTGTAATTTTATTACATAGTGCTTATTAGCGGGATTGCCCCATGGTTTTTCTCTCCTTATTGAGGGGAGAGTTTTCCACGTTAAATCTGGTGTTTTTCTTCTTTGGGTTTTATACGCTTGTTGGTAGCGCTTCCGTGACAACTTTTCGTCACATCCGGGACTGTATCGGTACAATATCCCCAACAAGTGGTATCAGAGCGAGGTTGCAGATACAAGTCCAGATGGGGAAAGATGAAGATGCGACGATGATAAAGTTGACAAGCACAAATTGGCAAATTTGGAAACCCAAGATGGAGGATATTCTCTATTGCAAAGATCTATACGATCTGATAGAGGGACAAAAGCCAGAGACTACATCTGATGCAGATTGGAAGAAGCTAAACAGGAAAACCGTCAGAACAGTGCGGAAGTGGCTCAACATCTCCGTATTCCATCACGTCTCAGAAGAGACCAATGCCAAAGATCTGTGGGAAAAGCTCAAGAAGTTATATGAGCGGAAGACTGCCACAAATAAAGCTTTCTTGATCCGAAAGTTGGTGAACCTCAAGTACCGGGATGGTACAAACATCGCCGAGCATATGAATGAATTCCAAAGCCTTGTAAATCAGTTGGGGTCCATGAACATGGTTCTTGATGATGAACTTCAGGCTCTACTTCTTCTAGAATCGCTACCGGACAGTTGGGAGACACTCGTAGTGACAGTCAGCAATTCTGCACAGGAGGGCAAGTTGACACTTGACCAGGTGAAGAGCAGTGTACTGAATGAAGAGACTCGACGACGAGCCTTAGGCGACAGTGGATCAGAGGTGCACTTCACAGAGGGCAGAGGCGTTGATAGAGCGAGAGACCGTGGTAGATCTAAGAGCCGCGGTGAATCCCAAGACCACGAGAAGTCTCGTGGTAGATTCAAGTCAAAGAATGGTAGAGGGTGCTTCCATTGCGGCAAGCCAGGTCACTTCAAAAGAGATTGCAAGATTTGGAAAAAGAAACATGGGTCTGAAGCCAAAGACAAGCAAGATGACGACAAGAATACTACAGCGACGATCTCAGATGATAGGTGTGATGATGACGATGTGGTCTTAATAGTCCAAGAACAATGTTTGCATGCTGATGAGGATGATTCTGAGTGGGTGGTGGATACTGCAGCTTCTTATCATGCTTCACCAAGTAAGGAGTTCTTCACTTCATACAGGAGGGGAGACTTTGGGAGGGTGAACATGGGAAATTCCAGCTTCTCTAGAATTGTCAGGATTGGTGACATTTGTGTTCAGACAAGTGTTGGTTGCACGCTCACGCTGAAGGATGTTCGTCACGTTCCGGATTTGCGGCTGAGTTTGATCTCTGGTTCTTTCTTTGATAGAGAAGGTTGTCATCTTGATTTTGGTGGCGGAAAATGCAAGATCACCAAGGGGGCTTTGGTTATTGTACGTGGCAAACTGTCTCGCACATTATACAAGACCAAGCTCAAAGTACTTAGAGATGGCAGTATACATGCAGTTGAGGATAACCAGACAGATCTATGGCATAAACGGTTAGGACACATGAGTGAGAAGGGCTTGAATCTTCTATCCAAGAAGAGGTTGATTCCTTGTGGCAAGGATAGTGGTCTCAGTTCATGTGATGCATGTCAGACAGGAAAGAAACGACGAGTTTCTTTCAAGACAAGGTCTGCGGTGAAGTCAAAGCTTCTACAGTTGGTTCATTCGGATATCTGCGGTCCGTTTGAGATGGCTTCACTGGGAGACAATAAGTATTTTGTCACATTCATTGATGATGCATCTAGGAAGGTGTGGGTCTACTTGCTGAAGACCAAGGATCATGTTTTTCAATGTTTCCAAAAGTTCCATGCCATGGTAGAGCGGGAGACCGGTGAAAAATTAAAGTGTCTCCGAACGGACAATGGAGGAGAGTACACCTCCAGGGAGTTCCAGGCGTACTGCACGCAGCATGGCCTACGGCATGAGAGGACAGAGCCCAACACACCACAACACAATGGTACAGCTGAAAGGATGAACCGTACTATTGTCGAGAAAGTCAGATGCATGTTGAAGACTGCAAAGTTGCCAAAGACATTTTGGGGTGAGGCAGTGAGAACTGCCTTCTATCTGATAAATCGATCTCCATTAGTTCCTTTGGGGTTTGATATACCTGAGCATGTATGGACAGGTAAGGATGCATCCTACTCACATCTTCGAGTTTTTGGATGCAAGGCATATGCTCATGTTCCCAAGGAAAAGAGGCAAAAGCTGGATGATAAAGTGGTGCCATGTATCTTTCTTGGCTATGGAGATCAACAGTTTGGGTATAGGTTATGGGATCCAGTGAAAAAGACCATGACCAGACACAGAGATGTGACTTTCTGTGAGAGTCAGACAGTGACAGAGCCTGAGGTTGATGATGCAGAGGTTGCGGGATCAGGTGACAGTTCTTCAAACGATGAGTATGAGGATGATTCAGCTTCTTCACAGGTGCAGTCTTCTGATGATGAAGAAGAGCAACATAATCACCATGAGCAGCAGAGTGATAGCACATCAGGTGGTCCAGTTCCAGACGCATAGACGAGTGATTCAACTTCACAGGAAGAGACTTCTGGGCAGGGGGAGCAGGATCAGGACCAGGCAGAGTCCTCAGAGCAGCAGCTGAGGAGGTCTGACAGAGTACGTCATCCTTCATCCAGATATCCGGCATCTCAGTATATCTTGCTTACTGATCAGGGGGAGCCAGAGACTTTTCAGGAGGCACAAACTCATAGAGACAGAGTATAGTGGCATCAGGCAATGCAGGAGGAGATGAATTCTTTGCAGAATAATGACACCTATGAGATTGTGGCACTTCCCAAGGGTCGGAGAGCACTAAAGAACAAGTGGGTCTATAGGATGAAGAATGACGGCACTGGTAGTGATATTAGATACAAAGCCAGACTTGTTGTCAAGGGCCTTGGTCAAAGACCAGGAGTGGATTTTGATGAGATATTTTCTCTGGTTGTGAAGATGAGTTCTGTCAGATTGGTTCTAGGCTTGGTTGCTAGTCTAGATCTGGAGCTTGAGCAGATGGATGTGAAGACAGCTTTCCTTCACGGTGACCTTACAGAGGAGATCTACATGGAGCAGCCAGAAGGTTTTAAAGTCAAGGGGAAAGACCACTTAGACTGCAAATTAAAGAAGAGTTTGTACGGGTTGAAACAGGCTCCTAGACAGTGGTACAAGAAGTTTGATTCTTTCATGCAGAGTCATGAGTACCAGAAGACAAGTGCAGATCCATGTGTCTACATCAGGAGGTTTCCCAATGACAGGTTCATTATTCTACTACTCTATGTGGATGACATGTTGATAGTGGGTCAGGATCTCAGTTTGATCGGAAAATTGAAGACAGAGCTTTCCAAAGCCTTTGAGATGAAGGATTTGGGAACATCACGACAGATTTTGGGGATGCAGATCACACGTGACAGGACACAGCGCAAGTTGTGGTTGTCACAATAGAGTTATGTTGAACGTGTACTTGAGCGGTTTAACATGGGCAAAGCCAAAGTCGTGGGGACTCCACTTTCAGGTCACTTCAAGCTGAGTAAGAAGTCATGCCCATCTACTGATGAGGAAAAAAAGGAGATGGCAAGGATTCCCTATTCTTCTGTTGTAGGGAGTTTGATGTATACAATGGTGTGTACCTGTCCTGATATTGCTCATGCAGTTGGCGTTGTGAGCAGGTTTCTCTCAAATCCTGGAAAAGATCACTGGGAGGCGGTCAAGTGGATCTTCAGATACTTACGAGGCACGAGCAACACATGTTTGATGTTTGGTGGTTTGGAACCAGTTCTAAAGGGCTTCGTTGATGCTGACATGGCAGGTGATATAGATCACAGGAAATCTACTTCTGGGTATATCCTCACTTTTGCAGGGGGAGCCATATCTTGGCAGTCCAGGTTGCAGAAGTGTGTTGCACTTTCAACTACAGAGGCAGAATACATTGCAGCAGCGGAAGCAGGAAAAGAAATTCTCTGGGTGGTGAGATTTCTAAGGGAGCTGGGGATGATTAAGATTGACCAGACTATTTTCAGTGATAGTCAGAGTGCCATTGACTTGAGCAAGAGCACAATGCATCATGCACGGACAAAGCACATTGATGTGAGATATCACTGGCTTTGTGATGTTATAGAGAAGAAGTTGTTGACTCTGAAAAAGATCCATACTGAGAAGAATGCTTCTGATATGATGACTAAGGTGGTGACATGAGACAAGCTAGATCTTTGTAAGAAGCTCTGCGGTGTACATTCCCAATGATGATCGCTGAAGACCACATCTCCCTCATGGGCTGGAGGGGGAGATTGTTGGGATTAGGAATATAATCCAGCCCATGTCTTAGTGGGATTTAGACTTGGGAGGGTTGGTTTGTGCTACCAATCCTAATAGGAGTCAAATCTTGAATAGTAGGAATATGACTTCCTATGTACAACATGCAGTTGGACTAGGATTCGAACTAGGACTAGAATTCCTGGTTGCAATCACATGCATGGAGGCCTATAAATAGAGGCCCCTGGGGAGGCCTTTGGATTATCCACCGGTTGAGGTGTGAGTTCTCCAGTTGCTTGTTGGTGCCTTCTGTGGTAGAGGGTGCCAGAGAGCAAGAACAACTGGTAGAGAAGCTCTCTTGGTTTATAAGAGAGGGCCAGCGACTTTGCCTTGAAGCAAAGTAGCGGTTGGCGGTTGCTACCCGGATTTAGGGGTAATTAAATCTGGGAGGTGTGAGTTGTAATTTTATTACATAGTGCTTATTAGCGGGATTGCCCCGTGATTTTTCTATCCTTATTGAGGGGAGAGTTTTCCACGTTAAATCTGGTGTTTTTCTTCTTTGGGTTTTATACGCTTGTTGGTAGCGCTTCCGTGATAACTTTTCGTCACATCCGGGACTGTATCGGTACAATATCCCCAACATATATATGGTACCTGGACTTGGTCGTGCAAGAACTTGATGTAGCATGTGGCACCCTGGAGGACGGAAGCAGTGTGTCTGTCTGTAAAAAAAGAAAAAGGAAAGATAACAAAGAGAATAATCAGCCAGCAGAGAGTCGAGTGGTTGGAGTCCTAAACAAAGAGAAAATGTGGTTGAGTAAGACTGAATAGATAGGATGGCTTGCAGGATGATCACGGACGTGGTGGTACCTTGCCATACGGCGACACGAGTTGCTGGAGCGCGGAGACTCTTTCCCCGATCTTGTCCTTCTTCTCCTGCAGGCAAATGCAAAACACAAGTTTACTTGCTAGCTATGTTACAAAACACATGTGGTGTTGTCATGCATTACCAGACGCGCAGATGCGTTTACGGGATATACGGAACAAAATGGAAGATTTGTACCCTGGCTAACGAAGAAGACGACGAAGGAGAAGGCCTAGTACTACTAGAAGAGACCGGCGGTACAGTTTCAGCGGCGCCTCTGCCAGTCTTGGCCCTCTTGGTAGACGTGACGACCCCACAAGAAGACCCAGAAGGTGTGCCAGTGCCACCATGTCCGGCGGCGATGTAGAGGTGGTGGTGGCTACCGGCGGCAGCGGCTTCGTTCCTCCGCTTCTGGTCACCCATCCCTGCCATCATCATATTCACGCTCCCAGCCATATTATACGCAGACACACAACGATGCCGAAGCTGCTATAGCTATCTGATCGTCAACTCATGTGTGCGTCCACCTACCTACCTGTAAGACCACAACAAACAAAAGCGAGTGAACGAGGCCGGTCATGAATCAAACATCTGAGTTTTAGAATAACATCAGTTTACATAATATTAAAAACTTTTTTGCAAATAAAAAATATCATGAAGAGAAACAAACCTGCATTCGCTGTAGACAGTGACATAGCTAAGACAATTGAAGAATGCAGGCAAGAATGGGGATATCTCCATGACTGAAGCACTGTAGGAACCTCTACAAACTAGCCTATGTATCCTGAAAGGTAGAAGACACCTATTAATACTTGTCCAATGAAGCAAAGCAAATTTAGTTGGACCTGCTTCATCTTCTGATCAAAGCTGAAGCTAAGCTAACTAATTCCTATACCTTACTGAATACTATATTGAAAAGCAGGAAATTAAAGCTGGGTAAACGAATGCCTTCAATTGAGGAAAATAAAATATTGCATAAGAACAACAAGAAGACTACATACTAACCATTTGATTGGTGAAGAAGAAACCATCCTTAAGGTAGTTTTAAGTGTAAAATCAAGGGGGATTTTATTCCCAAGCAGAGTGAACTCATTGCAACTTCCTTTGGAAGAAATAGAACTGCTGTTGTTTGATATTCTGCAGGATCCATTGATGGTGCCGGTAGAATGTCCCGAGCAACCAAACCTCTGAATGCTTTGTCCTATTGATGAATAGTTCAGTCAATGAACAAAAATTATCCACCGATACATATTTATTATAACAGAAAGATTACCATATCAATTGTGGGTGCACTGGCTGAAGTATCTTTTCCCTGGGAAAGTTCTGCAACATTGTGAAATGTAATTTCACTACATTTATCGACCTTCCTTGAGCTCTGACTGTTATTTGTTCTAAGAATATAAATTGAGCCGACGGGCAGACTTGCTTGATCATCATCGAGATGAAGCCGAATAACTGTTCCTGCTCCTTGAACTTGCTCTAACATCGTCAACGTCCATCTCGATGATCTTGATGTTCTCTTCCGCACTTCTATCCATCTCCTGTACATGGAACAATTTGCGAAAATCTTATTACAGATATGTTCATTGTTGTTGCATTGCTTAGAATGAAAAAAAAAACAAAAAGGATTTGATATAAATAACAAAGGACGACATCTTGCTTACATATGATCTGCGAGCTCTAGGATCCCGAGGGGACGGTGATCTCATGTGGATGGACACCCTGTGAGCGGTATTATGAACTAGTCTGCAGTGCTTCACTGCAACCTGACCCATCACCCATTCTTCTATTTGTTGTCACTGCATTTAATGTGTGATCTGTAGTAGCAAACCAGTGATTGAGAATTTATCTGAAATAGCCAGAACTGTGGTAAGGCAAGTGAAGCTAATCTATAGCACCAAATGTGTCGCATGATCCCTCAGTCTCCTCAAAATTTAAAACTTGGCTTGGTTAAAAGAAAGCCATTCGGTAATACAAATAGTTAATCAACTTGCCTAACCAACATTTTTCAACTTAAAAAGAAAAAAAAAATAGGAGCATAATGATCTGCAGACAAGAGATGTGTCAGTGCGCAGCAGCTAAGAAAAGGACCATCATTGGAGGATATATAAAGAAATAATATAGGAGATTAACCATTAATGCCGTCCTTGACAATCGGTCAGCGTTGTTGGGTGGCAATCTCATGAAAATCATAACGATTATCTTTTTTAAATAAAAGAAGACCAGCTCAGTCGCAGGAACAAGTTCCCGAGCCTCATTAAATTACAATACTGAGAAGATGTCTTAATGTGTATACTGGCATGCCCATCTGGCGATGTTGAGAGCATGGGGGTTGGTGGAAACTTAAAAACCATTTTTAAAAAGCAAAAACATACCTGACATACTATTGAGACTTTCAGACAAGAAGCTTTCAGTAGAGAAGGAAGCTTCAAGTATCGAAATCGGGCTTGGTTGGTCGCACTTATACCCTAGCGAAGGGTCTAGATCAGTGAATGAAACAATAACAAGAATCAAACAAGAGAAAGACAATGTCCCACCAAGTTCTTGAAAAACAAAATCAATACTTATTTAAACACAAGATACCATGTTTATCACAAGTCAACTTCAAATGAGAACAACCTAGACATGTGTGTTATGCACATCCATGATTATTGTATAAGCAACCCCAGAAAACTTTGGGTTCAAATCTTCTATAATGACATTGTATTCTGGGTGCATCCCATTTAATCTCAGCCATTAATGCACCTAATTATTTTTTTAAGGGTGATTTTTTTGAGATTATATATAGTTGAGATTAATGTGATAGTTTGGAACACAATGTTGGGACAGAAGATTCTGAGTGGAAAACTTTTCGGATCGACGTACATAGAGGCCTGCCCATGGTGAGTTTTGAATTTCAACCTTTGAATGATCGTACTTTGTAGAATATAATCAATTATATTTCATGATAATTGTTTTGACACTTAAAAAGGGCTGAATTCTGACAGAGAGTGCATCTATGTTTTACTTAAACCAGATACTGGTTGACATGACAGCAAAAATTAAATGACCGGGACAAAGTGCCAATGATATAACCTTTAAATTCAAGGCGAGTGACTCGACTAATTTGTTCCTACCTATAAAGAATCCAACACTATTTACTATATAGTTGGCTTACCTGCAGGCTGCAGCTTAATAAGACGATAAAACAATTGATATTTACTACAAATCTAAGAATCCAACATAATTTACTACATTGTTAGTTTACCTGCAGCTTATAAGACGATAAAAGCAAATGATATTCACTACAAACCTGCATCTTGTCGTCTGCGCAACCATATGAGCTGGAAGTCTCACAGAGTCCCTCATCTGTAAGGGCCAAGATGAGCTCATCTGTAACACAAGCCCAACCTAACCATCCAATTCGACAAGTCAACTTACGATTTGACAGAACGTAAATGCAAGATCCCCCCCCACACTCATTCTAGTTGCAGCCAAAATTATTAATCAATCATATTAAAAGAATGCCCTATCACATTGTGGTAAACTTTATGTTATATATTGCATGATCCTAATACATCCTTCACTAGTTCAACATACAAATATCAATTCTTAACTTGGAACATGCATATGTCTTGGGTGCATTAATGGATTAACAAGTATGGCTTGGTCATGTCAAATTCAGGTTGACCACGATTGACATTGAGATAATTTAGAGGCAAAAGGTGAAACCAAAATAGCTATTCAACTACTATAGAGAAATTAAAAAGAAATGAAGCCAAATCAAAACGGCAAGGTTCACATGTCAGAAATAGATAATAGAACGCAAATGTGATTAAAGATCATAAACAACACTCTCCACATAACCCCCATAAATGCAACTGGTAGACACATACCAACAATTTTTTCCTCGAGGTAGAACTTGCCAGCATCTCAGCCACTCTTTCTATTATTTGTCTTTCTTCATTTGTAGCACACTCCTGGATACAATAAAGGTCATTAACATCAACAAATATATGGATAACCTTCCTGTCTTAATAATATGAAGGGTTATGTTATCCAGCAGGATTACCTCAAACTTCTTTTCAAGTTCCAATAGCTTCTTATCCTGCACAGTTTGAATCAACGGCATTCCTATATTAATAAGTACATATAGGATTCTATTGAACAAATATATTAATGTCGGAAGCAGCCACCTGTCATCCTCCACGCCTGCAGTAGTGGGCACTGTGATGTAGCTGCAGGCATTGGCAAACAAGAGAACCATGAGTTTATCAACAATGACTAGTCTCTGGATTGCTATGGCACAGAAAAAGTGAGCAGGGGCAAGGGCAGCTTCTCCTGCACCTCTTGACCTACTAAATCAACAGTTCAATCACATTTTCATCAAAGCACCTATGCACACATTACTTGACACCTCTCATGTCATTCTCTCATAGAGAGAGAGAAAGAGACCAAAGAGAAATACACATCCAACACATAAATGCATTCAACATATTCTAATCTATTAAAAATGACGAATTGTTCATAAAAACATTTGCATATGAAATATAAACACACTATTGGACTTAGAATCTAGTTCACATAAAGACAACAAATACTACAACACTTTCTACTCTAATTCAAAGCGGAATAAAATATAAACGCACTATTGGACTAAGACTCCAGTTCACATAAAGACAACAAATACTACAACACTTTCTACTCTAATTCAAAGTGGAATGAAATATTAACGCCCTTGGGAACTCAGACTCCAGCTCTTAGTCTATTTCAAGTCTCATCCTGAATTCCACGAGCACTTGAAGCATGTGCACCAACCTGCAATGTCCAACAAGTCATATTAGGAACAAATAGGAAACTTCTAATTTTCACATTATAACTGGATAAATATTGAATATCATGCGCGCTTCTGTATTAATGTGTAATTGTTAATAGATAGATAACAGGTCTAGAATATGCTAGACAACATGAATAATGATTTAGTTTTCAAGCTAGAAGAGTCCTTGTGTGATCTCAATTGGTCTCCAAGAGTAGGTAATTTTTTTGCTTGTAGATTAGGAGCAAGAAAAATCCATACAGGTTGAATGATTTGAGTTCTCAGGGATTGGATGGTGTTATTTGAGATCCAATCCACTACATTTGTTGGGTCGTACAATTAAAGATAAAGTCTACTGTATAAACTCACAACATGAATATAGTCCAGAGAACTTAAATGTACCACCAAATAAAAAATTGGAGATAAACATTAAGCAATAGTACGTCCAGAGAACTTAAATGTACCACCAAATAAAAAATTGGAGATAAACATTAAGCAATAGTACTTACTTCTTCACTCTGTATGTTTCTTTCATTACCATCCCTTCCAATAGGATCACCAAGCACTATACCATTCCTGGCAAGTGCAGAAGTGATGCGTCTTAGTTGGCATTGGAGATTTGCATGTGAGTTCTTCAATTGTTCATTCTCTTTCAGCATGGAAACATGTGCATTCTTCAATTCTTCATTCTCTTTCTCTATGGAAACAAGTTTTCCTCTGACATCATTTAAGTCATCTATGGAACTGCATTTTCTCAAGTCAGCTTTCAGTCCAAACACTTGACTCCGAGAAACTCCATGGCCATAACCAACCACTTTTTGATTAGATATCTCTTCATCATACATAAGTTCATTAAATACTTCGTCTTCTATAGCTTCTTTGGGCAATTCAGGGTGCTCTACAATGCGTTCATCCACCAATTTTTCAGCAATTTCCTGAATTGGAGCCAACATATATTTTAGAGTATGCATCGAATATATAATTACTTTTAAGGTCATGTAATAATGTTGAGAAAATTAACACACCAAAAATTCTTTAGTGTTTGTATCATGGATATAGCTTCCATCTTTTCTCTGGTGCGTAATCTTCCAAACTTCCAAGATGCTAGGCTCCCTATTTTTAGTTTTCTCCTATAAAAATACACATCAAATTATAATCAACATGAAGTGAAAAAAAGGAATGCCATTTTAAGGATGCAAAACTAATATCATATCTCACAAATTCAAACTTCATTTGGGCAAAGCTCTTTGATCCTGTGGTATGGCAATCAGCTTTCTGAGCACGCGCTCTCTTACCTATTGTTGAAAGTCTCTACAAGATATACAAAAAAGCACTGGTTTATATAATAAGTAGCAAATAACAATCTACCAATCAAAATATTCAAGGAGTCACACTTACTTTCCCTGTAGAAGAAAACCAATAGCTCACCAAACGGACCCATTGCTCTCTATTTACATTCTTTGGCACGTTGCTGGCAACTTGTTCTTCTATTTTTTTGTGATCGAAGTAGAGACCTTTCAATTTATGCCTATAGGTTTTCCATTTCCCATTAACATGTGATAAGATCCTTTGGTCAAGATCCAAGTCATTCGGCATATGAAACTTGCTCTAATTTCACAAAGAAGAACATAATTCAATTAGATCACATATTTGTTATATATATACATGAATACGAATTTTGATATCTTACTCGAGTCAACCTCACAATATCCAATTTATAGGACTTGTGGACTTTGTGTCAACTAATTTCACCAATTGGACAAAGAGTTCCATCCTTTGCTACCTCTCCCAAGAATCTAACCAACAAGTGTCCTCCTTTTCCTATTGGTTGCTTAAACTTGTTGAATTTCACAATGAATTTCAATGACTCTAGAACCCATACTTGTGACAATTGAACATGTCCTTTCTTTGTTCCAACTTTTCCATCAAAATCTACAAGATTATCAAAACATTAGTATCACGGGATAACAATAACAAAAAATCCTTAAGGTTTCCTAGAACAACTCTGAATTAGCTATCTTAGCTTTTTTTTATTGGATGGTTCCTGATGGAATATTTTTGGGTTGAAGGGAAATGACTCTGTTTGAAAGAAGTCTGTGTTTTGGATTTTTTTTACTATATTTTTATTTGGCAGGTTTGTTTGCCCTATAGAGTCTATTTGAAAGGAGCTTTAGAGAGAGAAAAATGCTGACCTATAGTTTCTAGGACATCATCATCATGAAATGAAATATTTTCATTCCATGCCACATTTTGAGGTTGCTCATGAACTGCTTGAGAATCTCCTGCTTCATCAAAATGATCCCCATCTTGGTGTGATGCTAATGCATTTCCATGGACCGTTGGACTTGGCTCTCTTTCCATGAAACTTGTTGTTGTTCGTTTACTTCGCCACATTCCTCTCCTTCAAAGAGTGTACACCTGAAATTTAGTAAAATATGTTTATATAAGAATCATAATAAATGTTAGTTTAGAATTTGAAGTGTCGCTTAAGTTTGATAGTATCCACACCTGATTTAATGGAAATCAGTTGACATTTGTAAGTACCGAATCTTAAGAAGTCATATAAGGAGACAAAATCGCACAGAGATTATTGGTTCAGTTCATAGAAATTCACATGTACAGAACATAAATATTGTTAGAAGCAATATATTTTATTTGTTTTCTTTTACCATCCTATTACCAAATAGGAAAATCGAAATAAGAAAGATGAACAACTTTTCTTGCCATTATTTTAAAAATTACAGATCATGCACAGCTCACAATTGTCATTAAAAATCCGAAAAAAAAACCTATAGAAGACACATTCCAATAGGAGTTTGGGGTCTTTAAATATCAACTAACTTCTACCTTTAGCTTCCATTCCAAACTTTCCCCCTTTGTAAAAAAAACTATGTGTTAATGTCATCACCATCCATTTCAGAGTCCACTCCAACATCAAAAGAATCTCTAATCTTGTGTTCAATGACATATAACCATGATTTTTCTATTTCATCATCGACATACAAAACCTGTTTGGCTTGAGATGAAAAGATAAATGGATCATCTTTGAGTGATCTACCGTTATGCATCAACCTGGAGAAATTCACACGAGAATAATTATATTGATAATCATGTTTGAACCCCCTTGTTGATGTTATATCTACCCAGTCACATCGGAAAAGCACAACTTTACATGTCCCATAGTAGTCTAATTCATAAATATCAGTGAGTCTTCCATAGTAAGAATCTCCTTCAGCTTTGACCATGACACCGGAGTTTTGTGTCTTTCTATATGTTTCTCAGTCTAATGTGTGAAACTTGTAGCCGTTGACTATAAACCCCTTAAGCCTTTTAGCATATGAATTGGGTCCACGAGCTAAGGCCTTTTTAAACACTCCTTCATTAGTGCCCACATCAATATTTGGTACCTATAACAGTATGGAAATATATTAGCCAAATCAATTATGTTTGAATTCCACTCTAAAATTATTCAATCATGTATTCATTACCTGAGAATTAAGCCATGTAGAAAAATCTTCTAGTAACCACTTCGCCTCTAATAATTGATTAACTCGGATCCCTTTTTGTAGACATTCTTGTCGTTTGTAATATAAGAATTGCCTACAGAAACACAATTTGTTAGAACATTTTTAGTTATCTATATGAATAAAATGTTTAAATAGCACATCTTACTCTTTAAGGTCTTTCATCATGGCATCACAATGGAGTAGCACATAACGATGTGCTTGTGCCATGCTTTTTTCATCAAGACGGATGACTTTTTCAGCCCCAACATGGCGTCCACCAGAATTGAACAAGTATAGATCTTTATTTGGAATGTTGTCATCATTTCTCTTGGGTTTATTAAATATTGTCTCAGTGCCCTCCATATATCTAGAACAAAATGTTATGGTCTCTTCCAAAATATAGCCCTCCGCAATAGAACCCTCTGGACAAGCTTTGTTTCTTACATAGCCTTTTAATCGTGCTAAATACCTATAACAAAGTCATCATGGTTTGCTATATAAAAATTAATTTCTTTAATTAATTAAAAGAAGTGATAAGTGAATATTGTAGTACATTCTAACCTCTCAATAGGATACATACATTCATACTGAACTGTTCCACCGAGCTTCACTTGATCAACCAAATGAACCAAGAGGTGAACCATTATGGTGAAAAAGGGAGGAAGAAACCGCATCTCTAGACGACAAAGTGTCTCTACAATATGTTGTTGTAACCCATCTAGCTCATCCAGGTCAATACAACTAGAGCACAATGATTTAAAGAAAGAAGATAAATCTGATAATACATCAACAACTTCAGTTGCTCCAGATGCACGCAATGCTATAGGAAGTATGTCTTGCATGAGGAAGTGATGATCATGACTTTTAAGATTCATTAGTTTTCGTTGTTTCATGTTAACACAACGAGAAATATTGGATGCATAGCCATCAGGCACTTTGAGCTTAGATAAGATAGTGAGAAAGCATTCCTTTTCTTTATAAGACATTGAGTATGGAGCTGGGGGCATCAAACAACTTCCGTCTTGTTGACGTTGGAGCCAAAGACTATGCCTTATATTATTTTCCTCCAAAAATAATCGTGCATGTTCATCATCTTTACACTTCCCTTCTACATTCAAAAGTGTTACCAATACGTTTTCACAAACATTTTTCTCAATGTGCATGACGTCAAGGTTATGACGAAGACAATTATGTTCCCAGTATGGCAAATCAAAAAATATGCTTCTTTTTTTCCAAAGCACCTCATCTTTTTCAATATTGTCATTTGTAATGGCATTGCTTGTGGAAGCATCTCCTTGTCTTCTTCCTCTCTTCTTAGTAATCCTTCTTGAAGCCTTTCCATATTCAAAGCTAAGTCGTTGTTGGGCCCGTAGAATATCACTTCCGGATGTAGCAGTTGGAGGATGTCCATACTCCTTGGTTCCATCAAATAAATTACTTTGGGAACGAAAAGGATGGTCATCTGGTAACCACCTACGATGACCACCATAACAGATTTTTGATCCACATCGATATGAATGAGTGAATTCGGCACAACAAGGACAAGCTTTATATCCTTTAGTACTCCAACCAGACAACATAGCATAAGCAGGAAAGTCATTGATAGTATACATCAAAGATGCTCGCATCTTAAAATGTTCTCCCTTATTGGCATCATATGCATCAACACCTTCCCATAACATGTTCAGCTCATGCAACAATGGTTGCATATACACATCAATATCATTTCCAGGACCAGATTTTCCAGGAATTATCAATGATAAAATTAAGGAACATGGTTTCATGCATAGCCATGGGGGCAAGTTATTAACTCTGAGAATAACTGGCCATGTACTATAGTTAGTACTTTGTATCCCATATGGATTGAAGCCATCACTAGCAAGGCTTATTCTCACACTACGAGGGTATGAAGAAAATTCTGGATACCTGGTGTCAAACTCTTTCCACGCAACTGCATCTGCTGGATGTCGTATTTTTCCATCTTTCACTTGAGATTTATCATGCCATATCATGTCCTCTGCTATCTTTGAGGACATGTACATCCTTTTCAACTGTGGTATTAAAGGAAAATACTTCATGACTTTTGCTGGAAGACCTTTAGAATGTGCATTATAATCTACAACACCTCCATCGACATTACCTTTGTTCACCTTCCATCTAGAAGCTTGACACACTGAACATTGGTTCTTTTTTGAATTTTCACGCCAATACAAAATGCAATCATTTGGACAAGCATGGATATTTTGATATCCAAGGCCTAACTCCTTAATCAATTTCTTAGCTTCATGATAAGAAGATGGGAATGTGACCAAATGTGGAAAGGCATCCAATAGAAGTTCCAATAGTTGACTAAAAGATGTGTTTGTCCAGTGAAACATACATTTTAAATTAAATAGTCGTAGAAGAAATGACAGTGTTGAGAAATTCTTACAACCAGGGTAAAGCTCATTATTAGAAAGCTCTACTAACTTCTTGAATTTCATGTCATCTTCAATAATGTGAGGACTATTGTCTTGTTGAGAGTAAGTATGACCAGCATGAGGATTTTCATATGATGTGTCTTCGTCATTGAGAACACTATATGATGAATCCCCCACACTAGTATTTTGTCCTAGTGCCTCTCTCAACAACCCTTCCATATCATCTTGGCTTACTGAATTCACTTCATGGTTAGCAGATTGTTCTCTACTGTCAGTTTGTTGGCCTGCAAGGAGATTCTCAAAAAGACTCTTCGGGCCATGGAGAATCCAATTTTTATATTCTCTGAAAAATCCATGGAACAAAATATGTCTTTCCACCTCCTCAATAGAAAACTCCTTTCTATTTACTTTGCATTTTTTGCATGGACAAACAATCTTCCCATCTTTTATTCCAGTCCTAGCATATTCAAAAAATTGATAAATTCCATCGATATAAGTTTGGGAACCAACTGGTTGTTCAATCCAACTCTTATCCATTTGTAGAAGTCCACTGTTTAAAACTAAAAAGGAGAAAAAAAATTCAATGTTTATTGAATTGACTAAAAATGTTATAACATAATACACAAAGTAATTATACATGCCAAATTAATATTGCTTTGCTCATATTTCGAAAACTAATTATATTACATAGATAAAAGTATCCATGTACATGTGATAAATTATCATAGCTTATGTATATATATTTTATAGAAAGAATGGACATAGTAGTGGTGACCTAGGCTTTAAGTCACTGATCATTGGTAACATTTGACGACACATGTACACAAGAAACATGTTTCATCCCATTTATTCAGCCTAATCATCAAAACAATCAATAATGATCCATATACTCTCCTTTAATAGAAATCAAGGAAGCATGGTCACATTTCTAGACATAGACACAGATACGAAAATGAGAAACTATAATTTTCTGACATATATGATACAAACATGACATTGGATTAGGATTTTTTTAATATATACACATGTTAAAATTCCATCATAAATTAAACAGAATTATTTATGTATAAAATTATATGGGCATCAATGTATGTGAGTAGCCTTCAAAATTATATGGACATCAGTAATTACAGTAGGTATTCATAGTATGTGTAAGCGTTCTTGTTTACAACTAACCATAAAAAATATAAACAATGACTACATATTAAGAATATGTACTATGAAAAAAGGGACATCACAACAGTTGTTTCTGCACTAATGTGTTCAGGGGGTGTCCAGGTTGTGTCCAAGTGTCTGAGTTGTAAAAAATAACTAAAATGGACATGACATGTCTGGACATAAACTGGCAGTGAGGTATTTTGTCCAAAGGGTGATTGTAATCACAGACTCGTCAATGGCAGAGTAGCTTTGTCAAGCACCAGCTATAAAATGGGGAAGTTGTGGCCCCATATGTTTTAGAATCATCAAAGCAAGGAGAATGAGTCAAGACCTGACTGTCATACAAAAATCATGAGAAAACAATCATCTAGTCAACATGCTAGCCAAGATGTTAATCAAGCAGCTGTTAGATCCCCCTATTAATGTATGCCCTACATTGTTGCTTAATGCATATGAGCAGGAAACAATGGAAATAAGTGCCATGCTAGCTGAGGCACCAAACTATGTAGTCCCTTATCTTATTCATTAAATAAAGAGGTTAAGATTTCCCAAAAAAAAGGTCTATGCTATCTCTAATTGGATTACTAAATTTAGGAAATGACAAGTACATCATACATACTATAAGACATGTAGATGTACATTTCCTACATAAACAATAAAAACATGTGATGTAACATTTAAAAAGAATGGAAACCATATTACCTTTCCTCTTCTATTGGTAAAAACCAAAAATGTTTTAGTTTATAGTTGCATACCCCAACTATCAACCATGAATGATTTAGTTGAATTTTGTAGATGTATACCCTAATTGTAAACCACAAATTATGAATGTAAGTGCTAGCATGGTACATCGTTGCTCCATAGAATCAAAAGATGCGATGGGATGTGGTATTTAGACCCTTACTTGGACCGGACAAACACAAAAAATTGGCACACAGTAAGGCCAACAGCCACCCAAGAAGCCTAGTTAGTCGCCTAGATCTAGGCTCCCTAGGAACCCACCTATTTGGGCCAACAAGTTGGTATGCAAGTTGGCATCCATCTAGGCAACCCCCCTTTTAAAAGCCCAATCAACTAGGCGGAGCCTGTCCTGAGCCCAGGTGGGAAACTCAGAGACTATGACTCTCATGCATGTATATTGTAACATATCTAACAATACATAGATTAGAAGATGATAATCAGAGGAAAGATTGATCCCTACCTAATATCTGATTTTATGGTGTGATCATAAAGGCTCACTCACTCGTGGATTGCCTTGGCCATGTCCTCTAGTAAACTATTCCAAGAGTGCTAACATCTAGATCATATGTTATATTTTCTTTCCTAATAGTTAGCATTGTTCAACTACTATGAAATTTGGCCCCAAATCTGTTTGGGACTCAAAGAACATGATTTTACCATTATATTTGGGATTTGAGATATCTTTTTATGACTTATGATACCATTAGGATTTTGGATGATTACCATTATATTGATCAAAATATTGTATCTTTATTACTTAATTGAGTCTTATTGTTTTCAATTCATTTTGGAAAGATTTTTCCTTATATTATTATGCATGAAATACTATATTTTACTAATTTAACCTATTTAATCTATTAATTAATATCTATTTAGATAATGAAACTTTATTGATATTTTTAGACATGATAATTCATATTGTTATTCATACTCATGTGTTAAGTACTTTATTTCCCTTATTAAATATATCTTAGCCATTAGATGAATATTAGTTAGCAAAGGAAGCATATGTTACATATTTCATTAATACATTATATGTTAATACATAATTAAGTTATTATTTAATATGAGTGTACTATAATATATGATGATGATTATAGAACTTATTGCCACATGATATGTGATAAGCATTAACAATGTAAATTAGGTTACACCTTTATCTTTGTTTAGGTCAAATCTAAAGAACAAAATACTCTAATCTCTTAATCATGAGAATAGGATTTATAGAGTCAAGATGTTAGATTTAGATATGTTACAAGTGGAAACCAACGATCCTCTAGGTGATATGTGGTTCTATCCTATTATGTGCCATGTGGTTGGCCTAAGCGAGTGATAGAAAACCTATTTTAGAATATTCTTTGGACCCCAAACTTTTTAATGCCATGATATAAATACAGATTAGAATCTCAGTGATGGAAAGGCATAGACATCTCTTGCTCCAAACATCTGCAAATCAAAAAATACCTTTTTATTGCTTTTACCGCTTTGTTTTCCTTAATCAAACCTGGAACCACTGTTTTAACTCGAGATTATAAAATAATACAATAGAGATGTCCACTGCCTTAAACCTTCTCTACTTATAATAAGGTTGTCGAATTTCATCTTTGGCTACACTTTTGTATTGTTATTCTTATCCATCCTCGTATGGAGTCAAATGTAGTCTTTTCCGTGTTCTCCCACCATCTAAACTTTTTTCCTCGTTTTCCTTATATTTTGTATAAAATATGGTGGCGTCTTTGACGTTTTTTTTCATATATTTTATGCGACAGCCAAATTAGCTTGTCCAAACTTTTCTCTTACGGTTAATATAGGGGTCTTACATGTACGTTCATCAAACACGTTGTTGGATGATTATTGTATATTGCAAAAAAGAACCACATTTCATTGCATATTTATATGATTGTTGGATGTTCTATTATCTATCATATATGAGAATTTTATATATTTATATATGTATATACGATATATGTATAGATTATATATAGATATAGAATCGATAAGAAATTAAAGACATTTTCTATTAAATTCTAATTAGTAAGACCCTAATATAAAGGTTGTCATGAGTCATCGTAGGAGGTTATTGATCGCGAATAATTTTCCCTCAATTAGAATCACATACATACACATATCTAGAGAAACAATCGCCTCATTTCTTTTGTATCTTTATATAAGAATGTTGACAGACACCCGGGATGCAAGACCTAACAATGTTGGTTTCTTCAATAAAAGAGTTAGAATTCTTTACTTGAACAAAATAAGATTAATTACTGGAGATCTATACTTGGTTGGAATTAATTACAAGGGGGGATTACAATGCTTGATAGGAACCCCCACCCCCTACTCTAACCCTATTATCCTCAGTTTTAGAACAAAAAAGTTCGGGTGAGATTTTTTTATCAACTGTTTTCCTTTCTTCATCTTAACCAATAGGCCTTGAAAAATCTCTATAGGTTTCTTCATTTATTCTTTTCTTTTCCACTTTAGAGGGAGCATTCGGTTAATTCGGTCAGTTACAATTAATTTGGTTCGGTTAACCAATAACCTAACAGAATTAACTAAATTATCTAAAATAAATTAACCATTCGATTAATCGGTTATTGACCAAATTCTGCTCACCCTTAATTCCACTTGTATTTACCAAACAACTCTAACAGTTCTAATTTTTGAAGGCCAAACAGCTCTAAGAGTTTGTTTCCTTGCAAACATTATATTACCAAACAGCTCCGACAGTTTTATCAAGGTTAACCCCATACATTATTTCTCTTTGCAATGGTCTACTTTACCACAGGGTTTTCACAATTTTCCCTAACCTTTTTCTGTGATTGTTCATGTACGGATAGAACCTAAAGCTAATGCTATAGGAGAGGTAGTGAGGTACATAAACGTCTCCCACTGGTACTGCCAATCTACCCTTTGTCATTTTCCTCTACAAAACCCACCTAGCTCCTATATTCCATGATGTTTTGAGTATTCTTTATATTCCATATCCCCTCACAACTCACTTCCATGTGCTTTCGCTTTCCTTTGCGTGCTTCTTACACCCGCTCACTCTCAGCAATCAGCCTGGCGGTACCAGCACTTACTTAATGTTTGGGAGACATGGGAATTAAAAACTCTCAAGTGATTACTTGCGCATGAGAAGCCTGACAAAATGTTCCTTCTAGAATAACGAAGACATATGAAAGAACCTCCAATCACATGATGATTTGCGACAATTACTAATGGATGATTAACTAAACTGCAGCCTTTCGTGCATGCAGGTATGTGATGAGCGACGCCATTAGCATGTGCCTTCCTCTCTGACTTCCAGTAACATCTGCCTGGTTCAAAATAGTGGAAGTGTATAGAACTTTACTCCTGAAAATACTACCTAATAAAAGGGACACCTTCTGTGATCATAGTATTTTGAATGGTGTTTGACTAGGTTAGGCACTAGTGTAATTAGTTATCACACTAGAAAAATTCCATATGCCAGGCCCTGACTGCAGACTGAGACCATCGAGTTTGGCTCCGCAACTCATAGCAGGGAAGTCTATCATTCTTATACTATGTGTCATTGCTTTGGCGATGGGTAGCAGACACTAGGGTATTCTCCCTTATACTACTCTTATCCTACGCTGCTTAGACTAGTAGTGGTACTTATTTAGACAACTAACTAGGCTACTTACGCTAGTAATTGAGTCTACTTATCTCTTTGTTAGTGAGGGTAGTACTTTATAGATGTTACTGAAGGAAGCTTACCTGAGTTAGAAAGGGTTGGTACCTTACGCTAACACCATAGGATAGAATGTAGGTAAGTCAATGAGGGTATATACCTTAGTTTTTAAAATCCCGGTATGTATTACTAGCGAAAAAAAATATGATTGTTCGTTTTGAAGATAGTATCTTTCCAAAACTAAAGGATTCTTGGGTTAAAAATGTAGATAATCATGAATTGAAGAAATTTCACAAGGAAGAATATTTAGCCTCCACATTTTGCCATTGAGCGTTTGCAAATGAGGTTTAATTTACACGCTGCAACAAGAGCTGTATTACTACATGACATGCCCACATGCTTCGAGTAATCACTACTACATAAGTGGCCTTTGGCGTCGGTCGTTTAACCCCATTTGGTGTCGGTTTTTTACCGACGCCTATGTGGGCGCCGCTAAAGGTCGAACACTTCGGCGTCGGTTGTTTAACTGACGCCTATTTAACCTATCGGCATCGGTCGTTTAGTAGATAACCGACGCCAAAAGGGTTCGCGCCACATAAAACGGCGTCAGCTAGGGCACTTTCTGCGTCGGTTATTTACTAACGGACCGACGCCTATATTACTTATAGCGTCGGTCTTTTAGTAGATAACCGACGCATAAAGTGTCCTAAATGACGCCATTTTTTGTGGCGCGAACACTTTTGGCGTCGGTTATATACCAAAAGACCGACGCCTCTAATTTAAATAGGCGTCAGTTTGATACGTATATCCGACGCCATTTCGAGGACTGCTTTGGCCACATAAGGCGTCGGTTATCTATAAATAACCGACGCTGTAGATCTTTGCTGACGGTTTTTTTATAAATAACCGACGCCTAATTTTTTTTTCATATCAGTTTGCAGGCCTGCTGTGGCTGGTCAGCACGATGAGAACCTGTAGTTCAGTTTTCTGAACTGTAGGTTTACGACATCCATTGATATCAGCCTACAAACAGGCCGCAAACCTGCAAAAGTCATAAGCAAAATTTCACACAAGTACATACATTCAGACATCAATTCAATTCTCACATTCACACATATAGAAACATTCAAATACATGTATTAACATTCAGAAATATTCATTTACAAAGTATCATTCATTATCGCTATCAACATCCCAATTATATCTTACAGTTGCCACTGCTTGTATGGCTTTTGCCCATTCTTCTCTTACTTCATTTAATGCTTCCATCGTATATGGAGCATGTATATTTTTTAAGCATTTACCTGTAGTGTTGTCAGTTTTAAACACCTGCAAAGAGAATGATGTATATATATAATATAAAAATAAGATAAGATTGATATATTGCATACTAACTAATGAGAGTATATATAATACCTCATGTATGGTATCGATGTCCAATGCGGCATATTTGATAATCATCTGCATAAATCATATCACATAGTATGTGCATGCCCAGCCATTGTCTTGTGTAGCACACTATAAATTGAAACATACAAAATAATACAACTAAGCACAATTCACATCAATAATATATATATATATTCGAGTCGGGAACTTACTTGTACGTTCTGCAAATTGATTGGCTGGTTCTTTTTCCTTGGGACCGTTCCTCCAGCCTTTTTGAATGCATCTAAACCCCTACATGTTAATATAACACAATAAATTGCATAAGTAAATAGTAATGTAATAAAAGATGTTAACGGATATAAAAATGAAATATTTCTCACCAGAATAATGGCATTCTCATTACGTGTCCAATTTTAGGGTTCAATGTACTCCCCGCAGGATCTAGATAATAAACAGTGAATGTCCCGGGGACAATAACTAGTAACTCCCACTGTCTACCGCTAGAGGTAAGAAGTTAACAATTAATAACTCAAAATGCAAAATAAAAATGGAATTTTCTTAAGTCCAAATTATAAATAAAGTAAACTTACTTGACATTGAATGGAGCTATTATTATCGTCTTCTTTTGCTCACCAAAAATTGTAAAAGCATCTATACAGTATTGTTGAACATTATCAGGGTCTTTAGCTACCAAACTAATCGATGATGGAATCAAAAATCCCAAATGATCAAATGCAAATTGTTTGCAATGATCTTCGACTAAGTAGCTACAAAACATATAGGCGTATGCATTAATATATAAAAAACCAGATCACCGGATCTTACACAAGGTATATGGATGTATAAACAAGATCTCACCTTATCCATGTCTCTATCATTGATGTATTCAGCCAATCATACATAAACAGTTCAATAATATCTTGTATAAATAAAGAGCTATCGTATGATTGACCTGCATAATCTGCATCTAAAGAAATAATTATAGGGCAATGTACATTATGTGCCCGTAGCCAACATGCCATTCCCCTACAAGCAGGACCTAACGGGTATGTTAGGTCAGTTGGAACCCAATCGGGTAATGCGGGAAGTGGAATTGGAGGCCTAGGTGCTCCTGGTGTCTTCTTTTTAACATGTACATATAATTTCAGATCAGTTGACATCATATATACACATTAACAGTCTAAATCAATGTAAATTTATCTTACAATTTCAGTCGTGTAGACGACATCTGCTTTGGGCCACAATATCACTCCGCCTTCTGCATCAGCAAGTCTATCAATATCCGGGTGGGGATATGGCAATGTAGCTTCTCTCCAATCAGGTAACACACGTATCGGGCTCACACGAACGTAGCCCTGTGGCATTGGAGTCCTGTGAAACATTGCCCCAGGAAGGGACGGGTAAGCATGCGCCTCTGCAACAACGTAGTCTTGCATTCTTAAGCGGCATGGCTTCAATGCCTACAAATTTACGTAAAGAATATTATACATATATACATATCATCTTGAAAACATAACAACTTGAAAAGACTAACTACAATGTCATAAACAATACTTACAGCAGACGTGCTAGGCGATGGGTCTCCAGGATTACTCGCAGTCTGTGCATCAGGAGAAGAGTGGGTCGCCATAGGCGTATTGGAAGCCTGAGATGCCTGCCACCGCAGCAATTCTTCCTTGACCTTCTCAGCAACTACATCGTTGACCTTCTTAGCAACTAAATCCTCAACTCTCTTATTCTCCTATACATGGATAAAAGAAACATTAGCTTCTTATTAATGAATTTTCTTTTGCAGTAACATTCTAAAAAAAGAATAGGTTACCTCTTCTTGAGAAAGTCCCGCTCTGGGTTTACGCTGGGATGGCCCAAAGAATGCTTTGATGCCAACACCAGCGCCGGCACCTCTAACACGTCCAGGATGCTCTGGATTACCCAGAGCAACTGTCAATTCATCCCTTGTGCCCTGAGGGATGAACGTGCCTTGTTTCCTCTGCTCGTGCAGCTCCCGCTAATCACCATAAACAGAAATTGGTAAGTTAACACCACAAATAATCAATATTCAAACGATTTCTCTAAGAGTGTTATTTTACCATTTTTGCAGCCGCCTCAGCAGTTACAGGCTTCTTTATTTCACCCTTCTTGTTTTGCCTGCCAGCTATCCAGATATCATGGCGAGGCATGGGTGTGGCAGACTCCTGAGTAGGAGCAGACTCCTGAGTAGCCGCAGACTCCGCCTGTAGTCTTTGGCGAACGCTTGCATAGCCTTTTGGACCCATAGTGTGGTCATGCACATTCAGTGCACGTCTTGCTTTTTGTGCGTCACTTAGGGCCTAGTTAGTATGCACATTAATGATTTGGTTAGTAGCACTAAATGCTAATCTTGAATAGGTGAATACAATGTATATTAATTAAATTAGGAGTGACGCCTAATACCTTGAATTCTTCAAATTTTCTTGAAGCAACAAAATTGTCCCAATCTTCTTTGTCCAAGAAGTTCCATTGTTCAAGGGTTGGCTTCTTCTTCTTATCACCCTCTTTTATGTATTCTCTGTTCAGATTTGTCCTATAATTCCTAAGCATCTTTCCAGCGCGTTGCATCACATTTTTACGATGCAACTTCTCATCCAATGCAAACAGATTCTGTAAAATAGAAATGTTATTAACTAGTATCCAAAATAGAATTGCAAATAATAGAATTTGTAATCTACAAAATAGAATTGCAAATAATAATAACTCACGCATAAATCCTTCCATATCAAGTCTTTTTTCCCTTGAGGAACTTTATTCCAATTGTCATACTTAACACCACAATGGCTCCGAGTGGTACACCCAAGATAGTTCACAAAATTATTGCGGTTCACTCCAATTGGATTTCCTCCATTATCAAACTCCACCACCAATTTGGATCCACTACCACTTAGCGCTAATAACTTCTTCAACAGAGTGATGCCCCTTTTCTTGTTAAGTGTCTGGTGTTGCGCATCAAGTTGCTCCAGTGCTTCAGTGGGTACAGGTGCATCAACCTAAAATTTGACAAAAATAAAACACACTAAATTAGCCCAATATAGAAATATAGGATATATGACATAACTAGAAGATAATGAATTTTATAGAAATACAGGATATGTTTTTAGAACTTACATTAGTATCCTCGCCATGCTCGTCATGGACAGCATGCTCATCATGGACTTCATGCTCATCATGGACATCATGATCATCATGGTCAGCCATCTGAAAATGTCATTAAAAAGGCAAACATTTAGCATTTCTATTAACTAGAAAAAGGCAAACATTTAGCATTTGTATTAACTAGAAAAAGGCAAACATTTAGCATTTGTATAAACATACATGTCTCTAAAATTGTGATCTTTTATCAATTAACAATCCTTCATTGTGATCTCCGCGCACATATAAGTCATCATTAGCTTCAATATTTTATGGAGTTGGCAACCCAACTGAGAATGGACTGGAGTCATCATACTTATCATAGTACTCTTCTTCATCTATAGGATCTTCAATGAACTGTCTTTTACCATGAAGAACAACCGACCATTTATCATTTGCAGGATCATCGATATAGAATATTTGTTTCACCTGTGATGCCAATATGAATGGTTCACCCTTCTCGCCAATCTTTTCAAAGTTCACCAAAGTGAAACCCAATTCATCCACTATAACTCCTTTGGTGTTATCAACCCAATTACATTTAAAGAGCGGAATTTTGAAATCTATGTAGTCAAACTCCCAAATGTCCTCAATGACACCGTAATATGACATTTTAGCTTCACGTGGACTCTTATCCTTTGCACTTGCAAAGTACATAGTCGACGCTTGAAGAGTGACCCCACTATTTTGGACGACACTCTTATCATCTTGGCGCTTTGTGTAATATGTGAATCCATTAATGTCAAACCCTTCATAAGACATAACATTCGGTTTTGGTTTAAAGGCGAGGCATTTGATAGTTTCTGTAATATCATTTGGTGTTTGAGATAGTTGATGTAAGACTTTATCTTCAAACCACTTAGTAAAAGTCTTATTATGCTCTCTAGCAAGCCACATTGAACTTGCTCGAGGATGTTGTCTCTTTATGAAATTGGTATGTTCCTCGATATAAACACTCACTTCGTCCATATTGTGTAAAATATACAAGTGAGCTTGTTCCAACTGCTCACGGCTGATTACTTTCACCCGTGATCCCAAAATTCCTTTGCCCTCCTCAATATTCTTGTCATTATCAGGAGTGTCATTACCACTGAGAAAGTCATTGCAAAAATCCATAACCTCTCTCGCCACATAACCTTCAATAATACTCCCTTCAGGCCGATAACGGTTTCGAACATCACCTTTAAAAACGCTCATGTATCGTTCAAAGGGATACATCCAATGCAAGAAAACTGGTCCCAACATTTTCACTTCCCTAGTCAAGTGGACAACAAGATGTACCATGATATCAAAGAACGAAGGAGGGAAATACATCTCAAGCTGACATAGGGTAACAACCACTTCTCTTTGCAAATTATCGAGAGTATCAGGGTCAATAACTTTGCTGCATAGAGTGTTGAAAAAGAAACAAAGTCTGGTAATTGCAAACCTTACATGCTTCGGCAATATAGATCGAATTGCCACGGGCAATATTTGTTGCATTAGAGTGTGACAATCATGAGATTTAAGACCTATCAACTTCAGATCTTTCATTGATACCAATCTACGGATGTTGGATGAGTAACCATGTGGCACCTTAACATTTACCAAGCATTCACAAAAAGTTTTCTTCTCCTTTCTAGACAACGTGTAACAAGCGGGAGGTAAGTATGTTCTTTTATTACCCATTTCACGTAATTCTGTTAATTCTGACCTTATTCCCATTTCACGTAGGTCCGGTCTGGATTTTATCCCATCTTTAGTCTTACCTGGTATATTTAATAGAGTACCAATGATGCTATCACAGACATTTTTCTCAACGTGCATTACATCGATACAATGCCTGACTGTTAAAGAACTCCAACAAGGAAGATCCCAAAATATTGACTTCTTCTTGAATGAAGAATTGTCACTCCGTGTGGCCATACTACATTGTGATTTCTTACCAAATTCATTGACAATGTCTTTTACTCTTTCATAAACAACATCCCCTGGTATAGGTTTAGGTGCACTCCATTCATCATTCCATCCATTGAATGCTTTGCGCTTCCTACGATACGGATGGAATTTTGAAAGAAACCTTCGATGACCAAGATATACAGTCTTGCCGCCATGTTTTAGTCTTATTGAATCAGTGTTTTCTTCACATATAGGACACGCTTTAGCTCCTTTGACACTATATCCAGACAAATTCCCATATGCTGGAAAGTCATAGTGCAAAACAACATAGTGTGCAAACAAAATGTCTCTCTTGCTGAAGCATCATAGGTCATCACACCTTCAGCCCAAAGTTTCTTTAAGTCATCAATCAAAGGTTCAAGATAAACATCGATATCATTTCCGGGTTGTTTAGGGCCCGATATCAACAATGACAACATAACGTACTTATTTTTCATACACATCCAGGGAGGAAGATTGTATATAACAAGCATGACTGGCCAAGTGCTATGTTGGCTGTTCAATGTCCCGTACGGATTCATCCCATCTGTACAAAGCCCAAGTCTTAGATTCCTATCTTCTTCACCAAATTTAGGGTACAATAGATCAATCTTCTTCCACTGTGGGGAATCAGACGCATGTCGTAGGATCTCATCATTATTTTTCTTAACATCTGCATGCCACCTCAAATTCTTCGCATCTTTCGGATTTGCAAACAAGCGTTGAAACCGTGATATTATAGGTAGATACCACAACACCTTGGCAGGAGAACCAGTTTTGGACTCCCCCGAAGTCGTCAATTTATATCGTGACGCACCACATTTTGGACAATCTTTCAAATCTACAAAGTCCTTTTGAAATAATACACAATCATTCGGGCATGCGTGTATCTTCTTGGCCTCCATTCCCATTGGGCACAACATTTTCTTTACCTGGTATGTTGAGATTGGAAGCTCGTTTCCTTCAGGAAGCATTTCTTTCAACAAAGTCAACAATGAAGTGAAGCTTTTGTCGCTCCATCTATTTTTAGCTTTCAACTTATACAATCTCAACACAGCGCTAAGCTTCGTAAACTTAGCAGAGCCAGTGTATAACGGTATCTCAGCATCATGCACAATGTTTGTAAAGATAGGAGGTGGATCGGTGTGCTCAACCCTACAACTATCCAGCATCGCATCAACGATGTCTGCTGGAACTGGTTTGTTCACATTTACGTCATCGGAGGCAATTTCTTCTTCCACCCAAGCACTGCTATCGACATCTACTGGTTTCGATTTTGAAATCTCTCCATGCCAGTGCCATTCTGTATAGCCTTGTACAATCCCGTTGCACATGACATGACTTTTGATTTCCTCACCAGTGTTGACTTTCAAGTTGTTACCGCAATGCCTACATGGACAGTAGAACCTATCTGTAGGTTTTTTCCTATGTTCCTCGGCAAATCTAATAAACTGATCAAGACCAGATATAAACTCTGGGGTGAAACGATTACGAATGGACATCCATGATCTATCCATTCTATGATCAGAGAAAACAAGTATATATTAGGAAACAAGTATATATTAGGAAAAGATTAGGCAGCATTTCCCCGCTGTTCTCTAAGTACATATGTACTTAGAGAACAAACGGGGAAATGCCAACAAACACATGTGATGTCATTCTTATATATAATAAATGTGTACCACCTATCCCATCCTTGAACACCTAATCTCACTAGTAAGTGTATAATGTGTATTGGGTTTTCAAGAAAATTTCGGCAGCATTTCCCCACTGTTCTCTAAGTACATATGTACTTAGAGAACAAACGGGGAAATGCTACCAAAATTTTCTCGAAAACTCAATACACATTATACACTTACATCCTAAGTGAGATTAGGTGTTCAAGAACAGTCCCAAACCGGGGACTATCCAAGATTTACTCCTAATGAGTAAATCTTGGACGGGTTTCTAGGCCAACAAACACAATAATAGATATCTACAATGAAGCCGGACTCCATACAAACAGTATATAATTTAGTGATTGTTCATTCTAATTTATATCAATGTACAAGTAATATAAAAAAACAATGATTGTTCACATTCTAGGCCAACAAACACATGTGATGTCATTCTTATATATAATAAATGTGTACCACCTATCCCATCCTTGAACACCTAATCTCACTAGTAAGTGTATAATGTGTATTGGGTTTTCAAGAAAATTTCGGCAGCATTTCCCCGCTGTTCTCTAAGTACATATGTACTTAGAGAACAAACGGGGAAATGCTACCAAAATTTTCTCGAAAACTCAATACACATTATACACTTACATCCTAAGTGAGATTAGGTGTTCAAGAATAGTCCCAAACCGGGGACTATCCAAGATTTACTCCTAATGAGTAAATCTTGGACGGGTTTCTAGGCCAACAAATAATGTGTTGTCATTCTTATACCTAAAATCCTAGTTCTTCAAATTAGGGTGATTATTGATGTCTTTAAAAGCATGATTGGCAATTTAGGGAAAAGTTCATCATTTAAATTCCAAGCATTCACATGTGTGCATTACAGTTCATCATTAAGCAAGAAGGGTGATTAGGATTCTCAATATACTCAACAATAAAATAAGTTAAACATGTGTGCATTACAGTTCATCATTTACATTCCAAACATGTCACATGTGTGCATTACAGTTCATCATCAAGATATCTATAACTTACTTAAACATTCAATTATGAAGTAAATATACACTTAATTAAGAATAGCATGACACACAAAGTTGCAGTCAACATCATTATGTTTTGTTCTATCATGGACTATCAGATTGGTATATCACATATGTATCAGTACATTATTAAATAAACACAATCAGTAAATAACTTTTAAAAAAAAATCCACTAGACGTGCAGCCTAGACGTGCATCCATGAGTGGGAATATATCATGGATGATTGGAAGGTGTTGGAATGTGATATTGTCATCCAAACTCTACAAGTCTTAGTATCTTTAGGAAAGTATGTGTATGAAGTTGTGTGATATATTCCTCCTCTAGATACTTGCTTCTCCATTTATTGGAGCATGATGATTGTGGTGAGTCATATATGGATGCATGATCTATGAAGTAGGTAGTATTTTAATATCTCCAAATCTCTTGATAATTTCAAAAACTAACCTCCCATGTGTAAGTTATTTTTTATGCTATAGTTTTGACCTTATGAGTTCATTGAGAAAAGGTCCTAGTATTTACAATAATATGTATTACTCATAAACTAAACTAACAATTTCTCACAGTTGGAAGGCTATCATCCATGGTGGATATCCAATTGATGTATGTTCTACTGAGGACCATCTATATAGAATGTTGTTGTTGGAAAAATGTAGGAGCATAACCTCTAGTTGCAACACATTCTACCATTTTACCAATTTCCACCACAATTCCTTATCCAAGAAACCCAAATTGCATCACACCTATCCTACAAAATTTCTATTATCCTAACCTGCCCATAGGCTCCTTCATGTTTACCAAAAAATTGGGACCCTAGGCGTGCCCTGGCACCTACTTAGGCGCTGCCTGGGTGAGTTCTAGGTCGGCGGCGGCAGAGAAAAGCAAGGCAGAGGACAAAAAAGGTGGTGAAGGTTTGTGGGTTACCTTGCACGAGGACAACACGAGTAAAGCTCCTTCTACCGGCGGGGACGGAGGTGACGACGACAGCACCGTAGCTGCTTCTACTGGCGGCAACGACTAGAGGAGAGCAGGGGCGGTGGGCAACGACCGGCGGCGACGAGCGGACAGCAGCAGCAGCAGGGGCGGCGGAGAAGAAGGCGCCGGAGAAGAAGGACGCCGGAGATGGGGCGCTGGAGAGAAGCGCCGGAGAGCAGCAGCAGCAGAGAAGCGCCGGAAAGTCGCCGCAACAGGGAAAATCGCCGCAATAGGGTAGCAATGAAACAGAAGAAAGGGGAAGAGTCGGGCGATCGCGGGGGGTTATGAGTTCCCAAATAGCGTCGGTTGTTTACAACAACCGACGCCTAAAAATCGTTAGCGTCGGTTGGTTGAAACAACCGACGTCCAATTGGACGATATTTTCATGGAAATTTTTGGCAGGAACCACCTTCAGCGTCAGTTAGACAAGGATAACCGACGCTGAAAGTGACATTGTCCGCGCAAATTTTCATCGCAAATAGGCGTCGGTTTTCTAGGTATATAACCGACGCTGAAAATGACACTATTTTTTTTATCGAAAAATGGATTTCGTGGGCGACTTTAAGCGTCGGTTTTTTATAAATAACTGACGCTTAATACAAAGCGGTACCTATGTCTGGCTGGTCTTCGAATATAGACGTCGGTTTTATTAAACAACTGACGCCTTATATGTTAGGCGTCGGTTTTCCTTAATAACCGACGCCCAGAAAAGAGACACTGAATGCTATTTCTGTAGTAGTGAATACAGTTACTTCATATCCACAAGAGGAAGACATTTATGCTGTTAACCGTGGCCTAAATTGGCAACCACGAATTGAAGGGAATCGACGAACTAGTAGGGTATACTGGTATCGATCCACAAGGAAACAGCAGAGCACAGTCAGTAATAGAGGCTGTCGGATCCATGACTCTAAATTGGCAACCACCCTTGATGAGCAGAATGACGGAGAGAAAGAAATCAAATACCTGAAATTATAGTTGGATGGTCTGTAACAAGACACTCTCCGGTGCCTCTGCAAAGCCCAAGGACGTCGTCTTCCTCCCAGCTCCTCCGATCCAACTGATTCTTTGAGCTTGGTATTTCAGCAAACTCTGGCACTGTCTTATCCCAGTGACGCCATCGTCTCCCAACGCTGCTTTGTCTTCGCTGCTTTGTCTCCCAGCGTCGTCGCCTTCTCCTAGCACCGGTGGTTGCCCCACAATCGTCACCAAGTGCCAGCACCAAGAGCGGTCAAATTGAGAGTGATGTGAATGGTGCTTTCTAAATTGGGGATCCCGATGGAGTGATAGGGAGGTGGGTAGAAAAGGGTGCGGCAAAATGGGAGAGGGAACGACATTTCAGCGGTGACTGGAGGGAGAGGGGCGAAAAGAGGGGCGTTTCCACGGTGCGTGGGAGGAGAGGGGTAGAGAGAAACAGGGGTGAGCGCGTGGATGACTTGATCCCTAGGGTGCGTGGGAGGAGAGGGGTAGTGCGAAAGAGGGGCGAGAGGATGACTTGATCGACCGCAAAATATTTCCTCGCTTTTAACACCGTAAAAAAAACGGTGGTTAGTATCAGTCGTTTGTTGTAGTGCCCATTGGCAGCCTAGCCCACCTATGCGCACCAAGGCGCCGCCTGGGCGGCCACCCATACAACACAGCTACCTCAAACACTATGGCTCATATACATGTGCACCTATAACGTAACTAGCAATATATAGGTTAGGAGAGGATAATTTGAGGAAAGTTTAAACCCTACCTTAAATCTGATGTGATGGTGTTATAATACAGGTTCAGTTCCTCCTTGAGCAAGATGATTAGATCAGACCATGTGTATCATGTGCTCTGTATAAATTAGCTCTCTGCTTTCTTTTTCCATTATTTTCTAAATGGAGAGTGTGTTCCTTTTCTTATAGATTAAAGTAAAATATTGTCTAAAGTCTAGATGATTACAATCCTAGATATAAAAATAAGAGTTTTCATTCACCCATGATCTCGTGTATTGCTTGGGCCCTTGGCCCATATCCTCTAACCAATTCATCCAAGAGTCTGACATCTAGATCATACGCCATCTTCTTTTGTAAAGAGTAAAGAGCGAAGAATATAGAAGATATACTTCGTATAACCAAATTTACAATGTTCTACATGTTTCCAACATCATGTTTTCCGATACAAATAAGTAATCAACCCCTTCAATAGAAACTTAGACTTAAGGGAGTAGGGAATAAATTATAAATATAAATAATATACACAGCTAGATCCATAGTTATACAACACTTTTTAAAGATTGTCTCGTACAAGACCAAAGCAAGCTATGTGCTCAATTAGGTGGGTTAGGTGGTGCAGACACTTACTTGCAGCCACTCATGCGCATGAGTACTAAATTAAGCACCCAAAATTATCAATAAATTCTTGATATTGTGATATTGGTTTAAGAAGGCAGTAGCATATTTTTCAAGGAGAATCCATCATATCAGGGATATTGGATACATTGATGAGTTGGTGGCTAGATTAGTGAAATATAAAGATGTTAGGGATGCATATCTAAATAAAAGGAGATAATATCCACCAAGAAGAATATAATGTAGTTGTTCAAGCTAGGAAGATAGATGTAGGAGCTGGAAACCAATGTAACTGTTCATATATATTGCCATGACAAAATTTGAAAATTCAATACACTGGCATACAAGGACTAAGGAGGCACCGAACATTTTATTACTAAATTATGTTTCTATGTTAACATAACAATATACATGATCGGGAAGTCCACCTTGAACTGAATGAAATCGTTAAATATACTCTGTGTTGTACGGGCAAGTGCCCAGGCGGCCAATGGGGTCTCCATATCTGGGCGCCTAACATCAAAGGTTATGCCAGGCGTGCTAAGCGGGCCAGGCAGGCTAGACAACCCACCCAGGTGCTATTTAATTGTATTTAATCATCTACTTATATGTATATATTTATCTACTATTTTTATTTAGTTATCTACTAATTTGTGTTTATTTATATACATATTTTGATATTATTCAATCATCTACTGATTTAACTTTATTTATCAACTGATTTAACTTTATTTATCAACTAATTTGTACTTTATTTATCAAATGATTTGTACTTATCATATTTACTCATCTACTATTTGTATTTATTGAAGTACTGATTTAGGAATTAATTAATCATCATTGATTTATATTAGTTAATCAACTGATTTGTCTTTATTCATCTACTTATTTGTATTTATTCATCTACTTATTTGTATTTATTCATCTACTTATTTGTATTTATTTATCTACTATTTGTATTTATTTATGTGCTTATTTAGTAAATATTTAATCATCTACTGATTTCTATTAGATTATTAACTGATTGTATTTATTTATCTACTTATTTGTATTTATTCATCTACTAAATTTATTCTTCTCTATTTTTTATTTAGTTGTCTAGTCATTTGAATTTATTTATATACTATTTTTGAAATTATATAATCATCTACTGATATTACTTTATTTATCAACTAATTTGTATTTATCTATCCACTTAGTTGTATTTATTCATCTACTTATTTGTATTAATTTAGCTACGGTTTTTTATTTAGTTATCTACTGATTTGTGTTTATTTATGTACTGATTTTGATATTATTTAATCATTTACTGATTTAACTTTATTTATCATAAATTTTACATGTATGAAAATGCCAGGAAACATCTGGGCCTCTGCCTGGGCACCTAGGCTGCCTGGGCGTCCCTAGGCAATGTCTGGCCGCCTAGCCGCCTATACAACCAACTTAAATCATTATCCAAACACAAAATTATATGGTAGAATGATTTGTGTTGAAAATATGATTTTAGAATAGTAGACTTACATATATGGTTGGACGGCAATTACTTGAAAAGGTTAATGTATGAGTGTTATTATTTCATAAAAGAATTGCAGTTATGGGGAGGATACAGTTGGTTCGGTGGCTAAGCACTAGTCACAATCAAGTAGGCATGAATATCCCTTTTATTTTATGATACATCAATTTACATCTAGTTTTGCTTTAAAGAACAAACCCATCTAAAATTCAAGGTGGATGAGGGTTGATGTAACACTCATTTCCTTGCTGTTTTGGTCAATCTTGGTAATGACATCAATATATGATATCCATGTTACAATTTTCATACAAAACATGGTAAATTTTAACATTAAAATCACTAAGGTATTCTCATTTTAGATGCATGTTGTACTTTGTTGAGTATATGTGTATGAAGTTTCCATGATTTTTAGATATCCGTGAGAGAGGATTCTTGAGGTATATTTGTGGGCTATTTTTTGATTTTATGTTCCTATCATGCATGTTATGGAGAGTATCTTTTATATCGTTTCTATTCCTTTTCAAAATGTCTATTTATTTTTTCATATTAAAATCGAATCTATATTTTCTTGTTTATAAAAATATCTGATGTTGTTGACTGATTGAGCACCTCAAAGAATTTAAATGTTTCAGAAATAGGCATTAGATTTAGTTTGTGCAGTTTCTAGAACTACAAAAGAACTAAGCCGTGATGATGATTTTTCTTAAAACTTTCTTATGTCAACTTTACATATTAGAAAACATGATAATATATTTATCAAAATTACACGATACATCTATACAATTATCTTTTACAGAATTTCTGTTGGAATATGGAATGTAGATGGAAAGATGTGTACGTAGGACTAATTATTTAAATATACTCTGCTCAAGCAACAACATACATATACTTATTAATATGATCTATGACAAGATTAGATTAGCATCGTACATGTTCAAAAACAGAACTTGTAAAAGAACTTGTATAAGCTGAATCAAGAGGAGGTAACAGATTAAAACACACCTGAACCTGGAACCCAACAAAGAGATACCAAATTGTTGTAAATATTCAACCAATATCAGCTTGGAGATCTCTCCTGTGGAAACAGATTTAACATACATCATGTGGTTATTTCTCTACTAACAGAAATAATATAAGACAATGGAAAAAGTACTCCGATCCTGACCTGAACAGAACCTCTGATGTTGTTGATCCTCAGGCCGTTGGAATACCGCAGGTCATCGAGTCCAGGTCGATCTCTGGGTGCCAATCGTCAAGCCTCCGGGAAACAATCTCAGTCCGCCGGGTTTCGATCACAAGGGCCCGGCGTCATTTGCCACCAGGTCTAGAATCCCCTTTTTTCAGAAGGTTGCAGACGATCGAGGCTCGATCCTCTGTTCCGGTTGTCCCGTCTGAGCTTTTGCGATGTTGGGGGCAGCTAGGTCAGCATGCAAGAGGCGAATAACAAGGAAACGATCAACGGCTTAATAGAAGAGACGAATCGTGGCTGGAAGAAGGGAGAGAAGGGTTTGGGTTGTGGCCGAGAAAAGGGTGACGAGGAGTCGTGCCCGCGGCGGACGGACTGACGGAGTCAAGGGTAAGTGGGCACGGAGGGAGGTATTGCGGGAGGTGTTGACACTTTAGATTCTTTCTGGGGAAAAAAAATAGATTATCAACATTTTTTAAAGAGTGGAAACTTTTGGGTGGTTCTCGGGAGGGCCGTGTAGTAGTGGGCGGTGTTGCCCGACAGCGGCGGGGCCACCCAGTGGTGCGCCTGCCGCAGCGACGCAGGCAGCAGCCCGCGCTGGGGTGCACTGCGGCTGCCGCCTGGCAGCCTACTGGCGGCACACAGGGCTGCGGGAGGGGCCGGCTGGAGCCGGCGGCGGGCGGGGGGGCTGTGCGTCGACGGGTTCGGTGGGGGGGAGAGAAGGGAGGGAAGAACGCGGCTGGATCTAGGCCTGCTCTGATACCATGTGAAACAAGACAAGAATTGGAGAGCTTAGGGTTACACAATGTGTGTACCCTAATATTTATAATAATGGAACAATTACAAAGAGGTCCAAATATAATGTAAAATTACATAACAGTAATAACAACACCTATATATTAACAGATATCAATACACCATGGATACTCTAGGATACATACAGTGTACTCTTAAGCCGTATCTGGGGCCTATCCAGCTGGTAAAAACTGGAACAAAAATATGGGTATGGCCTAGCTCAATTAGCAATTGATACCAGCTCCTGCCTCCACGTTGTTTGCTAAGTAGCGGCTAGTAGCAAGGTTGTCACAGTTGCTCCCTTGAAGTCGGTTCAAGGTTAGTCACCATTCCCCTTGCTAAATGTCGTCTTGCTTCTTCTCTATTATTTCTAACTCTTTTTTCTGGGATTTCTCTTTTAAACGAATTTCCATTTCTAATCATGGATTTTTACTTGTTATTTATAGCAAACCAGTTCATTCACCTGTCACCTCTTGTTGAGGTGCAAATTGTATGCACATTGATGTCCTCCACATTCTTTGTAAGGCTTCAATTTAGTATTGTTGGTTAATGTGCCTCTTGTTTTGGTGACTAGATCCATTGTGGTTTATTTTGCATTTCTATCTAGACAATATCCATTTCATCTCCATTAAAAGTAAACATTGCATCCCTAGCCTTTTGTCTCCCCCTATGAAGCATCGATACTCCAAAATAGGCGTCCTACCAGTACCGGATACATATATGATACCAATACTCCCTAAATACTCTCTAATACATATCAGATACTTCTTAAGTCGTATCCAAATTTTTTTGTTAGCAAGATACGACCTCAATACAACCCGGATATGACCAGCTCATTTAGCAGCCAAGGGAGCACCCCATTCATGTAATCCCTCAAATCCCAAAACCATGTGACTCCCTGATTCTAAACTCCCCCTGATATATTGTGATTTGAGAATGAAATGGGATTGTGTTAATCTATTTTTTTAAGAAATTGATATTTTTGTTAAAATTTTAAAATAAGCATCAAAAAACCGATGTATCCATGTTGTACCCGTATCCTATATTTTCAAAATTGTTGTATCCTTGTAGGTACTCGTATCCATGCTTTATTTTTATTTTTATTTTTATTTTTGTGTGAGAGAGAGATAGAGAGGGCGAGAGAGAACATATTTGTATAATGTGTGTGGGCGTGGGTGTGGGTGTGACCGTGTGGGTGTTGGTATGTGTCTAGTCATAAATGTATAATTTTAGCTCGACTGCAACATCATGAGGTGGTTGTAGAGATCAGTGTTTTAAAAAGCGTGCTAGGCGGCCGCTTAAGCGGAAAAAGGTCTATGCCGATAAAAATGCACTCCAAGCGGGTGTTGAGCAGATTTGAGTTAATCGGCCGCTTTAAATCTGCTTTGGCCACTTTTTTCCCGCTTTGGCCGCTTTTTTCCCCGCTTTTTCCCCGCTTTCTTCCCACTTTTCTCTGCTTTTTTCAATTCTGATATTTTATACAGTAGTATTAATGTCAGTAATGTAGTTGATATTTATATGAGTGTATACTTATATGTTTATATTAAATGAATTTGAATATATAGTTAGCTGCTGATTTAATGTGTTCTTAGCTACTGATTTAATATTCATTCTATATTAAATGAATATGAAATATGGTTAGCTGCTGATTTAATATGTTCTTAGCTACTGATTTAATATATGAGTGTATACTTATATGTTTATATTAAATGAATTTGATTATATAGTTAGTTGTTGATTTAATCTGTTCTTAGCTACTGATTTAATATCATTCTATATTAAACGAACATGAATATATAGTTAGCTACTGATTTAATATGTTCTTAGTGTCAATTTTAGAGGCATACATAGGTTAAATTATGTAAAACATTCACAAATCATAATATCATTTATGTATATTATGTGTATAAACTGCTAAAATATTAGAGAAGTTAAGCAACCGCTTTTTAAAAAAGTGCCCGCTTAATCGCTCGCCTGGCGATTAATCGGCTACAAGGTCTTGTCCGCTAGCTTCCCGCTTCGCGCTTTTTAAAACATTGGTAGAGATTAAAATAAAGATCCTGAAAGAAGGTTCAATTTTCATGTACGGTCAAGTAATTATCTTCAACTTTTCAGACTTTATCTAATAGCATCTGTTGCTTGAAGATGGAAGGTGTAGATCTAGAAAGATTTCATGTTTGAAACTGAATCCATACCTTTGAACAAAGCAAGGGTGCCGAAGCATAATGGTGGCTGAAGTATGTCACTGCTAAATGGCAGTCCATACTTCATTGGTTTTCATGAAACTAATACCCTTGGTTGTGGGATTTGCAGGGGAAATCCAAATTGGCTGCGAAAAAATGTCAAATTCTGCAAAATTAGTGTTGTCTGAACCTCTTTCAAAATCAGGTGAATCAAATAACCATGGCTAAGTTCCAACAGTTTTCTTGAAACCGAAATGGCACCAAAACTATTGGTTGATGTAGTGTTCTTACTTAATGTGGGAACCAGATCTAGAACTTTTCAGAGGTCAAAGACCTACAATCAGTTCCTAATTTGACCTCCTACAATGACTTTTTATTCTGCTCCAGTAGCAAGTGAACTATGCATATTGTTCATATCACACGCAAGCCAAACCATTAGGTTAAAGAGACAAAAATCAAGAGGCAATTTATGTACCATGTTCAAAGAACAGCAGAACTGAAGAGCACAAAGAATGAGCTAACATATAGTCGCGTAAAAGGTATATCTTTATTATTGGAACCGGTGTGGCTATGTGAGTAATAAGCCATGCTTAGCTTCCCCAACAGTCGGTCATCACCATGAATGTACATACTACTAGAGCACACACTGAGTTCACGTTTAGAACCTGGGGCAGGTGATAATTAGAAAATCTGAGCAGGCTAAGACAGCATATAAAGGAAGACTTCATCATACAAAAGGCAATACACAAAATCCTTATAGATATGTATGAAAGGTTTACTTTCAAATGTTTGACTGCAGAAACTAAATTCAAAATGGACTTCAAAGAAGTTCTTCATTGAGAAAACCAATTTAGGTTTTTTTTGTTTATGCATGGATAAGAAGAATGTCTAGAACTACTAAACTGTATAAGTTAAATAAATTTTGATCAAATATTGGAGCAGATCTAAACAAAGATTGATTGTGCCTTGTTCTTTTAATTGTATGTTCAATAGTACAAGCAAAAGTAAGAACGATAGAAAAATATCCTGTTTCCACAATAATAAATTTTGTAACTTTCTTGGCCATATATTAAAAATGATCTTAGAAATATATAATTGATTATGTAGTCACACTAGGCAAAAAATGTACTTTAGCTCTTTCTTGGTAAAGAATTTGAAACAAAATATTCAAAAGATAAACAAATGACTAGTTCGATTAGTCAATGATCTCAGTGGCTGTCAAGATACATCATGGCGATTGGGGACTACTATAAAAAACTCTGTGAATGGTAGAGGAATGAACAGACGTTCCAGTTATACATTTGACTAACATTTTGAATAAAAAAAACAAAAGGGATAAATGGCTCCTCAAATGTTCTTGTTGTCACCTGGATTCCTTTTGAACAAGTTTGTCAACAAGAAAGGGAATTTCCTTCAGCTCAAATAAACTCAAAAACATGAAGCTATGTCAATTAGCTTTTTGATTTGAGGCTAGAAAATGGGAAAATCGGTATGGGAATACCGCCTACCATATTGTTATTTCACACAAGAACCAGAATAAGAAACTAAGCATTAAACCAAATCATTGGAGGTCCGCTAAATGGATCCTTCTGTTTACATTCAGATATGCTTCATATTCTCACTTTAGTTGTATGGGTCAAATCCAACTTGTTAGTTCCTACACATGTACTACAGTCCTACCTCATTGTGTTCTAAAGTTATTGACCTCGATAATGTTACTCGTTACAAGAGCAGTCATCTCACAACATTGTGCATGACCAAACGATATAAGATGAATCTCTCGTTTTTTACTCTTAATACAGGTTAATCCCACTCGGTTTTATAAATAGTCACTCCTCTTGTCTTCCAATGCATCCATGTAAGCAAGCCCACTTTTCAATATTTTGCTCATCATCGCCATATAAGCCTCATTCCCAACCATGTTGGGAGCCATTACATGGATTCTTCTTTTCCATTCGGTTGGTCATATTCTCATTGATATGTAGAAATCTATATCAAGTAAAATTAGCCATGCTTCTTCATCATTGAAAGTATCTTGACTAAATAGCATATTCCTATAAGATTTGTACATTTTCCATACAATCTGAGGCGACTTTTAACGAAGGTTGACTCAATGCTCACCAACCTTACTTTACTCCTTGCACAATTATTAGTGAAGTTGTATTCCTCTGTGTCTCCTCACACATCTATCTTAATATTCATGTTTCTACCACTTTCATCCTGTTCACATCTTGTAGACAGATCTTTTTGTGTCAAACCCATCTAGTTGCACTCCTCCATTTCATCCATCTTGCAGTGACAGCATGGCATACATCATCTTCAACATCGACATCCATATGAACAAAAGAACCCATGTAAGGGAACTCATCAGATTTCTATACATATACTCCATCCAACTTAGTGCCACAATGTGCGACCTAGACTTACTGACATTGCAGTGCATATGATCAATTTTTTCTCTGTTGATCTTAAACTAATATATTTTTTTAACACTTGTACAAAGTTGAGTTTATCATTGAATTGTCTTTAGTTTCATCCATCAGTAAATTGTCATCAGCAAATAACAAACACCAATTGATATCATCTTGCACATGCTTTGTCAGCTCACTCGTTTCAAGAACAAATAAATATAGGCTATCCGAAACTCGATGTACCCCGATTGTAATCGAAAAATCTTGGATTCCCCCCTCCCAATGTCCTGAAAACTCGTGTTTGAGCTATCAATTATCATATAAGTGCATTATCAAACCATGTATTGGAGTACAACACCCTTTTAGGTAGTTTGTTCTTAATGGACCAAAATACTAACACAAGATGGATAGGATTTCATTTTCCGAAAAACCAAAAGTTCATCCTAAATAGGATCCCATCTGCTTCTCTTCGTTCAGAACAACTATGCACGCCCCTAATCGACAGCACACATCTTGAGAGCTGACGAACTGAATTACAGTAGATGAAACTACTTATTTTGTTTTTGTTGTTGTTTCATTTTATTGTAACCACACTTTACTTCAATTGTCAATGTCCATATATCCTATTTAACCTTTCATACATACAGTATGGACAAAGGAGGTATCTAGAGATTCAGAATATTACTACAGAAAAGGTAAATCAAAAAGGTAAACGCAGCAAAGCTTTTAAGAAAGGGTTCAAATTTGCTGACGCGCACTCGCCATAATGCGCGTTTTGACGCGCGTATCCGGTCTCCCTAAACCACCCGGTTTGCCAACAATGTGCGCCCCCTGCCCCCACTCAGCGAATGTCCACTCGCCTGCCCCCACTCAGTGAATTTCTCCCCCAAATCGCCTCTACTCACTCCCGCGCCCTCCCTTCTCCTCCGCCCTTCCTTCCCGCACCCTCCCTTGTCCTCCCGTGCCGTCACTCCTCCCGCTGCTCCGCGCGCCTGTACTCCTCCTACTCCCCGTGCCTTCTTCTCAGATATGGATTTGCAGCCAAGCCCAGTTTTACCCTCTCAGGGAATGCGGACAAAGAGGTCGTCTGGGAGGAGACCCGAAAGAGGCTTAAGAGGGAGAAGAAGGATTGCCGTAATAAGGTCGACATCTCCTCCACCGGCGACATTGCGTCCATCTCCTCCACCAGGTCCACCGGCGACAGCATGTCCACCGACGACAACTCTTCCCCCGGAGACAGCAGCTCCCGCACCGACGACAACTCTTCCCCCAGAGACAGCAGCTCCCGCACCGACGACAACTCTTCCCCCAGAGACAGCGGCTCCACCAGCGGCGAGAAAAAGAAAGATGCCCTCTTCCGCGGCTCCACCAGCGGCGAGAAAAAGAAAGATGCCCTCTTCCGGCTCTGCGACGAAGAAGCCTAATTCTGAGAAGGCCACAACTGTTCCCCCACCGTCGAGAAAAAGGATGACCAGGTCTGCGACGAACAAGCCTACTTCTGAAAAGGCCACAACTCCACCGCCGGCGACAACAACTGCCAGCACACGCCTACATCAAGAGAGAACCAAGAAGAGTCAGAGAAGGAAAAAAGGGGTGGAGAAAGAGGCGGAAGAACTCAACGAGGCAGAACCATCTGATGTAGATAAGCAGCCAAAGCGGTTGAAGTCTAGGTGTTCGTGGAAAATCTTCAAAGATATATACGACACTTTCAGCGAAGAAGAACAAGCCATCTTTGCAGAAACACCTTTCAAATGCCTACTTGGCATCAAACGAGTACCAGTTAATGACACTATGCTGATAGAGGATCTGGCATCCTGTTTCAACAACCAAGATGGGACATTCAACTTCGGGAGTTAGAGATTGGAGTTCGCTGCAGATCAAATAAGACAGCTTGTGGGTGGTCTTCCTGAAAGAGGTATTAATTCTGTTTAACACTGCCTATGTACATATCATTGCGCTCATGTAGGTTTAATTGCGCCTATGTAATTCTGTTTAACACTGCCTATGTAATTCTGTTTAGGGTTCGTTCTGTTTAATTGCCTATGTACATATCATTGCGCTCATGTAGGTTTAATTGCGCTTATGTAATTGTGTTTAACACTGCCTATGTACCCTTATATGTTATATTGCGCCAATGTGTGCACGACTGCGCCCATGTAGGATCCAATGCGCCCATAAAAGGGTCAATGTGCCTAGTTTAGGTGTCATTGCGCCCATGTACGTATCATTGCGTCCATGTATGTATCATTGCGCCCTTATATTTTACATTGCGCCCATTTTATGTTTTGTTGCGCCCATATATCTTCCTTTGCGCCCATTTTAGTTGTCATTGCGCCCACTTTCTGAGCTATTGCGCCCACTTTCTGAGCTATTGCGCCCACATTCTGAGCTATTGCGCCCACATTCTGAGCTATTGCGCCCATTTTAGTTGTCATTGCGCCCACTTTCTGTGCTATTGCGCCCACTTTCTGAGCTATTACGCCCACTTTCTGAGCTATTGCGCCCACTTACTGAGTTATATCCAATGAGCATTTTGAGACCAATGAACCCATATATCGACACCAAAGTTACATCAAACGTTTTCATGTCAGACGGCAGGGTCACTTTCAAAAAGTTAATCTCCAACTCATATATCCGTCAAAAATATTTTGATGGAGATGATCCAAGGTTAGCATCAATTGTGCAGAAGATACAAAGTCTTTCTCCTGCAAATACGGATGAGCTGAGGAGGGACCGTGTGAAGATGTTGGTAATTGTATTATTCGGCCACTTTCTTTTCCCCTCTGGCTCTAGCAGGATCATGAATTGCTTGTACCCCCTCGCTGAAAATTTAGATGACCTTGACAAATATGACTGGGCAGTCGCAGTGCAAGAACTACTTTGTATGGGATTTGATCTAGTGAAGGACAGGAAGAACGGTGGAGGATATATGAAAGGATGCACCCTGCTGCTAACGGTATTACAATTCGCCCACTTAGCATTAACAATCCGGCAGTTTCGTTGCAATTTATATTAATACCTCATTTCTTATGAACTGTCGCAGCCTTGGTTATTGAAGACGGGCAACTTCGTACGAATTGAGCACCCCAACGAGCAATTAATCATAAACATGTGGTCTTATGCGACAAGGTTGTCGGCCATACTCCGACAAAAAGATCTGAAATTAGATTCCTTGCCTTCCACTGTTTTTTATGATCGTGTGGGTCAACCAGCCGATTCCAGAAGTGAACCTACCCAAGGTGCAAGCAAACAACATGCAATACCAGAAAGGCATAATGAAAAAGGCAACATGGGAGCTCTGCTTGTCGAGATTGAACAACTGAAGACTGAGCTGGCGGTGGAGAAGAGATTTGCAAAGGAGAAGGAAATAAATAACAAGAAGTTGTTCATGAGGATGCAAAAAGACTTAGACAGACTTCATGACTACTGTGACGATTTGCACACTACTAACATGGCAATGAAGCAAAGACTCTCCAAGATTGATGACTGCACCCAGCCTTACGTAGAGCACTGGCCAAATCATGACGAGGAAAATAAACGCAAACTATATGTTTGGGAAGAAGCCTCACCAGAGAAGGAACAACAACATACATTTGCCGGAGAGTTTTCCCCAAAATCTCTAGCTAAAGAACATTCTTTGAGTGGAAAAGAAGGTATTGACTTCTAACAAATGCAAATTGTTGCCAATTTTGTCTAACAAACCTTGATCTGTCTTTACAGAAGAAATTAGGTTGTCATTAAGCCCCAAGTCTCCTGCAACAGTTGAACTGTCTTCAGCTGAGTCCCCCAACTTGTTGATTAATGTACAACCTTCCAGAATAGATAAGACAACAGTGGCCCACCTCAATGAAAGTGACAACAATTGCTGAATTCGGTGATATCCACTGTAAAAGTTGGTCAAACCTTGTGGCTGCATGGAGATACTGGAGTGTAGGGGGAGGACTTATTGTCAAGCCTTAAATATCAAGGTTTCGTCTCGGAAACGGTACCCATATATGTTTCATTGCACCCATATATGTTTCATTGCACCCATATATGTTTCATTGCACCCATATATGTTACATTTTATTTTTTTGTAGTATATACAGTCGATGTGCCAACTTTTTCAAGAACAGTATGCAACGAGTTGTGATCGTCAAATGCCCATAATACTACACGTCAATACTTGTCGTTCAATAGAGGGAGGTGATGACGGTAATATAGAAATGTACCTCACCAGTCGATTGGATGAATTAAAAACAAATGACAAAGCCATAATGGTGCTTCACTCCAATTACCATTGGCATTTGTTTGAGATTAGCATGAAACAGAAAATTATGTTCCACTACAACAGTGTATGCTTATACCGTAATAAAAAGAATTGCCCTAAACATCTTCCGTGGGACGCCCATGAAAAGGTTGCATGCAATATTGTAAGCAAACATGCATCTCATCACATACTTAATGTATGCTTTCTTATATACCCCTTTTAAGACATTGCGTGCAATTCATTTTACAGGGCGTGTGGCTGAAAAACTTCTTCGCACAACATTTGGGACATGCCGCAAATGAATGGAAAGTGCAATACTGCAGGGACAGCCCACAACAACCAGCTGATAGCAATGACTGCGGACTATTCACTCTACATTGGATCAAAAGAATATTAGATGGACAACCAATTGTAGGGGATGAAACTACTGCTGAAGATATTCACAGGTTGAGAGGGACGTTTGCAGTACAAATGTTGAGGGACAAGTCTATCCGCGTCAAGACGTGAACAATATTTTGGAACTATGTGTTGATGCATTTTTTGTATGTGTTGATGCGCCCACGACATGTATATTTTGGAACTATGTGTTGATGTGCCTAATTTCATCTGTTGATGTGCCCATGACATGTATAAATGTTCACACTTCATTTATTTATTGTATCAATTTGCCCCCTTCATAACTATGTGTTGATGCGCCTATTTCCTGAGCTATTGCGTCCATTTTATGTTTTGTTGCGCCCATATATCTTACTTTGCGCCTATTTCCTGAGCTATTGCACCCACGTTCTGAGCTATTGCGCCCACGTTCTACGCTATTGCGCCCACGTTTTGAGCTATTGCGCCCACGTTCTGAGCTATTGCGCCCACTTTCTGAGCTATTGCGCCCATATATCTTCCTTTGCGCCCATTTTAGTTGTCATTGCGCCCACTTTCTGAGTTATTGCGCCCACTTTCTGAGCTATTGTGCCCACTTTCTGAGCTATTGCGCCCACGTTCTGCGCTATTGCGCCCACGTTCTGCGCTATTGCGCCCACGTTCTGCGCTATTGCGCCCACGTTCTGAGCTATTGCGCCCACTTTCTGAGCTATTGCGCCTACTACATGCGTCAATGTCCACTTCATGGGGCCCTTAACCAAAATACTATATTTTATCATGAAGATATTCATTAAACATGCACAAAATTTACAACGGTTAGTTACACTTAACCCAAAATACATTGAACATTGTTGAAAATGCGCCCACTTCATTAGACACTTACAAATGACTTGTACCTCTTGAACATAATGGTTTGCATCTTAAACAGTACTAGTTTTGACGCTTCTTAGATTTCGACATTCTCTCATCAAATGACTTGTACCTCTTTTTACGCGGTCGACCGACTTGGCCCGCCATATTTTGGTTTTGAATTCCTTGAACAGCAACAGATTCCCAAACCTATAATGCAAATGTTACAACAACATTAATAAAATTGTTAAACTTGATCATGCCTAAAACTGAGTTATTTATATATAGAAAAAATTGCGTCTTAGACCATCTGATACCCCAACGTCCCTTTTAATTTTCTCCAATCCTTTCATAATTAAATCAAATTTCTCCTGAGACATTGCAGCTGCCTCGCCCAATGACTGCATGTTTTGTACGACGACACCATACCTATCCTCAGAGTTAGTATATTCAACACGTTGTATAGTGTCCGGTTTGCTTACAATTTGTTTGACATCCTTCCTCCATCTGTCAATCAAGTGGTATTCCTCATTCAACTTGACAATACCAAGGAACATATACACAGCAAACATGTGTCTACATATAATGCCCGATGATTCAAACATTAAACAATGACAAATAGCTCCGAGCTTTGATGTGCTATATACCAATTGAAATGACTTCATTCGTGGCACAAAGATGTTAGAATCAACTTGTATCCTCTTCCTCTCGAAAACCTCAAGGAAATACAATTCTCCGTTTGACATTCTATGAACCGTGTTGTAGTACATGAGGCCCTGAAGCTCTGTTTGAAATTTCTTGAAAATGTCCAATGAGTACCATTCACCAAGTTGACGTTCCATTTCAAAAGTAGTCCTCAGTACAGGATTTTTTTGAATGCATTCGTAGTCTGCTTCAGATTCCTTCTTGAACTTCACACTTACAGCAAGTTCAAATTGTTCAATAAATTCTTTCAACGTCATTCTTTCTCTAAAATAACCTTTGAAAAATGCATTGATGGATTCACTTCTTTGTGTTGTTGACATTCCAGCCCAAAATGATGTTTTCACATAGCATGGCACCCACATCTTCCGGATAGGGTACATCCGTTGGACCCATCTATTTTGTTGTAAATTGTGCAAGTTTACCAATTCAGTCCACCGATTTTCGAAATCAATTGTAGTTATCGAGTCATATACGGATCCTTTGATAGCCTTACGTGCTCCTTCGGAATTTTCAAACTTCTGCGGCAGCTTCTTCATTATGTGCCACAAATACAATCTATGCTTGGTAGTGGGAAACACTTCGGCAATAACATTGATAATGGATTGAGCTTGGTCTGTTATTATGCCTTTAGGATGGACACCTGAAAATTAAAGCGTTTATATACACAATCAGAAATGAACAAGTTTTGAGTGATGTATAACCGGATTGGAACAAGTTTTCATTACCTCCCATGCATGACAACCAAGTTTTGAATAACCATACGTAATTTTGCGTTGTCTCTTCGCATAAAAGTCCACAACCAAGCAAAATTGTTTGACCATGATTGTTGACACCCACAAAAGGAGCAAATGGCATCTTGTATTTGTTGGTGAGATATGTACTATCAAACGATACAACATCCCCAAAGTACTTGTAGGCAGATCTTTCTCTAGAATCAGCCCAGAAAACATTCTTTAAAACACCACAGTCATCCAAATCCATCATGTAGAAGAAGTTATGATGGGCGCACTGCATCTTTGTGAAATACTCCTGCATTGCTTTGGCGTCACCTTTTCCAAGCTTTATTCTCCTAGTCCGTGTTAACAGATTCCTTGCGTCCCTCTCTGTAAATGTTAGATTGGTTACTCCACCAGCTTCAACAGCAAGTGCAGCCATTGTCTGAGATGTTGATATACCGGCCCGGTCATTAATTATAAGCCTTCTCTGCTGCATCAAAGAGACGGTCCTCATAGACGGTAAAAATTGCACATGATCTGCTCCAAGCATAACATGGTTGTGGTCATCATTATAGTGGTCAATCATATATAACCCATTCTTCAGATGGATAACAATGTGAGCAGGGCAGTTCACTCTAGCACTACACCTCTGAGCCATACTATCGGTACTCTGTATAGTTTCCCCTTGTTTTATACAAACCATCTTTACCCTAGATATTTCTCCCTTTCTGTTCTTACCAGAACTACGAACCCTAACACCAAAGCCACGGGAAATACCAAAATTTTTATAAAAATCTTTCACTTCACCAAGACTATTAAAAACCATTCCAACAGCAGGAATACTGGGATCTACAACATAAGAGAAAGAACAACATTAGTTGGTAATCCTCCACTTAGTTTGTGTACTATTGCGGCCACTTAGTGTAGAATTGCCCCACTTAGTGTAGTATTGCGCCCACTTGGTGCAGTATTGCGCCCACTTAGTGTAGTATTGCACCCGCTTAAGATATATGACCGCAATTGAAATTTTATGGGCGCAGTGAAACATATATGGGCGCAATTGAAAAAAAATGGGCGCAATGAAAGATATATGACCGTAATTGAAATTTTATGAGCGCAGTAAAACATATATCGGCGCAGTAGACTTATATGGGCGCAAATAAAGATATCTAGGCGCAATTGAAATTATATAGGCGCAATGAAACAAGTATAGGCGCACTAGGACTTATATGGGCGCAATTGACATTACAAGGGCGCAATGAAACAAATAGGGGCGCAATTGAAACAAATATAGGCGCAATGAAATATATATAGGCGCAATGAAACAAATATAGGCGCACTAGGACTTATATGGGCACAATTGATATTACAAGGGCGCAATGAAATATATATGGGCGCAATTGAAACTAAATGGGCGCAATGAAAGACATATGACCACAAATGAAATTTTATGGGCGCAATGAAACATATATGGGCTCAATAGACTTATATGGGCGCAAATAAAGATATCTGGGCACAATTGAAATTATATAGGCGCAATGAAACAAGTATAGGCGCACTAGGACTTATATGGGCGCAATTGATATTACAAGGGCGCAATGAAACAAATAGGGGCGCAATTGAAACAAATATAGGCGCAATGAAATATATATAGGCGCAATGAAACAAATATAGGCGCACTAGGACTTATATGGGCGCAATTGATATTACAAGGGCGCAATGAAATATATATGGGCGCAATTGAAATTAAATGGGCGCAATGAAAGACATATGACCACAAATGAAATTTTATGGGTGCAGTGAAACATATATGGGCTCAATAGACTTATATGGGCGCAAATAAAGATATCTGGGCGCAATTGAAATTATATAGGCGCAGTGAAACAAATATAGGCGCAATAGAACTTATATGGGTGCATGTAAGGCAATAAAAGGCCTTTCATTGCCTTTCATTAATATAGTATTCATCACTAATTAGCATTAAAGAGTGAGCGTATTAAATGCAATGACCATTACAGAATTCTGCTAATCAGTTCTTGATAACTAACCTTGATCAGTAGAGAATTCTTCTTCCTCATGTGCATGGGGTACGTTAAGATCAAATTCTGCAACATGATATTCTTGGTGTACTTCCTGTTCTTCTTCAACTACATCTTTCTCTTGTAAATATTCTTCAGATTCATCACCAAATTCTTCAAATTCATCACTGGTGTCATTGGTTTCTTCGGAAGAGTAATTTTTTTCATAATCACTTGCAAATTCTACATCTACTCACAAATTCAATTTAAATGATGTATGAGATGATAATAATTTATGAATGTGCAGCAAACATGCATCTCATCACATACTTAATGTATGCTTTCTTATATACCCCTTTTAAGACATTGCGTGCAATTCATTTTACAGGGCGTGCACAACATTATGATAATTTATGATTGCTTGCAGCAGGACCACACATACTTGCAATCATAAACCTGTATGAGATGCTGCAAAAAGATATTTTTTTTACAAAAGTAATAAACGAAGAAGTTACCTATATCGAACTCCATTTCTTCCACCAAGAATAAATGAAGTAACAAATGCAGAAGAATAAGTAGGTGGTGAGGAAGAACGACAGAAACAGTTTAATCAGGAAGAAGAACATTTAGGTGGGGGGAGGGACCGATTTAATGGTGTCCAACTTCCGATTTAATGGTGTCCAACATTCCGTTTTCCCTCTTAATTGTATCCAACATTCTGTTTTCCCTCTTAAATGTGTCAATCAATGTGCAGCAATTAGAATTTCCCTCTTAAATGTGTCAAACTTTCCCTCTTAAATGTGTCAAATAATGCAGCAGCAATCACACTTTCCCTCTTAAATGTGTCAACTCGGTGCATTAATGTGGAATGGAAGGCAATGAAAGGCCTTTTGCACCAAAATCTATTGGTTAAACACTCACCGCGCGTGGTCCCGGCAATGAAAGGCCATTTTCTTTCAGCAGGCCCGGGGGCCCTTCGTTTCCCCTTAATTCTGACCACGTTTCAAGAAAAATATGGAATTCCCCAGGCAAACACTGGCCGCAGGCCTGCTGCCCACTCACCGCGCGTGGTCCCGAGGCGCTCAGACTCCAAACCGCTCAAAACAGGCCTTCTGGAAAAACCGCTCACCGCGTGCGCGTCAAAACGCGAGTTAGCCCCCAGCGCGCGTCACGGGAGCATTTTCGTTTAAGAAATAATGTATAGCGGACAATGTGTGCCCTTTTATATCTTTTCACTACCAAAACCAGCTGATGCAGCTTTTGGATGTAAACTTACAGTTGGACGACTTTGGCAAATGTGAGCTCGAATAATGTCAGCAAGGAGTGGAGGACCCAGTACGTCAGCCATTGTAGGGATGAGCTAATGATTACATATGCATCGCTAAACGTATATATGATCTAGAAACTCATTAGAATTTTACCTAAATATTTGATAGCAAAATGCGGTAGATTTGCATAAACAGAATTGTATAGGTAGTCCACTTAGTTAGCATTTGAATGTAATACGCAAAAATGGACATATGTTTTTTTTTTGTTATATTTAGTTTATATACAAAACGTTCCATGAGAACTTCGGTTAAAGACGCTACAAACTATCTTAATTCAATATGTAATGTAGGTGTGAGGGATTGAATTTTTTTATTTTATTTGTTGTTGTCCTTATTTATTTTGCCTTGCAATGATGGTGAAGACTAATGACTTTTCCCGTTACGTTCTAAATCTTGGACATTGGTGAAGTTGGCTTGTGGTCTCTCTTCCGTATATCCCACAATTTCCTCGTCATCTTGTCTGTTACTTCTGGTTTGGGTTCCGCTTTGGAGCAAAGTGGGCCCATTCTAAATTTTTTTGCCCCAAACGTGTACACGCATCATACAGATTGAAATGCACAAATTAATTTCCATCTGATTTTAATAAAAAAAATGTAGTGTGAATGGAAACAACTGAAATCCACAACAAAAGTTCATAGACACCACATTCACATTAATGTGCTTGGTAAATCCACTAAGACAAGTCCACTAATTGCAATGGGTTAATCAAGAAGAATTTTGTTGGTTATGTTGACCTAAGTGTTGCACATTGTCTATATTTTGACAATGACTTAACCATTTCATCCATATGTATCTAATATGTTTGTTTGAGATTGATTTTAGACATTAAGTACATGAAAAGGATCAAACATATCAAGCCCTAGCATGTTCTAGTTCAAGTCAAAAGCAATGCTAATGCACTTTTGTGGAAAACACCCTAAATCACCTTAGATGATTTTTGTAACCATTTGTATTAATGATATAACTTGTAACTAAGACGAGAAAAAATCAGAAACCCTTAATTCGAATGTTTGATCACCCAAATGTAATTTTCTAAAATTCATTATAGGTTGTTGAACGGTCGAGATTGAAACTCGACCGATCCCTTGATGGATTTTGAGAATTCTTTGGTTCGGTCGAGTTTACCACTCACAAAACTCGACTGATCTCTGCACTCAGCAAAACTAATTTGAAGCAATCGGTCAAGTTGTACACAAGACAAACTCAACTGATGCTTCAAATTAGCTTTGGAGCATAGTATAATCAGTCGAGTTACCTTTACGAAAACTCAACGACTGCACTGTATGGAAAATATAGAAGAAGTGATTCTAATCGTTGGAGTGTTGCAAAACTCAAAAGTATATATGTTGCGACACCCCAAATGGTTAGAAAATGTTCTTAATTTTTTTTACCCTCTAGTGGACACCCTCGTCTATAAATAGGACCTTTTGGAGTTCATACCAAGGTTACTGCTTCATGCTATTCAAGTTCCTTTCTATAGTTGAGTTCATCCACTCCACTTGAGCCCCTTTATCTCTCTTGATTACACTTTAATCCATATTTATGAGTGATATAGGATCTGTGTGAGAGAGTTACTTCATTGTATGGTTGTAAAGCTCTCAAATCTTCTCTTTTCCCAACCCCTTTCTTCAAGATCAAGTTGGTGAAGGCTTCTCCAAGTGAAGGAGAAGATGCAAGCATCTTCGAGTTGTAGAAGAAGGTGCATAAAGATTCTCTGTGTGAAGGAGGAGGACAAGGTGGAAGATCCAAGGACCTGAGTGGGTAAATCCTTCAAGGTAAAAGACTCGATGCATGAAGGAGATCTCCCTAGTGAAGGCATCTGACTGCTTGCAAGAGTGGGTAAGACCTTGGTGAGGTAGAAAACTATCTCTTGGATTTGTAAGACCTCGGTTGTAATGTTATTGGCTCCCTTGACCTTAAAGGGAAGTTGGGTATCCTTATCCCAGAAAAGGAAGGTAAATTGTATGTCTTATAATGGAATATAAGTATAGATAGGTTGCAAAATTCTCCGGTTTGACCTCTCTAGGTAGCGGACTGAGTCTCTCCTAGTTTGGAGAGTGGAACCACTCTAAATTAGTTTGTTCAAGTGCTTGTTTCAATTTCTCTCATCCTTGCTATGTATGTTTCGATTGCCATCAAATTCATTATTTGTAATTGTGTCAAATTGAAGTAACTTGAAAGTTTAACAAATTTTGTGTAAGTGTTTTTAGCTCTATTCACACCCTCTAGAGCCCTTTGATCAAACAAGTGGTATCAGAGTCACAGTCTTCTCTAACACATCTCTTATGAGACGAAAAGAAGGGTGACTTACTTGGGTCCCTCAATCTAGAGGGAAATTTCTCCATGAGAGTTGCAACAATCGAAAATATATCCGTTGTAAGCCACAAAATGGCTAGTTTTCATTTTTAGGTGCTCCCAAAGGCTAACAGGCATCCCCAACTACAAAGGACCACTTGGGCTTCATTCTAAGGTTGAGCATTCAATGCAAAACTCTATATGAGGTATTTATTCTATACTTGAGTGCATCCTACAACCTCATTTCTCTCTCTAAGATTAATCACTTGCTACATTCGTTAGATGAGTAGGAAATCTGTAAGAGAGATAGTTCCATTTGTATTTCTTGTGAGGCTCTCACTTACTCCACCTCCCAAACTCTCTTTTCAACCATGAAGATGAAGGTTCTCTCTCTTGGCTAAGAGAGGTGAAGAAGAACAAGGGAATGATTCCCTTGGTAAAGAACAAGGTTGAAGACTTGGATCAAGAGTGGGTAAACCCTTGATGAAGGCAGAAGACTCCTTGCTCAAGTGGGTAAGTCCTTGGTGAAAGTTTCTCTGAGTGAAGGTGAAGTCAAAGGTTGAAGATCCAAGAAGAGTGGGTAATTTCTAGAAGGTTGAAGAGTTGTGCAAGAGTGGGCAAGTCCCATGAGAAGGACAAAGACTTGTTGCAAAGTGGGTCAATCCTTCGTAAGGTTGAAGACTCTTTATATTGGATAGGTAAGTCCTTTGGGGGGTCATGTGTTGTAACTCTTATAAGTGAATATATAGAGGAAGACACACTTAGAAATCCTAGAGGCTGACCTCTCTAGGTAGTGGACTGACATACTCCTAGTTTGGAGTATGGATCCACTCTACATAGCTTGTCACTTGGTGCTTGTTCAATCTCTCTCTCCCTTGCTATCTATGTTTTAGTTGCACTTAAATTTAGCAACCTTATCTTGTGATGTAACTTGAAGGTCTAATGAATTATGTTTAAGTGCATTCAGCTTTATTCACCCCCACCCCTAGAGAAAATCACCTATCCTAGAATCCAACATTCTCTTCTTTTCTTCCTCTTTGACCATGTTGTAGCTATTGTGTGCATGTTTTGGAAGTTAGGCTTTTCTTGGTAGAACTTTAGAGGTAGTGCTTTGTGTTTATTCTTGTTGGACGCTTGTTGCTCAGGTGAGTGGATTCAATCCTCTTCAATTTTACTGATGCTAATGTTGTACTGAGTGAAATTAATGATACATACACACACACATATATATATATATATATACATATATATATATATATATATATATATATTTATGTATATATATGTATATGTATATGTATTCATGCTTGCTACTAACCTAAGTCTTGGGCTAGAATTCATGCTCTCTTGAAATATGAATATTTTTGTTGTTATATTTTCTCATTCATTATTCTTGAGTGTATTCCAAATGTACTAATCTCCCCAACATAGATATTTGATAAGAAAAATCTTTTTACATCATTATATCTAGCCATGTGGTACCCTAATTAAGTTTTTCTTGCTAAAACAAAGTGAATAAAGAATGTATTGTTGGTATGTATGCCCATAGAGCCAATCATATGATGATTGTAATGGCATATCTTACAAATGATTTGATTAATAATAAAGCCAATCCTCTAATTTATTTTGCTTTATTTTGTTATGAGATAATGATGTAATAAAATAAATGTCTAAACAATGATATTACTCAATGATGTATGTTTTCAGATTTAGGACTTGAACAATGAGATCATACGGATGTCAAGAGCATATACATTCCTGTTATGTCACTAGTAAGCACTACGAAAATTATGGTCTTTAACTACAAAAAAATTTGTAGCGAAAACTTCAAAATTTGTAGCTAAAAGCTTTGGCTACATTTATCCTTACATTTAGAATATGAAGCTAATACCCGTGTAGCTAATTGTTTAGGCTACATTTTTCAAAGTTGTAGTTAGTTATTCCTATGGCTACAAATTCATATGTAACCCGGTTGTAGGTAAAAAAATGTCCTTACACATAAAAATGTAGTTTCTATTTTAGCTAAATATATGACTACAATTCCATTTTTAGCTATGATATGTAGGGAGAGATGACATTGGTTACAATTTGTATATGTAATTCATGTACAACAAAAATTAACACTTACTAAACTTGTAATTATAGCTAGTATGTAGTGAAAGACATAATGTACTACACATACATATGTAGTGAGAGACATTATGTATCCAGTCAGTCGCTTGCCAATATAGAGGGGATTTTCAAAAAGAAGAAAAAATGAACAGTGATAAAGATCAAGTTGTGATTATAATGTCAATAATGATACTTTTATTTATATTTGAACAATGAGTACACATGGGGAGGACATTAACCTGACCCCTATTTTACAATATGCATGGAAAAAAGATACATGTATGCAATATCTTCTTCTGACTACCTCTATCCACTGCAAACTCTATATACCACATGATCATGTGCATCTTCTTCTATCTTGATTTTTCTTTTGTATTAATTTTGCCACTTGGATTGTCAGCGAGTATGATAACATTGATAAACTCATAAGAAGAGAAAGACTGCCAAGCTATTGCTCTTCTGGATTGAAAATAGAGAACTTCTCTGTGCTCTACTTCTGAATGGCCATAGGAAGCTCCTGTAGTTGATATTGATATTCATGGAGATTCTTAAAAGACAAATCATTCTCAACAACTGGCAGTTCCACCCGGTCCCCAAGTTTGAGGTTTCCATATATCTCAGTACATGTTTTGTGAATCTGAGACTATATATTGGATGATTCTTTTGTCGTCTCTTCCTTTCGTTGTGGCAGTTGTTCCTGTACAAGAGATATGGTAGCCATCTACAACTTAACCTGTAGTAACATAATTTGTGTTATGTGGCTGAAAGTGAGAGAGTATGGCACTAATTTTGAGAAAATGACATGTATTGGAACAAACCAATGAAATTATTGCATAGTTTACCTTTCACATGTACATGAACACCAGTTTATGGTACTCCAATCAAGGTTATGCAATGGGTTATTTTGTCTAGGATAAAGATGTGATACGAAGGCCTTCTCTATAATCATTCTTGGCATCAAATAACCTGACCTGCAAAAAAGGTCATAGCGAATGACCAAGTTGCCTTGCTAAAAGTTATACATATCAAAATTTATACAAAATATAGCTGTATATGCGTTATAATGGCATCATCGTTTACCAACAACTGGTGTGGCAATGTGGTAGTCAGATCAGAAAAAAACTTTGTAGCATCTGAAATAATAGCTGATGTTGGAGCAGGTGTGGTCCCCGACCAGTTTGCTTTTTACCAGGGGCCTTTTTCTCAGCAAGCGGTTGAGATTTCACCTCCTTTGGTACTAAATAAATATGAAATGGCTCATCAGATGGGTACCTACAATCAATCTTTCATCAATAATCAGGTCATGAATGATGGGATATGGGGCGGGCAGATGGATATATCATTGCCACATGTATATATTTTAAGTGTTTATATAACATAGTTATACATTCAAGTAACAAACTACATATAAGTGTGGTAGGAAGAAAGAAGGACAAGTGCACACAGAATGACATAGTTGTTTAATTTGTTGTTAATTACACACAAGGGTATACAGTTTAAGACAAATAAAATATAACGATCCCTCAGAGGTCAATTGCAAAAGAGAAACCTCACCCAACCAATCCAATAGAAACAAAAAAGCAAGACCAACCATTTTAGTATGATTGAAAATATAACTATGTAGGGTTGCATGCCTAGGATGTTGATCACAACACTCACTGCCTCAGCCAAGCCCTCCCTTGCACCAAGACCATTATCAACCACCCTTTCATAGTCTGCACCCATGCTCTCCCATTCATTGTTGGAATTGGAGGTCCCCCCACTTCTGCATATAATCTGTTGTAGTAACCTCTAAATCTTCCAATTGATACTCATCTTCCATGTTATCATCCTCTGCTTCTCCAGTAGATGGGTCAACCTATTAGTAATAAGATTCAAAGTGAATAGAATTTCAAGAAATTTTATCAAATCAAGACCAATATGCTAACATCCCAGGAATATCGTGTCGCATCTCTAAAGAACATGCAATGCAAACACAAGCCTTAAATTTTGTGCACCCCAAAGAAAATAAATGTCAAGGAAAAGAGTTTAGAATCCCAGGTTACAAAATCATGAAGAAATCATTATAATCTTCCATTGGATGCTTGCTCAAAACAAGGATAACGTGCATGGGTGAATTATTAAAGGATTTGGGATCTATACAACTCAATTTTAATATTGGTAAAAAGAAACCATGTTGCTGAAGCTAGCATGTAGGATCGAATCTCACTATCTCCGAATTGACGATTATTCTTCAGCATTAGAAGCTTCAACAATGACAACCACCTAGAAAATATTCAACAATGTAAACAAAATTGGATGCATATTCTAACTTCTAGACCATATCCCAAAAGCATTTAGTGATTGACTTTGTTGTTAATAACTCTAGATAAGGCATGTAAGCATATTGCGAAGCAATCTTTCTTGTGTACAGGGAAGCATAAGGAGGCATCCAACCTGAATGAATGGAGTATATAGTACCGTAGATGATGTATGAAATGCAGAGTATTAATGAAGCAATGTTACATGTTTCAGACTGAAAGGTTGCTCTAGTTATGTGGCAGACTACTGATTCTCATTTCCTATGATTAGCTCCATTTAGTCATTGGACCTTGACTAGGATCGACATGTATGTTCTATTGTGAACTGTAATGATTAATATCTACATGAAAACAGATGTTTATTATCTATTTATAGAACCATGTGAGGTGGAATTTTTTTTCCTTTACAAACTCGGCTTAATTCTAGTATGCTTTTACTTATGTAAAGAAAATATGTTCCTAGGGGTTATATTAGATAATCTACAATTGCTTTAGCATAACCTTTTTATATCATATGTTAAGAGTATATGATGTGTTATTATAACTATTTTGGTATATATTGTCTTGATATATTAGCTAATCTACAATTGCTTCAACATAACAATTTTATATCATATATTAATGCACCTGACTCTATTTTTCAGCTAATATGCAACAAAATAAACACAATACATGCTTCAGCAAACAACTCTATCATTTCTCCTCATAGGGAAAGACCCAAGTGGATTCCTCACAACTGCCAATGGAATTTTCTTTTTTTTTTGTCGGTCCAAAAAGTGTGTTACTATTAAATGAAGTCCAAAAACTTTGGGCACGAAAGAGCACCCCTTACAACCATGATATAAATCTAGAAAAAACAAAAGGCCTACACCAAGACCTTTCAAGAAGCAGAAGGAGAAAGAGATGGAAACAAACCCCTATCCTATGCTAGCAACTAACACACAGATTAAAAGCTGCTACAAACGACTCAACAATCACTGACAGTATGACCACCTTCAAAGTGTGACATCAAGCCACCCGAGGTAGCCTTAATCTACATGGGAAGATAGCAACATCAAAGGCCAGCCATCAACAGACTCAAACTACTTGCAGGCGTGCAACCGAACAACAGAGAAAGAACCAAAATAGCACATCCAAAGGTTATGATAAACAACTTATGTCCATGGAGGGGAAACCCCCCTGACCTCCATATGCAATCTGCTCATCTATGAAAGAATGGATTTCAAGGTCATTTTCCCCCATCTTCATCAGCCGTCAACATACCCTTCTTAGGAGCCATATGATAACAATCTGCAACCATACAGGAAACACGTGGCTCAAGCTTTTGCAAGTCCTATAAGAACAATAGTACCCAACAGCCTTTATATGCAACGGATAAAACGTCGAACACCTAGAAGGTGCTCCATATCATAGCCGCAGGGAGCAGCCAACCTCCTCGAACACCTAGAGAGCATCTAAATTATGGTTCCAGAGAAGCGCACACAACGTGGGAGAGAATCTGCCTACCATCGCCACACCACCCATGAACAACAATCGGCAGAGCAGGAAAACGGATACCAAGACCCCAACAAGCACCACCCTGAGCCGGAGCAGAGGGCAAGGAGACAACACCCGAAACGCAAGCGGCACCTCCATCTGTCAGGCCTCCACCCGAGGCAGAGCTTCGGGGGCAAGACTGGAACATGTCTGTTTTGAAAACCGGCTCGCGTGAAGAAGAAGCCCAGAGCAGAACCCCGCCGAGTAGCAAATAGGGAGACAGAATCGACCCTAGAGGCAATGCAGGGCGAGCCCAATCGAAGTGAACACCCCAAGCAACTTACTCAGGTAGCCTTCCACTGAGAACGAGGACAACACCTCAATCCATCCGCCGCTCGAGATCCTCTATCCATTCGCCGCGACACATAACGATAATCGCCACCGGAGCATAGACACCTGGAAGGCTATCAGGCAAGCTAGGGCGGGCCCTAGACGCCCCACCCGCCGCCGTAGCCACCGAGGAAGAACCAAGTTGTTGTTGAAGGGGCTTCATCAACCTGGTAGGACCAGGTCATACTCAAGAGGCGAGGAGGAATTACACAAGAGAAAGGGGTCGGCGCGGAGCAATCAGTGAGTGGGAACACTCTTTCCATCTGCCACTCTTGGACAAGCTGGAAGTCGACAGAATCGACAACATGAACGTCAAACCTTGCCACGCTCCACGCGACGCTCCGTGAATCCCAACTGAAACCGCCGAGAAGAACCCACAACGAACCAGAAAACATGCGTCTCTCTACAGGAAATCAAACCACCTCTCACAGGAACACAACCGAGGACGATGGAAGGCCAGGGGAAGGAAAGCGCCAAGGGCACTCCCTCCCCCCAGCGGCGGCCGCCGGGAGGAAGCTAGAGAGAAGGCAGACCTGTAACCCTAGAGAGAGAGTTTTCTATATCTTAAACTTAGTAATCTGCCGATGGAATTTTCATATGTCACATGAAACTATAACAACCACAAAATAGAGTTAAAAATACAACTGAAAGTAGGGTGATGATTTTCTTATAATCTTCCACTCAGCAAATCAAACCAAGCAATTAGGTGATAAAAATAGTCAATTAGAATTCGATCTGACAGATGAATAACCTGTGATGCAGAATATTCTACAACATGTGGTCATAATACTTGGATGAAACCCTTCTAGGAATGAGAGAGATGCATAGGATTTCTCAAAATAGATAACAACTAGTGAGTCTCTAGTCTAATGTGTGGTTCTCCATTTAACTCAAATCGATTTAAGCATGTGTATCAGTAGCCTGATTTGGGATGTTAAATAGTAGAGATGTGTGGAATTCCAATGCATCAACAAGTTCAAATAAACCATCTATAACTTCATTTGTGTTCCTTGTGTTTGCACAACTTTCATATGAATCTCGCAATAGTACTTTCAAGGATATAGATCTTTAAATTAACAGAGGAATGTTTGTTAATAGATTTAAGTACAGATAAATTGTACATGATATATGGGTGGTGAATTTCTAGTATTTTATCTATACCTGATTTGGATAGATAATCTACCAATTTTCTTGATTTGTATATTTGAAGTGAATAAGAATATGTGGAAAATAACTTTAGAAATTATGTGCTTAAGATTCATATACCCATTTGACATGAATAGTATTGCATAAAAGAGACCAATGCAAACCATGTTTGCACCTATGATATAGACAATATAATAGCTTGAAAAGAACATGAAGAAACTGAACGTTTCAAGCAATTCATACCTGATCGTGATTCAAAGAATATCATATATCATTGGAAGGTACAAACAGGAATAGTAATAATGACCAAAACGAGTGTTATAGCCAGCATGGAACTTTACCCCATATGAAGTGTTGATCGCACATACTTCCTAGAGTTTGAAAGAGGAACTGGGACATGGAAAAAAGGTTTCAAAAATGTGTGTACTGAAAGGGATGAACTAACATTCATTCACATTATATTACCTACATATCACTCACAAATGGCTTCATGTTCAAGGTGAGCATTATCCACTCCAACTACTAGGGTGGTGCCCTGCCCTCAAGATGTTGTCATCTTTGTTGGGGCTCTTCCTTGAGGTTGTGATTAGTCAATGGCACCATTATTTAGGATTTTCTCTCAAGCCACTCTACTTCATGTATTAGAGAGGCTTCATATTTAATTTGGTAAGGTTTTGAGTTGAGGATCAAGATCTGATGGAATCTTGCCGCTCTCTTCCTAGACATCCAACTCATAGAGTATCCCATCCTGCAATTGAAACTAATTCTCATATCTCTCTATAAATTTTTGAATACTTATGAAGTGTCTAGGAAGTTGGTACCTTTTAAGTTGTCTGCTAAACTAAAACAGAGCATCAAGAACCAATCATAAGAGTTGTATTATTAAACCAAAAAGGAAGTTCAACAAGACAACACATGCATACCACTTTAGGTTGCATACCCCTGCAAGGGCGTCACACATTTAATCCCATCTTGGTAACCAAAACCATTATGTCCACACTGCATGCTCTTTACACTATAGGCTGAGGTTGCATCCTGTTAGAAGGAAAGTGAGGTCTTGAGAGTAGGATGCAACAAAAACATAACAATAGAGAATGAACCAGGGATCAAATGTCTATGAATGGATCACACATACAACATAACATACATAATCAGGAATCATTTAGAATGTATAATAAATACAAGGATGTAATGGATATAAAAAAACTATAGGATGTTGCTTACATCTTAAAATATTCTAGATCAGGAATAGCAATAACATTTCAATATGATGTTTTGTAGTGTATAATAAATTTAAAATGCCTATAATGAACTATAATAGTCAGATAAGAAAAGTCTCTTATAATGTAGCTGCCATGAAATGTTGTGATAAACACTACTGCATCAAATTATCAAGCACTTGTTGTAATCTATTGTATACAAATTACTTAACTAAATGTCAATGTAGTTGAGCACCATAGCCTATCTAGATCTAAGTAATGGGTCACGTACTACCCAACTAATATGTATTTATATGCCTTAGGTACCTCATTCAACTTCCTAGACTTGGATTTGGATTCATATCTAGATCTTCAAAGCCTTGGATAGCTTTGGCAGAAGCTATACACCCCATAGTATGAGTAGAGCAAGAAGGCCCACACAAAAGTGTCCTAACCTGATAACCAACACAAATAAAAAAATCTTTCTAAGATAGATAACAAGAATAGTTCTACATGCGGGTCATACCAACTGGCAATTTGTTCAGATGTTAGTTGGGAGGTTTTCCATTGGATCACTTGGTGGAATGGATATAGTGGTAGAGTGGGTGGGGTTAATAGTCTCAACACAAAAACAAATAGCTAAAATTGTGGTGAGATTAAGAAGTAAAGATATCTTTTTAAATGAATGGTGAATACTTTACCTTTGAATCACATATAATTGCATTGAAAACATATTCATTTGTTAATGTTGCAGTGAATGGTATAATTCCTCCAGTCATCCACTTTGTATAACATTATATATTAGATGGTAAATCCAACATTAATGGGTCCCTTCTATTAATGTTATAATCATTTCATGTTTCGAGTGCGAGGATGCATCCCAAATCCTACAACTCTCTTTTAATGATCTGATCCTTCATTCAGGCATGGTCCAGGATATTTAGTGTCTGTAGGATTACAGTGGTGAGGCAAAGCAGTGAGAAGTAGAAATCCCGAATAGAGCATATGTATATGACTATAAATCATTTTAACAAGTTGATTTGATAACATAATCATGATGGGAGTAATGGAATATTTTAACTTTGGGTGATGACAAATGTTAGAAACCTTGTCTTAATGATACTCTTCTCGCCAAGTGTGTCACCAAGAAACTAAAATGATAGTAGCCATGGGAGTTAGGAATGAATTAGTAGTAGAAATATTAGAACATTAGAGTTAGCAATAGAAAACCAGAACATAAGAAAACATTGTCTTAATGATAAGAAACTGAAATAAAATTTGTCTGATACCTGCTTTTTATTTTGTGAGTTGAATAAAAAACCATGAATTAACAATAAAAATATCAAAACTTTATAATTATGTACAAAATTGATGAAGAGGATAGAAACATAATAACAAGACCCTCAGTATTAAACCTTCCTACTCGACCAACCTGTTTCATCATGTAATGTACAATTACAGTACACTTTTAGTAGCTCAATCTCAATAACCTTGTCAAAAAGAGATCACATTTTCTGCTCCATACACTATGTCATTACAGTTTTGACTATTATAATCACTTATATCTATGAAGCTAAACATAGTATGCCTAATGCTAAGGCCAGTGAAACTTCCATAACTTAAAAATATTCACGACTTAATCTATATGTTTTCCTCTTTATGAATTTCATGAGGTGTGCACATTGTTGTTATTGCACGACCAACAACAAATTATTGTGAATGAATTTCTCACTGTTTCCTCCCTATGACGTAGTTCTCACCAAATTCCATAATATAAATAATAGATGAAATCTCTATACATCTTTATCAGTAGGTTATCCACCATTTAGGTGAATGAAGCATACTAACTGTATTTGTATCACTGAAGTGTCTCCTTACCTCTACCTAGTTCCATATTTTATCATGAATAATCATTAGTGTTAAGCTTAGTAGGGGTGAGTGTGTGGATGACTACTACCTGGGAATGGGGTGGCAACTCAGAGGTAGCATTGATAGGAATTATTCATACTAAATGTGAACTAGGATGAGCTTAATGACTACTATCAAAAATACCTGAATATTCAACCCTTGAAGAGAAGCTCCATATGAAGTCTCTATACCATATGACCTCCCATCATCTGGTACATTCAAACCAATCTGATAAAATTTATCACTAGTACAGATAACACCTTTAGTGTCGGCTAACTAAGACTTTCGTCATCGGTTTAGAAGTGACACCCAAGTGGGTGACATTAAAAGTATACTCCTTAAGCGTCAGTTAGATAACCAACGACATAAAGTTGTTCCCAATTACAATTTAATCCAAAAGTACCAGCAGTCGGACCATAGGCGTCGGGTAATAGCAAACAACTGACACTATTAATCATTAGTTGTCAGTTTTTGTAATTAATCGACATCGATGTTTTATTTTTTTTCTTATCGGTTCCAGGCATACTGTCTGACTGGTCAGCAGGATGCTGAACCTGTAGTTCAGTTGTTCTGAACTGTAGGATTACATCACCCTTTGATTTCAGCCAACAACAGGCCACAAATTAACCTGCAAATATTGAAAATATACAAATTATTATACAGATCATGTAATTCACATGTATATGTATAATCAACACATTTAATTTTCAAATATGATTCATCACACACATGCATGTATAAACCTATAGTTCCATTTCAATTTCCCATTCATATTCACACACATTTAGCAACCACACATGTAGTTCGATCCATTCATTTTTCTTTTGACACACACACAGAAACATTTCATTCATTAATCCATCTTCACAAACACATGTTTATAGATAAGACAATTCAAAAAAATTCATTCAAACATCGTCTTTCAAAGTTGAACATGTTATCAAAATACTAATTATGACAAAGTTTATAAAATAACATGACATAGTAGCTAATTAAACAAGGGGGGCTTGTTGTACCCCTAAACATGTACATATACGGAAAAGTAAATTTGTTGCTAGTTTGGACCTACTTTGTTGATGTTACATTGTCACAGATCTCATCATTGTTAGATGAATCTAAACTGATGGTGATAGGGAAATGGATGGTACCAACAGTAGGAATAGAAGGGAAATCGGGTGTGCTCTCCTCATCGAATGAGTCCAAATATGCGCTATCCCCTGTCGAGTACTCAAATCGGACCAAATGATTGGGCGTCTCATTGTTGGTGTTGGTTATCCAAACCTTGACGGTACTATGGCCAATCAGTTGAAGAAAAAGCTTGTCACTATGACCCAATAGCATCTTCCCAACCCACTTGCACCAACTGGATGTGGATACAAGATTCCTGTCAACATCATACTTAACATCGATAACAGATGTTGAAGTTCCAAAGTTTAGGGTCACTTCACCAGCCGTGTAGCTTCTTCCGTTTAGATCACGCCAATGTTTAGGTATAGTGAGTTGTGCTAATGAACGATCGTCTAGAATGATGTCCAACTATTCTTCCATAGGGAATAATAACATTGGGGTAGAGGCCCAAGCCATTATGCCTACAACAATATAAAATGTTGAGAAAAAGTAATATAAATGTAAGTACTAACAACACACAACAACATGGGTTATTTCATATTCATGACGGAGAAATAATTGATGTGATGATGATGATGATGATGATGATAATGATGAGGATGAGTATGATGATGGGGGATGATGATTGATGATGAGGATCATCATCATCGTCGTCGTCATCATCATCCTTAACATCATGGTCATCATCATCGTCGTCATCATGATGATTATGATGATGATGATGATGATGTGGGATGATGATGATGAGGATGATGATGATGATGATGACGACGACGATGATGATGATGATGATGACGACGACGACGATGATCATGATCATCATCATCATTAGCATCATCGTCATCATCATCATATCAATATCCTCATCATCCCCATCATCATTGTCATTATCATCATCGTCATCCTCATCCTCATCATCACCATCATCTCACATCATCATCATCATGATGACGATGATAATGATGACGACGACGATGATGAAGATGATAATGATGTGATGATGAAGATGACGACAATGATGATTATCATCCTCATCCTCCTCATCATCATCCTCAACATCATCGTCGTCATCATCATCATCATGGGATGACGATGATATATAAGAATGATGATGATGATGACAACGACGACGATGAGGATGATGATAATAATGATGATGACGACGATGATCATGATCCTCATCATCATCATCATCATCATCATCATATCATTATCCTCATCATCCCCGTCATCATTAGCATTATCATCATCGTCATCCTCATCCTCATCATCATCATCTCACATCATCATCATCATCATCATCATCATCATCATCATCATCATCATCATGATAATGATGACGACGACGATGATGATAATGATGTGATGATGATGATGATCATCATCATCATCGTCGTCATCATAATCATCATCATAATCATCCTCCTCAACATCATCGTCATCATCATTAGCATCGTCGTCATCATCATCATGGGATGATGACGATATATAAGAATGATGATGACGATGATGATGACGATGATGATGACGATGACGATGACGATGACGATGACGATGACGATGATGATGAGGATCATGATCAATGTTATCCTCGTCATCATCATCATCACTATCGTCATCGTTCTCATCATCGTCATCGTCATCATCATCGTCATCATCATTCTTATATATCATCATCATCCCATGATGATGATGACGACGATGATAATGATGATGACGATGATGTTGAGGAGGATGATTATGATGATGATTATGATGACGATGATGATGATGATCATCATCATCATCATCATCACATCATTATCATCATCGTCGTCGTCGTCATTATCATGATGATGATGATGATGATGATGATGATGATGATGATGATGATGATGATGATGATGATGATGATGATGATGATGATGATGATGATGATGATGATGATGATGATGATGATGATGATGATGATGATGATGATGATGATGATGATGATGATGATGATGATGATGATGATGATGATGATGATGATGATGATGATGATGATGATGATGATGATGATGATGATGATGATGATGATGATGATGATGATGATGATGATGATGATGATGATGATGATGATGATGATGATGATGATGATGATGATGATGATGATGATGATGATGATGATGATGATGATGTGATGATCCTCATCCTCATCATCATCATCTCACATCATCATCATCATCATGACGGCAATAATGATGATGATGATGATGATGATGATGATGATGATGATGATGATGATGTGATGATGATGATAACGATGATGATGATCATCATCGTCATCCTCATCATCATCATCATCCTCAACATCATCATCATCATCATCATTATCGTCGTCGTCATCATCATCATCATGGGATGATGATGATATATAAGAATGATGATGGCAATGATGATGATGACGACGACGATGACGACGACGACGACGACGATGATGATGATGATGATGATGATGATGATGATGATGATGATGATGATGATGATGATGATGATGATGATGATGATGATGATGATGATGATGATGATGATGATGATGATGATGATGATGATGATGATGATGATGATGATGATGATGATGATGATGATGATGATGATGATGATGATGATGATGATGATGATGATGATGATGATGATGATGATGATGATGATGATGATGATGATGATGATGATGATGATGATGATGATGATGATGATGATGATGATGATGATGATGATGATGATGATGATGATGATGATGATGATGATGATGATGATGATGATGATGATGATGATGATGATGATCGTGATCATCGTGATCATCATCATATCATTATCCTCGTCATCCCCATCATCGTTTTCATTATCATCATCGTCATCCTCATCATCATCATCAACATCATCATCATCATCATTATCATCGTTAGCATCATTGTCATGGGATGATGACGATATATAAGAATGATGATGACAATGATGATGATGACGACGATGATGAGGATGACGACGATAGTGATGGTGATGATGATGATGATGATGATGATGACGATGATCATGATCATGATGATCATCATCATCAGCATATCATTATCCTCATCATCCCCATCATCATTGTCATTATCATCCTTGTCATCCTCATCATATGACGACGACGATAATGATGATGATGATGATGATGTTGATGATGATGTGATGATGATGATAACGATGATGATGATCATCATCGTCATCCTCATCATCATCATCATCCTCAACATCATCATCATCATCATCATTATCGTCGTCGTCATCATCATCATCATGGGATGATGATGATATATAAGAATGATGATGGCAATGATGATGATGACGACGACGATGACGACGACGACGACGACGATGATGATGATGATGATGATGATGATGATGATGATGATGATGATGATGATGATGATGATGATGATGATGATGATGATGATGATGATGATGATGATGATGATGATGATGATGATGATGATGATGATGATGATGATGATGATGATGATGATGATGATGATGATGATGATGATGATGATGATGATGATGATGATGATGATGATGATGATGATGATGATGATGATGATGATGATGATGATGATGATGATGATGATGATGATGATGATGATGATGATGATGATGATGATGATGATGATCGTGATCATCGTGATCATCATCATATCATTATCCTCGTCATCCCCATCATCGTTTTCATTATCATCATCGTCATCGTCATCATCATCATCAACATCATCATCATCATCATTATCATCGTTAGCATCATTGTCATGGGATGATGACGATATATAAGAATGATGATGACAATGATGATGATGACGACGATGATGAGGATGACGACGATAGTGATGGTGATGATGATGATGATGATGATGATGATGATGACGATGATCATGATCATGATGATCATCATCATCAGCATATCATTATCCTCATCATCCCCATCATCATTGTCATTATCATCCTTGTCATCCTCATCATCATCTTTATCATCTCACATCATCATCATCATCACGATGACGACGATAATGATGACGACGACGATGATGATAAAGATGTGATGATGATGACGACGATGACGATGGTCATCATTGTCGTCCTCATCCTCATCCTCATCATCATCATCCTCAACATCATCGTCATCATTATTATCATCATCATCATCATCATTATCATCATCATCCTAATCATTCATCATATCCTAATCAAGTAATTCAATTCATTCTTCCATTTTGTGTTGATTCATTCATTATTAAAACTAATTCAAAATTAAGCAACTACATAATGGTAACATTATTAACCCTAAGTTCAAATCTTGTACTGATTTAACCACTCACCGCACTGGTCGGACTACAGGCTGTGGTGGCGGCTCCCGGAGGTGGAGGAGGTCGGTCGGGCTGGAGGTGAAGGTTGCCGACGCTAGGTGCAGGATGTGGCCGGTGGTGGTGAGTGGAGCAGATGAAGGAATACGGTTAGAAGAAGGCTCCTCGCTCTTCCTGGAGCAGGTGCTGGCGGCGGCGGGAGCAGGTAGTGGCGTCGGCGACTGGGTACAGTAGCAGCAGTAGCTCCGGCGTGAGCAGCTTCAAGCACTTCGGGGCGGCGCGCGGAGGCGGCGAGTAGCTTTAAGGTCGTCGGGGCTGTGCGCGGAGGTGGTGAGCAGAGAAGGGAGGTGGCAAAAAAATCGCCAGACCTAGATATGGAGGAGAAGATTGAGAATTGAATAGCGAAGGGGAAGAATCTGGCTCAAGCATTTCTCATAAGTTAACTATCGACTTCAGTTATTTCTCCGAAATCGAAGGTAAATAAGGCAATGAATTTTTGCCTCACGAAGTGTATTTAGTTATCCGTTCTATATACAAAACTGATGACATATGAGGGGACGAAAAGTTTCATGGGGCTTGGTGCGGAACATGTATCGTCGGATTTTCCACAACCAACGCTGAATGTAACATTTTTCAAATGAAATTTTTTTCCGCTGAAAAATCATATTTTGCAGTTGATTTTAGACGTCAGTTAGGATTATTAACAACGGATGTTAAAGAAAAGCAATACCCGTGTCTTTTGTTAATCAGCCTATTGCAACCTCAATTTCTCATATGTTTTCATAATTAAAATGTAATGATTTTGTGAATATGGACTGAATTGAAAAGGTTGTATGTTTTGCTTCAAAGGATGGATTTCTTTACAAATGTCCCTTTTGATAAGAATTTTGTGGTTCCTATTATTATATTAATCCAATAACGGATATAAAAGAGAAGAAAAGAAGAAAAGTACAAATATTAGAATAAGATACAAGATAATGAATATTAAGTAAAGTATTTATGAGAAATACATGGAAATATCTAGAAGGTGGCATTAATGGCCACAATTGGGTAAATTTTGTTTACATGTAATTTCTAATGAAAGAAATAAGAAAAGAGAAATAAAAAGAAAAAGGATTTGCCTAATTAAAGGAGGAATATAAGAAAATGATAAATATAAAAGGAAAAGGTAAAAAAGGATATTTCCCAATGGGATATTTCGTACCTTTGGGGTTCCTTGAGGTCCATGGAATCCATGATGATAAGATAATGGCAAAAGAAAGAGGAAATATCAATTGATTTGGTTTTATTAATAAATAACTTGCAACTAAAGAAAAGGAGTTATTCCTTTTGAGTTTCGTCTTCAAACTTAGAATATAAGTAGGTTAAGTCATAATAGACTTTCCCCTAAAATTTTATTGAAAAAGGATAAACAAGGAGAGAGTTATTGATTTTATGAGTTTGCATAAAGTGAAAGGATAATCATTGATTTCTTTTAAATATCACAATTTTGAAATCTTTAAAATATGTGTGTGACACCACAACAATTGGATTCTAATCCAACGGTGAATGTGTTGTCATCTACCTCAAGCCCAAATAGGAAAGTCTGAGTAGAAGTTATGAGAAAATAACTCGATTTTCTCTCTCATCTAATACACGAGCAAGCATGGAAACTAGCCCATCGGCTTCAGGAGCAAGAAATGCACCCACCTACCCTAGGTTTTACCTAGTTTGGGGATCTCCAGAAGATTTGCCTAATTCATAAGTCCTAGCCGGCTGCCTTTGACCCCATGGATATATAAGTGAATGTGCATCCAATGCAAGGACACTACTATCATTGTGAGACTCAAACGAAGAATGGGTAACCATCCCAGCCTCTAATTCAGCCATCCGGTCTCTGTTTCTTTCCTTTCTTCTTCTCTGTTCCACCGGCGAGCTTCTCCCTCTCCTTCTCTATTGATGCCGCCTCCCAAGAAAATGGGAATTCCGGTGAGTCCGGTGGGGAGCAGCGGTGGATTCCACTCCAAAACCTAGCCTTCCCGCACTCTGTTGCTCCAAGTCAACCTCTTAGTTGACGACAGCCTGGAGCCGGGGAACGCAGGCTCGCGAACATCAGGAGGGCGTGAGGTTGAAGAAGAAAAGGAAGGAATGACATTCCTACCCATGAGCACATATGACTCTGGATCAAGAACTCAGGGGGAGCGGTGTAATATCACCCTGACCGAGGTAGCCGCACACTGAGAGGGCCACTTATGTGGCGATCTACTATTGGTCCAGAGACAAATCATTTAGAAAAATCATAACAAAAGATTGGTAACTCGGATTAAAGCATATTATAAATGAAAGTTGATTAGGAAAATATGAGGAATCTGCTAAAAATAGATTTAGATCCTAATTCCTCTTACAATTCGAAAAGTAGTTGAAGTTATCAACTTTAATGCATTAATGATTAAGAAACCCTAATCTATGATCATTAATGAATTAGGAAGAGTTATATGGATGTTTAAAGTTGATATTAACCTGATGATTATAAAAAGGACACGTTAGATCTAAAAGGATAATATTTATGCATAGTTTGATTAATTTGGGGTTCCATGTACATGAATACGCTTTAATGGGCCTTGAAACCCTAATATCGGTAATTATGAATCTTAGTGGCTTTAATTTGTTCGAATCCATGGATATAACTGAGATTTGATGATTCTAAGCTATTAAGTATAAAAGTTCCTAATTGAGGATAAATACCCTTAATATGGTCATTAGGGTTTTCTACTGGATAAATGTGGAATTAGTGATAAATAGGGTTCATATATGAATTGAACTATGAGTTGTTAATTTGAAAGAAACCAAAGATGTTAATTGGCCTTAATGATCGTGTCATAACTTAAAAGGATAAAGATGGTAGTTTTAGTGTAAAAGAGATATATTATACTTAATTGACATTCAATTGTGCCTATGATGTTGAAATTAGGGTTTGTGAACTAAAACGGCATTAAACATTATAAAAGATTAATGGCGGCTAAAACCCTAATAAAACCCTAAAGTTGGCCTATAAATCCTAAGGTGGAATCCAAGTCGATCTTGAGAATGTTTTTGATAAAACAATGACACTTGGATGTTATGCCTTAGTTTCAGGATATAGTTAATTTCTTATTTGATTGTTCTTGAATATTATTTCTTGGACATCAAGTTGCTCTGGATCAGGTATGTGGTTACGCTTATGGTTAAATTTCTCTAGTTTCACAGTGATTCCCGGATGTTTAATCAGTTTCTTGAAAATAACTGCTTGGATGACTTTTATTTCATGCAACTATAAAGTGACTAGGACTATCACCTTAAATATGTATAACCTACTAGCTCAGATCCTAGTCCTCCTCTGTGGCTTTGCTAATGATGAAAAGGGTAACCTAGTACATGGTCTACCTGTTAGGTAGGACCATCAGGTTATCATGAGTTAGGAATTGGGCTACCTACGTGTAGTGCCATGCGACTCTTTAGCATATCATGAGTTAGGAATTGGGCTACCTATGGGTAGTGCCATGCGACTCATCAACCCTAAGTATTGATCTACCTATTAGGTAGGATCATGGGGGTTAATTGGGATCTACCATATGAGAGGTAGTATCTAGGTCCACTACAGGGACAACATAGAGGTTAGGATATGTATGGATTGAGTAGTTATGTTTCAGATGTAAAATTTGCTTGCTAAACAATAATTGCTTGCAATATGTTGTTACAATTAATTGTATGATTATTGTTTCCCCCACATACCAACATATTCATATATGTTGACCGACATTTTGTTTGTCAGAATTTTAGGTACAAGTTGAAAAAGGACAAACAGTAAAGTGGCATATTATGAAAATAAGAATTAAAGTGCAAGGAGGATTAGTTAGAGTAGTTTCCAGTCATAGATAGAAGTTAGATATTCAAGTTTTTAAAAGGTATGCAAAGTTTTATTTTATTCCAGCTTTCGTATAGTTATGGTAGAATTTAATAATTATTATTGATTATTTGTCGAACCATTGATCCGAAAAACTGGGATAACGGCTCTGACCTCTTGGTCTCCCTTAATTGGGGTTACCGGGAGGCGGGGTCATTGCATTTGGTATCAGAGCATTGGTTCCTCATTTAATCTTTGGTAATTATTAAATTCTACAAACTCTGTAGAACCCAAGGGAGTTATTAGAGGATTTTTCGAAAGACAGAGGTGTCTAGAAAAGGATCATGTCCGGGGGCTGGTAATATTTTCCTCCGCACCACTAGTCGAAATACAAGAACTCCCGGATCTATGTGACTTCCTGGCCAATGTCTTAGGATCTGACTTGGAATAAGATACCTTTAGGACTCTCTCATCTATTTTCATCCCTTCTCAACCCTAATTCTGTTAAAATTCTAAGGTTTAGGGTTTTTCTCTCTCTTCCTCACCCTCTTGAGGTCAGGGTATGTATAATAAGGTTAAGGAATCCTCCACCAAATTAATGAAAAAACATGTAAACAAGATGTCATGGACATAAGCTTAATAGTTTAAGCGTAAACTAAAGATTAGTTGCATGCTTAGGTTGTATGACATGTGTTGTCATGCCCTCAGGAGAGACATGAGGTTAGACCTTCTTGTCAGGAGGATGGGGAGAGAGTTGGTCTTGGAGGAAGAAACCTCGATTAAAGGTATATACCTGGTGCATCCTCTGAGGATGGTGCTAACCCTGGTGGTTGGAGAGAGAGAGAGAGATGGCATGATGAGACGGAGGTCATGGTCGACCATGTGTGTGGTTGACATGCTTTTGGTTTTAGATACCTATGATAGTATGATCCATGTTAGGTTGGCTGACCTAGTACCTTTGGCGACCCAACTCTAGGAAGGGTCGTGCAAGTTAGAGTGAAGGATAACTCCTTCACTGAAGAGGTTAGTGAAGAACCTATAGAAACCCTATGGGCTTATATGAGCATGGAATAGTATGCACCCAGAGTACGTTAGTAGTGCTGGAAGTAGGATAAAACCCAGGCCAGAAGGGCATGTTGGATAACTTATGAGATAAGCATAAAGAGCTATGGGTAATCTCGAGCGAACGTAGGTTTCACCCATGTAGGTGTATGTATATGAACTTGATCCACCTTAGAGAGAGAACCTCTAGTGGCAAGGCTATTGATAGGGTTAGCTCTAGAGAGGGAGAGCAAGACCCGAGCAAGAAGGATGGAAGCTTAGACTCTGAGATATGAGGAACCTTGAGAAGTTGAGTATGTTATGACCTAAGTGGATGGTTGTAGTTGCCTTGTGTAAGGTCCTTGTGGGTTCTTGGTTGTCTTTAGAAGAACTAAATCCTAGAAGAAGGATGAGGCTGCTAGTACCTATGTGCAAATGATATAGATACTTATCTTCTAAGGATAGGAAAAAGAATTCCTTAGACCCTGAGGAGGTTTAGTAACAAGTTGTGAGGCCTTATACCTAGTTGGTTGTCCTTGAGGAGGACTCAACTCTGAGGTGTTGCTTGAGTAGAAGGATAATAGGAAGTGCATGCCATACATTGTAAATGCTTGGTTCGTGGTTAAAAGGTTGAGCATGCAATTGGACATTGCTTGTAGAAAAGTGAACCTAGGGTTCCTAGACCTAAGAGGGGAAGTAGTAGTACCTAGTGCACCTGATGCTCATGATGAGATTTGAGTTTCTATAGATTTGAGCATGGCACTCCTCGTGATTAGAGGAAAGGGAAACCCCTTGGATTAAGGTATATGTTTGATGAACACCCCCTACTTATAGGTTGGTGACATATGTATGTATGGTGATGGTCCAATGTTGAGGAATAAACAGGTATGACCTACTGTGAAGACCTAGCATGGTTTAGTAGGTGGTCTGTTGGTTAGATATGTGCCTTAGTAGCTTGACTGGGTTAAGCATGCTCATGTTAATGTAAACCCTAGACATAAGGACGTTTGTGACCTTTGTTGCTATCAAGAGATAGTTTCCTCCCATCCTGTGAGGGGACCCTTTTGTAGGGTATGAATCAGCTTTTGTTGGGTTTTAGGTAACCTTACGAGGTCTCATAGAGTCTTGAGAAGCTAAGTGGAGAGTACATAGTATGAGAATGAACCTATAGACTCATAGATGACCATCTCTGAGTGCATGTGGATGTGTTACCATGGAGGTAACCAATATGGGGCCTGACTGAGGTAGATAGGTCACCATGATCCATACGAAAGGATGTAAGTCAGACCACGAATGTCAAGAGAGATGATGTAGACTTGGGTAAGGTTTCACGTTGGATATGTACTATGTTAGAATCCTAAGTCTATCCTAGGGTGGGGTAGGGATAAGACCAATGAGAGTAGGAGTTGCCTAATTCCCTAGTTGCACATGACCATAGGGTTGGGAGGTAAGAACTACCATTGTGTGAGGGCCATGGGTTAGGAGATTGATCACCTTCATGAACTCATGGGACCCAAAGGGCAAATGAGGAGGGAACTCTCTGATGCATAAGGGAAGAGGGATGACCCCAAAAGTGATGGCACCCTACAGACCTAAAGGACATGACCAAGGATGGTATGATGACCCGAGTGGGTTCGAGATCAGTTTTTTCATGGAAGTTGTAACGACCCCGCCTCCCGGTAACCCCCAATTAAGGGAGACCCGAAGGTCAGAGCCGTTATTCAATTAACAGGATCAAAGGTTCAACAAATAATCAATAATAATTATGAAATTCTACTAACTAATTGGAATTTGGTATAAAAATTAAAACTTTACTTACCTTTAAAAACTTTGGAAATCTATCTATCCAGAGCTTGAATTATTCTATCTAATCCTCCTTGCACTTTATTTCTTATTTCCACAATGTGTCACTTTACTGTTTGTTCTTTCAACTATTGTTCCTAAAACGCCGACAAACAAAACGTCGGTCAGTATATCAAAATATACTGGTATGTAGGAACAACCAAAATCTTACAAATATGGCTAACAATTTAATAATAACAATCAAATTAATTAACAAGCCAATTTACACTTTTTAGTATGACATTCTCCACCGCTTTTGCCCTAACTCTGGCATATCCACCTTAGGGTTTCCTTTGCCAATGACTTAAGGCCACCTTCTCAATCCTGAGCTTGGTGCCTGGGGGGTCACCACTCATGGTGCCCACTAGTCATGCAATATCATAGGCCACCTTCTCATTCCCGAGCTTGGTGCCTGGGGTCACCACTCAAGGTGTCCATTGGTCTACCCATCTGGGCCTGACCTTTGGCATCATCCATCAGGGTGGCATGTAGGTGCGAGAATACATACTTCTATTTTTAATGTGATAATCATAGTGACTTTATGATTTGCAAGTATGAACATCCAACAGATAATTTGCATTCAATGCGATTAACCATCCGGAAAATCCTCGGGAAACTAAGGCAGTTATCCATAATTAACCACATACCTGTTAAGCAGACTTGAATGCAGAAATAACTCAACCAATCAAGAAATCAAGCAAGTACACACAGGTTGATCCTGAAAAAGGCATCCAATATATCTACCATTACTCATCTCATCATGAACTATTACTCTTAGTTGTTTTCTAGGGTTATTACTTCTTTTAGGGTTTTGACCATAATTAGGGTTTCACTTCCTTTTCACTAGTTTTACCTTACTTTTATCAAAATATCCATCAAACCCTAATTATCTCAGTTTATTTTCTATTAAGATCTTAAGATCAGATTTGGATCACCAAAAACCCTAATTTTCGGATTATTATATCATTTCTTCCCTTTTTCCCTCACTTAGGGTTTCTAAGGGTTTTAATCAACATATTAGGTTTAAAACCCTAATCCTTGCAATTCCATCATTAAAATAGGTTACAATCTATCTTAATCATTAAACCAGCTAATAATTCTTTAAATTACACACTTGCAAGATTAAATCTATTTCCGATCATTAATTAGGGTTAATACCCACAAATTAATACTTTTCCCATCCACAATATACACTTTTGCAAAACTATACTGATTTAGACTTCCAAACCATTTTTAAATTATTTCTTGTATTTTTCTGATAAATTTTCATGTATACATTTTTCTCATCCGAGTTTTCTATCAAAAGATACATTTTTAGCAAGAAAAGCCCTTTTTCTGGAATATTTAACCGAGAGGAGATATCTACTAAAAAAACTAGGCCACTCGATCGGTGGTCCATAGGACCACGCGAGATCCAAGGGCCCACGATCGCGCGCCTTACTAGAGATTAAACTTGCGGAAAAGGTCCAGAATACCCTTACCAGGTCAGCGCGAGCATGAGGGAAAAGGGGTCTTTACCCCTATTGCTTCTTCTACCTTGCGATCTCTGTTTCTCGCGAGTGAAGCCCAACCAGGGTCAGCGCCAGGGTTGACTTCGGGATCTAGTCTCTCTCGGCACTAGACTAAGCCACCACGATCTCCGCCACACTTCCACGAACTCAACCGTGGCCTCAACTACGCATGAGCCAGCCAAAGTTGCTGGAACGACTAGGAGGAGTCGCCGGCGATGGTCAAAGAAGGTTGGCCAAGAAGGAGAGTTTTAGAGGAGGAATTGGCGGCAAGGACGGCTCCCATAAGCCTTATGCTATCAGGTGTAGAGGCACGTAGCCTCACAAAAGGGGCACATCCCCTTTTATAGCCCCTGGCTATGGAGGCGGCCAACCAGCAAACTTGAAAAAGGGGCTTCCTGAGTACCCCTCCCAAAGGTACTAAAACCTAGGATGAAACAGACCGATTTCCTCTCTCAGTTTCATCGAAGCAACTTCCAGATCTGCTCATCGATCGTACAAAAAGGAAATCGGTTTGGAAATCCCCAAGAAACGTTCTTCTTTCCTGTTCCTACTCAAGGTAGGCGAGAATACAGCTACCGTTGGATCTCAGATCCAACGGTTGTCTTGCCATGTGCCCAAAAACAAAAGTGACGTTTAATATATAAATTTCCTTTATCCTTTCCACTTTAGGGGATTTTGTAAAAATCATAACTCTCAGACCGGTTATCCAATTGCTCCCAAATTTTGAGGGAAAGTCCATAATGACTTCTCTACAAAATTTGGGATCATTATCTCAAATAAAACGTTACTTTTCTTTGAGTGCAAGATATCTCTTAATTATATATATATTTCACCTATTTTCTCTTTCCTTTGCTATTAAATTATTATTTTGAGTTCCTTGCACCTCTGGGAACCTTAATGGCTCGAAATCCCCTCTTGGGAATATTTCCTTAGTCTCTTTCCTTCTTTTTCATCCCTTTTCTTATTATCTTACTTTTTCTTTCTTAAAATATCTCTTTTTGAAAATTTCTCTTTATATCTCTTTTATTTTCCTCATTGATATTCCTTTTAACATTAGGAATCCTTGGAATACGAAATTCCACCAAGGATTATTCCATTATACCTCTTTTCACTTATTTTCCATATTTCATCCACGTTTTTAATTTCTTTCTTAATAAAGAAATACTTGATTAATCTTTTCTTTTCTTATTGCTTTTCTTTGCAACTTTGGACTCCTTGGAACCCAAGGAACCTAAGAGGCACGAAATTCATTCTTGGATTACATTTCTTTGCCTTCTAGAGGTTTCTACCTCATCTCTCTTTTCTCAATTACTCAACTATTCATTACTTAATTGAATTTCCTTGTTATTGGGCCCAATAGCCAATAAAGCCCACAAATCAAACAACAAGGATATTTTAAATGAAATTCATTTATTCACAACAAATTATATCATTATTTGTCCAAATATCTTTAATATGAGAAATTACATCTCTCCCCAAAGGAACCCAAAATTTGGGGTTGTAACATCCTTCCCCTCTTATGAGAATTTTGCCCTCAAAATTCCATCAAGCAAGCAAACAAACAGGATAAGTCTTCTTATGTCCATCAGGGCTTCCATGTGGCTTCACCCTTTCCATGGTGTTTCCCAAGAACCTTCATTATCTCATATTCTTCCATCTGAGTTCTTTCTTACCTTGGTATTTCGTACCCTCATAGGTGACTCAGGACTTTTCAACCTCTCATCAAGCTGAATAGGTTCAGGGCTCAACACATGGCTTGGGTACCTCACATAGTGCTCTAGATCGGACTCATGCAACACATCATTTTATCTTGAGGGGTAAGTCTAAACACAACCATCTCCACCAAACCATCTCGAATGGACCCATATATCGGGGACTCAGCTTTCTCAGTTGTAGCTTAGAGGGGTCGGATTTTCACATCACATATTCTCCCACAGTGAACTGCATGTCAGTCTGCTTTGCATCAGCTCATGACTCATGTCACCCTTGGGCTCTCTCTCAGCCATTGTACGATCAAGCGACTTCATCTACACACACTGTGGTTCCTTTTCTGACCTTCACGAGGCCTCTTTCACCAACATCATCATAATGAAGTGGTGACCGACACAACCTCCTTCTAGAACTTCTTGCATCCCGATAAAGGCTATGGTGGTTAACGTCACATCTTAAGAACTGTCTCTGTAAGGACCCTGACCTTCGTTTAGGGTTTACCCTGTTTTCTTTGCTTAACCTTGATGGTTTGATGCTTGCTAATCACCTTTAATGATGATTAGGGTTTGGTTGAGCTTTGTTGAGAGTTGGAGGGGCTACTTGCAAATAACCCAAGTCTAGGGTTTTGTGAGCAAGTTTGCCACCTTGTGAGGTGTTCCTCCCTCCCTTTGCTTCCTCTAGGGTTGAGAGGAAGGCTTGGGCTCATAGCTTGAGTTCTTTGGGCCTTGGTTGAGCTTGTTTGGGCCTTGAGGTGCCTTGTTTGGGCTTGGTTGAGCCTTGTGTCGCCCAAATGATGCTTGTGTCACCCAAGATGGTGTTTGTGTCGGACAAGTGGAGTGTGTCACCCATGGAGCAACATGTTGTGTCGCCCATGATGCTTGACCTAGACTTGACCTTGTTTAGTGGACACTTGGTGCATATCTTGGCCATGTGGATGGAGCTTGCTAGAGTGGTGGCTTGAGCTCTAGGACAAGTGTCCCTAGGCAAGTGACACCTTGCGTGGACCAGGCTTGTTTTCTCCTCCCTTTCCTTCTATATAGGCGTGGTCTTTTCTTAGATTAAGGTCTCTTTGGTTCCTCTCCATCTTGTGCACGACACAACCCCCCCCCCCTTCCTTGCTAGTGGTGGCCGATACACCCTTGAAGAAGAGCAGCTTGCTGGCCGACACACCGTTGAGGAGCAAGTGGTGGTCGACATCCCTTGAAGCTTGGAGTTCTTCTTCTTCGTTGGAGCTTGGAGCTTAAGGTGGGTTGCATAACTTCTAACCCTAACTCCTTTATCTCTTGTTATGATCTTGTTCATATGTTAGTAGCTTAGTTCTTTGCTTAGCTTCTTGTTGGCCGATCCTTGTAACCTAGAGTTTGTAGGTGAGCAATACTCGTTTCTCTCCTTGGTGTAGAGGAGTGAGCTTAAGTCTCTAGTATCATGAGCAACACCCCTCCTTCTTAGTCGATTGAGGTGAGCTTGTGTTCTAGTTGCTTGGGCAACACTCTCCTCTCACCATGGACTAGAAGGGTGAGCTCGTAGGTGATGGTTGATGTGCAAAACCCCTCCTTCTTAGTCGATTGAGGTGAACCATCTTCCTAGGGTTTCGAGTGCCTTTGTGTTTGAGGAATAAGATGACCCTTGTGGACGATATCCTTTGGCTTAGTGTGTTGGGCGACATGTGTGCTCCTGCGTTGGGCGATAGACCAAGTGTGGGTTGTGTGTTGGCCGATAGGCTTGTTGAGCAATAGGTTGAGATGTCAGACGTTATGCCTGCCCTTGTGACGGATGATATGCTGGCTCTTGTGACGGGCATCACGCCCATACCTTTGATGTGTGTCGGTCGTTAGTCCCTGACCTGGTGGTGGCACGTTTTGTGGAGGTATCCTCTCTCATGGTTGTTGGTGTTTGGTGGTGACCTGGACGACAACCCCTGGTAGGGGGCATTGTGGGTAGAGGGTGTCGGGCGTCGTGGGTAGAGGGTGTTGGGCGTTGCGTTGCCTTGAGTATCGGCCGATAGCGTTGAATCACAACGGGGTGTTTCCCGATAGGAAGTTCCTGAGACATCCTACTCCTGACGCGCGTTGCCCCTTCTCCCTTGTAACGCGGTGTCGCGCGTGCTGGTTGCCTTTGTGGCAACGCAGCGTTGCTGCTCTCCTTCTCTTATGTTGTGTGGTGTGTTGTGTTTGAAGTGAGGGCAGGTGGCCGTTACACCCCTTTAGTGAGGGTTGTGGTGAGCTATAGTGAGGGTATGTTATCCGATAGTGACGGATCATGAAATAGTCTAGTAGTTGATATCCTTGTTTTCAAACGTGGTAACTCCTTATATAGAAAATGATGCTTGTTATCATAAGATGGTTCATTTATCTTTGTCTGGCTAACATATGGAAGTGATCGTCATGCTTATCTATTAATGATAAGGAGAATAGTGGAGTCACACCAGTAGATGATGATGATAATAGTAATAATAATGGTAAGTGGTTTACATAACGAATGGTGACGGTAATGGTAGTGGTAATGATAACGCTTGTTCTGTATATCCAACATTACTACATGCATGAAGTAATCATCTTGATTATTTAGATAATACTTAGGTGAGGATAAGCATAAATAAGGTTTGCTTAATGATGTGCTTTATACACTTAATCACCAAATAAGTGCAAGATTGATAGATATAGCATCCTGAATGGCATCTCCTGATAGTAAGCATAGTCCTTATGTTGAAACTATGATTATTGTATACACTAACCATACAGGTGATGATTAGCCATGAAAAGGCTATGAGACATATGTGATGAGTAACCTCACTTTGATAATTACTCTAGTTGATAATATGGTATGTATGATGTTTGTCCCATGGGGTTGATGTGAGCCTTGAGAGGCAGTGACAGTACATGATGAGGGATTGAGATCCCATGGTATGTGATGATCCTTGAGATGGATCTGGATGGTGGGAAAGAGGCCAAGTGATAACATGTGATGTTGAATCCTTGAGATGGATCAGGTTGATGTGATTACAATAATAATATAAAGTTGAGTTTATGTTGTTTACTTTCTATTACATCTTGCATGTTATACAACTTGGTTGAATCTTGCAATCCATCTAAAAGATGCTAATTAATTATAGTGGAATTATATCATGTAGTTTGCCCTGGCCATAGATCCATCATCGTCAGGATTTGGTGATGGTGAAACGGGTTCTCCTGTGGGTTAACCCGGAGCGCATATTGTTGAATATGCGAGGTTTCTCCTAGCCTAAAGTAAGGAGGTAAGAGTGCAACTTCAGTTGTAGACTCGGATATGTGATGAGCATGGTGAACAGGCCCATGGCTCCGAATATGTGATATGTAGAGCATGAATGTGTTCATGGCTCAGAGCATGGTGATCAGGCCCGTGGCTCAGATATACTAGCGTCGTGACCTGTACCAAGGCGGGCTAGAGGAATGGTATCCTGAGGAGCTGACCCTGTGGCTAAGACCACTTCAGCATGAGACTACGGTCCTGCTTATGTTGTACTCATGTAATGACAATGAGGCGGAGAAGGTTGTGGAGTCCGGCTCTTCCATTGACCTTGTATGGCACCGGTTATGGGCTTCGCAGCCGAAGGTTGGAATTGAACGGTACAATTCACTTCCTCAGGGCATAATAATACGTAATCCAGCCGCATAATATATACTGCTTAAGGCAAAACACGAAACATTGGTTGAGGCCTTGTTTGTGTAGATACCTCTGTTATATCTTATCTTGATAATCATGTTATGTAGCAATATATCTTACCTTGTTAATCATGTTCCATTGAAAGATATTTCGTTATATGCCTTTTGTACAGCTGGTAAGCTTGTCGGGAAGAATAGCTTTGCTTTATATAGACTGCTCTTGTTATACCTGTTACCAGTTATCTGCTGTTAAGATTTATCTATCTGAGGTTTTGGTAGCTTTGGCGGGGAGTTATGCCTCCCGCTGGGACAATGTTCAATTGTCTCACTCCGCTGGTTTTCAGGTGGTCGAGCTAGACGTGGTGGTGGTCGTGGTGTTGCGGCCGAGCAGCTAGATGAGTAGTAGAAGGCAAGCGATGGATATGATGTTATTTTGGATGTTTTATAGTAGAGTCTAGAGTCATCCATGTACTCTCAGGTCCTTGGCAGTGTTTTGACGTTGTTTCACGATGTACGATCGTTGATGTTTTGTATATCCTGCTGTTGGCCGGATATGGGCCTTTATGTATATGAACAGGTGGTGAACTCATGGGATGGATAGACAGCTGTTCCTGTAAGCTGTGGACACGTATCATATCTAGTATATGTATATATATAACATGTTTTTGTGCAGGTGAGGACTGGAATGTAATAGTTTCTCAGTTTATCAGCTTTCCGCAAATGGTTTTAATTAACCCGTATTTTTGGTAATATGTGGTTATGGTGATTTCCGCACGTTTTTGCGTAACACCTCGCAATCTGTGTGATAGTGGGTGGTGTTGCCACAGTCTCTTTGTATCACCCTGAACAAGCACACTTGCTCTCATCAGACCCTCTAGTCTGGATCATACTAACCATTAGTTAGGGGTGGTAAACCATACTATCATCGAGTTTTTCATGTATATACTTCCACCTCGTGGAAGTGAACCTTTAGGTCATACTCAAGAACTTTTGAACTTGCTTCATGGTGTAGTTGAACCATCTTTCTCTCTTAAGTAGTTCAACCGAATCTGCCCTTTGACAATACTCCTTTCTTTCTCATGTTATCTAGGTAAGGCAATCTACCATAACCCATATTGTCTCTTGACTGGGTCAAAGGGAGACTTACCACAACACCCATAGTGATGAACTCCCATTCCCTCTCAGGGACTCTTTTATCCTCTATATCGATACACTGGGTTACTGGTGTTCGTCCTTCACCCCTGGCTTGCATGGACACCTGTCACATGCAACTCCACATCAAGCAACCGAAGTGCTACTATTACTTACTATCTTTGTAGTATCACGGTGTTTGGTGATCTCAAAACCATGACCTCCTATATGTCATGATTCCTCAAGCTTGATACCTCACAAACCCTAACCACTCTCATCAGGGTTTCATCACTTTCCTTTCCAAAGAAGTACATCTGAGGTTCTACAACCATCCTTTCATTATATCACAGGCTAGGCTAGTTAACCAAACAACTACTAACTTGATCAATCGTTACATCTGAGTGTTAACCATACTTATCTTTTTTTTTCAAACTTAGGGTTAGCCTAACAACCTCAACTTCTTCTAGCTTCCAGCTAAACTAGGCACTATATCTCAACTAGAGCATTCATTACCACTTCTTAGGTGTTAGGTAACATACACCTCCATGTATTATCATCTCATCTCAAACTCTAAGCTTGTCTTCATCAGGAAACTTTGAGCTCATCCTAATGGCAATCAAACTCAACCTTGTTTCAATTGCAAATTCCACATAGCTCATGCTAAAAACATCCTTATAAGATGGCTACCTTATTTCTCTTGATGTTTGTAATCCATGTATTATTGTTTCCACAAAGGTATGTTATCATCTCTATCCTCATACCTTGTATTAATGTTCCAACTTACATCATCTTTATCCCTGGTGTAAGGCATGCGTACTGTCCTATCTCTCACTCCCATAACAAGAAGAAATAAGCATTTGGCATCCGTCCAAATACAGAGTTCTTCCCATTCCAGGAGTAGAGATGGTACATCCCACTTTGCCAGTACACCTTCAAATCTAAGTTGAAACGTGCAACTCATGTCTCCACATCACAAACATCATGATATCAAAAAAATTTACTTCCATGGAAAACTGGTCTCGAACCTACTGGGTTTTACACACAATCCTTGGTCATCTTCTCAAGGTCTATAGGGTGTCGACACTTTTGGGATCATCCCTCTTCCCCTATGTATCCAGAGAGTGCCCTACTCATCTGCCCTTTGGGTCCCATGAGTTCATGAAGGTGATCAATCTCCTAACCCATGGCCCTTAGACAATGATAGCTGTTACCTCCCGACCCTATGGTCATGTGCAACTAGGGAATTAGGAAACTCCTTATTCCATCGGTCTTATCCCTACCTGACCCTAGGATAGACTTAGGATTCCATTATAGTACATGTCCAACTTAGAACCTTACCCAAGCCTTCATCATCTCTCTCTCTCTGCATTCTCGACTGACTTTCATCCCTTCATAGGGGTCATGGCAACCTGCCTACCTTGGTCAGGCCCCATACTGGTTACCTCCATGTTAACACATCCACATGCACTTAGAGATGGTTATCTATGGGTCTACATGTTCATTATCATTTCATGTACTTTCCACTTAGCTTCTCAAGATCCTATGAAACTTCTTTAGGTTACCTCAAAACCAGAAAAACTGGTATACACCCTACCAAAGGGTCCCTCTCCCAGGATGGGAGGAAACTACAACTCTTGACAACAAGGTCACAACCGTTCTTGGGGTTTACATTCACATGAACATGCCTAACCCAGCAGCTACTAAGGCACAAGCAGGTCACCTATTAAACCATGCTAGGTCATACTTGTTCTCTTTCCTCAACATTAGGTCAACTTAGTTGTGAGGGGTTCATCAAACCTACCTTTAACTTAAGGGGTTTCCTTTTCCTCTATACATGAAGAGTACCATGCTCGAAACTATAGAGACTCAATTCTCTTCATGAGCATTAGGTACACCACTTCCCCTCTTCGGCCAGGAACCCTAGGTTCACTTTTGGATATCCAACTACATACTCAACCTCTTAACCATGAATCAAGCATGTCCAAGGTATGTCGTGTACTCCCATGATCCTTTTATATGAGCAACACCTCAGAGTTGAGTCCTCCTCAAGGATAACCAACTAGGTATAAAGCCCCACAACTAGTTACTTGAACCTCCTCAGGGTCTAAGGCACTCTTTGTCTCATCTCAGCAGGTAAACTCCTATACCATAGGCACATAGGTTCCAGAAGCATCATCCTCTCTTTAGGGTTTGGTTCCTCTAAAGGAAACCAAGATATCATCAGCCTCCATGGATCATGCATGAGGCAACCACTATCCTCCACTTAGGTCACATTATCCTCGACTCTCCACTATTCCTCATATCTCAGAAGCTAAGCTTCCAACCTTCTTGCTGGGGTCCTACTCTCTCTCTCCAAAGCTAACTCCACATCTAGCCTTCCTACTAGAGGTCCTCTCTCCATGAAGGATCAAGCTCATGAGCATACCTCTACATGGGTGAAGCCTATGCTCGAACTTATGTTTGCTCAAGATCATCCATAGCCCTTTATGCTTACTTCATAGGCCCTCCATCATGATCTCTTGACCAAGATTTCATCCTACTGTCAGCACTACTGACGCACTCTGGGTGCAAGTTATATCCTACTTGCAACAACCCATAAGGTTTCCATAGGTTTTTCTCTAACCTCGTCCATGAAGGAGCTATCTGTCGTTCAAACATGCATGACCCTTCCCAGGGTTGGGTTGCAAAAGGTACCCGCTCATCAACTTCTCATGGTTCATATGGCATCCAAGGCATGTCTATCCAAATACCTGGTATACCACGACATCTAACTCATCATGTCATCTCTCTCTCTAACCTCCACTTAGGGTTAACATCATCCTTAGAGGATGTGCTAGGTCTCTACTTTAATGGAGATCTCTACCTCCAAGACTCACTTTCTCTACTCATCCTCATGACAAGAAGGTCTAGCCTCAGGTCTCTCCTGAGGGCAATGACAACTTATGTCATACGACCTAAGCATGTATCTATTCTTTTACGCTTACTCTATTAAGCTTATGTCCATGACAACTTATTTACATGCTTTTTATTAATTTGGTGGAGGATTTCTTAAACCTTATTAACCTTACCCATACCTCAAGAGAGTGAGGAGAAGAGAGGAAACCCTAATCCTTAAGGTCCTTAACAGAATTTGAGTTGAGAAGGGATGAATAAGATGAGAGAGTCCTAAAGGTGTCTTATTTAGAGTCATATCCTAAGACATCGGCTAGGCAGTCACACAATCCGGGAGTCTTCGTATTCCGACTAGTGGTGCGGAGGAAAATATTACCAGCCCCCGGTCGTGATCCTTTTCTAGACACCTCTGTCTTTCGAATAATCCTATAATAACTTCCTTGGGTTCTACGGAATTTGTAAAATTTAATAATTATTAAAGATTACATGAGGAAACTATGCTCTGATACCAATTGTAACGACCCCGCCTCCCGGTAACCCCCAATTAAGGGAGACCTGAAGGTCAGAGCCGTTATTCAATTAACATGATCAAAGGTTCAACAAATAATCAATAATAATTATGAAATTCTACTAACTAATTGGAATTTGGTATAAAAATTAAAACTTTACTTACCTTTAAAAACTTTGGAAATCTATCTATCCAGAGCTTGAATTATTCTATCTAATCCTCCTTGAACTTTATTTCTTATTTCCACAATGTGTCACTTTACTGTTTGTTCTTTCAACTGTTGTTCCTAAAATTCCGAAAAACAAAACGTCGGTCAATATATCGAAATATACTGGTATGTGGGAACAACCAAAATCTTGCAAATATGGCTAACAATTTAATAATCACAATCAAATTAATTAACAAGCCAATTTACACTTTTCAGTATGACATTCTCCACCGCTTTTGCCCTAACCCTGGCATATCCACCTTAGGGTTTCCTTTGCCAATGACTTAAGGCCACCTTCTCAATCCTGAGCTTGGTGCCTGGGGGGTCACCACTCATGGTGCCCACTAGTCATGCAATATCATAGGCCACCTTCTCATTCCCGAGCTTGGTGCCTGGGGTCACCACTCAAGGTGTCCATTGGTCTACCCATCTGGGCCTGACCTTTGGCATCATCCATCAGGGTGGCATGTAGGTGCGAGAATACATACTTCTATTTTTAATGTGATAATCATAGTGACTTTATGATTTGCAAGTATGAACATCCCACCGATAATTTTCATTCAATGCGATTAACCATTAGGAAAATCCTCGGGAAACTAAGGCGGTTATCCATAATTAACCACATACGTGTTAAGCAGACTTGAATGCAGAAATAACTCAACCAATCAAGAAATCAAGAAAGTACACATAGGTTGATCCTGAAAATGGCATCCAATATATCTATCATTACTCATGTCATCATGATCTATTACTCTTAGTTGTTTTCTAGGGTTATTACTTCTTTTAGAGTTTTGACCATAATTAGGGTTTCACTTCCTTTTTACTACTTTTACCTTACTTTTATCAAAATATCCATCAAACCCTAATTATCTCAGTTTATTTTCTATTAAGATCTTAAGATCAGATTTGGATCACCAAAAACCCTAATTTTCGGATTATTATATCCTTTCTTCCCTTTTTCCCTCACTTAGGGTTTCTAAGGGTGTTAATCAACATATTAGGTTTAAAACCCTAATTCTTGCAATTCCATCATTAAAATAGGTTACAATCTATCTTAATCATTAAACCAACTAATAATTCTTTAAATTACACACTTGTAAGATTAAATCTATTTTCGATCATTAATTAGGGTTAATACCCACAAATTAATACTTTTCCCATCCACAATATACACTTTTGCAAAACTATACAGATTTAGACTTCCAAACCATTTTTAAATTATTCCTTGTATTTTTCTGATAAATTTTCATGTATACATTTTTCTCATCATAGTTTTCTATCAAAAGATACATTTTTAGCAAGAAAAGCCCTTTTTCTGGAATATTTAACCGAGAGGAGATATCTACTAAAAAAACTAGGCCGCTCGATCGGTGGTCCATAGGACCACACGAGATCCAAGGGCCCACGATCGCGCACCTTACTAGAGATTAAACTTGCGGAAAAGGGCCAGAATACCCTTACCAGGTCAGCGCGAGCATGAGGGCAAAGGGGTCTTTACCCCTATTGCTTCTTCTACCTTGCGATCTCTGTTTCTCATGAGTGAAGCCCAACAAGGGTCAGTGCCAAGGTTGACTTCGGGATCTAGTCTCTCTCGGCACTAGACTAAGCCACCACGATCTCCGCCGCACTTCCATGAACTCAACCGTGGCCTCAACTACGCCTGTGCCAGCCGAAGTTGCTGGAACGACTAGGAGGAGTCGCCGACGATGGTCCAAAGAAGGTTGGCCAAGAAGGAGAGTGTTAGAGGAGGAATTGGCGGCAAGGACGGCTCTCATAAGCCTTATGCTATCTAGTGTAGAGGCACGTAGACTCGCAGAAGGGGAACATCCCCTTTTATAGCCCCTGGCTATGGAGGCGGCCAACCTGCAAACTTGAAAAAGGGGCTTCCTGAGTACCCCTCCCAAAGGTACTAAAACCTAGGATGAAACAGACCGATTTCCTCTCTCAGTTTCATCGAAGCAACTTCCAGATCTGCTCATCGATCGTACAAAAAGGAAATCGGTTTGGAAATCCCCAAGAAACGTTCTTCTTTCCTATTCCTACTCAAGGTAGACGAGAATACAGCTACCGTTGGATCTCAAATCCAACGGCTGTCTTGCCATGCGCCCAAAAACAAAAGTGACGTTCAATATATAAATTTCCTTTATCCTTTCCACTTTAGGGGATTTTGTAAAAAGCATAACTCTCAGACCGATTATCCAATTGTACCCAAATTTTGAGGGAAAGTCCATAATGACTTAATATACCTCTCTACAAAAATTGGGATTATTATCTCAAATAAAACATTAATTTTCTTTGATTGCAAGATATCTCTTAATTATATATATTTTCACCTATTTTCTCTTTCCTTTGCTATTAAATTATTATTTTGAGTTCCTTGCACCTCATGGAACCTTAATGGCTCGAAATCCCCTCTTGGGAATATTTCCTTAGACTCTTTCCTTCTTTTTCATCCCTTTTCTTATTATCTTACTTTTTCTTTCTTAAAATATCTCTTTTTGAAAATTTCTCTTTATATCTCTTTTATTTTCCTCTTTGATATTCCTTTTAACATTAGGAATCCTTGGAATACGAAATTCCACCAAGGATTATTCCATTATACCTCTTTTCACTTATTTTTCATATTTCATCCATGTTTTTAATTTCTTTCTTAATAAAGAAATACTTGATTAATCTTTTCTTTTCTTATTGCTTTTCTTTGCAACTTTGGACTCCTTGGAACCCAAGGAACCTAAGAGGCACGAAATTCATTCTTGGATTATATTTATTTGCCTTCTTGAGGTTTCTACCTCATCTCTCTTTTCTCAACAACTCAATTATTCATTACTTAATTGAATTTCCTTGTTATTGGGCCCAATAGCCAATAAAGCCCACAAATCAAACAACAAGGATATTTTAAATGAAATTCATTTATTCACAACAAATTATATCATTATTTGTCCAAATATCTTTAATATGAGAAATTACATCTATCCCCAAAGGAATCCAAAATTTGGGGTTGTAACAGAAGTAAATTTAATACCAAGATGATCATGATGTAGAGACATATGTTGCATGTTTCAACTTAGATTTGAAGGTGTACTGGAAATGTGGGATGTACCATCTCTACTCTTGGAACAAGAAGAACTTTGCGTTTGGACGGCCGCCAAATGCTTATTTCCTCATGTTATGGGGGTGAGAGATAGGACAGTACACATGCCATACACCAAGGATAAAGATGATGTGAGTGGAAAAGTTGCTATGATGTATGAGGATGGTTTACAAACACCAAGAGAACTAAGGTAGTCATCTTATGAGGATGTTTTTATCATAAGATATGTGGAATATATGAGTTATACAATGTTGAGTTAAATAACAAGAGGATGAGCTCAAAGTTTTCTTGATGAAGATAGACTTAGAGTTTGAGATGAGATAATAAGTGGAATACATGGAGGTGTATGACTTCAACATTACCTAATACATGAGGATGTGAGGTAGTAATGGATGCTCTAGTTGAGATGTAGTTGCCTAGTTTATCTAGAGGATGGAAGAGGTTGTTAGGTTAGCCCTAAGTTTGGAAAAGGAGATATGTTTGGCTAACACGTAGATGTAACAAGAACTATTGATCGAGTTAGTGGTTGCTTGGTTAGCCAGCCTAGGGCTTGTGGTGATAGAAAGATGGTTGTGGAACCTCAGATGCACTTCTCTGGAAAAGAAGGTGATGAAACCCACGACTAGAGTGTTTTAGGGTTTCTGAAGGATCGACCTTAAGGGATCATGACATACATGAGATCATGATTTTAAGTTCACCATACACCGTAGTACTACTAAGATAATAAGTAGTAGTAGTACTTTGGATGCCTAAGAAGTGTACGGAGTTGCATGTGGCTTGTCACCATGCATGTTAGGAGGTGAAGGACAAACACCAATAACCCATTGAGTTTATATAGAGGATAAAAGTCCTTGAGAGGGAATGGGAGTTCATCACTATGGATGTCGTGGTAAGTCTCCCATGGACCGAAGAAGGTCAAGGTGCAATATGGGTTATGGTAGATTGCCTTACCTAGATGACATAGTCTAAGAGAAAGAGAGAGTACTATCAAGGGATAGATCCGGTTGAACTACATGTAAGAGAGATGGTTCAACTACACCATGGTGCGAGTTCAAAGGTGCTTGAGTATGACCTAAAGGTTTACTTCCATGTGGTGGAAGTAGGTACATGAAGAATTCGATGTCAGTACAGTATATCACCCCTAACTAATGGTTAGTATGATCCAGACTAGAGGGTCTGATGAGAGCATGTGTTCTCATTTAGGATGATACATGGAAACATTTCTTGTCCTATGTAAGATGTGATGATAACCACCATAGCCAATATCGAGATGTAAAGAAGCTCTGTAAGGGATGTTGTGTCGGTCACCGCTTCATTAAGATGATGTTGGTGAAGGGACCTCACGAAGGTCAGAAAAAGACCACAGTGTGTGCATATGAAGTCACTTTGATCATGCGATGGCTGAAAGAGAGCCTAGGGGTGGCGTGAGTCATGAGCTGATGCAAAGTAGACTGACATGTAGTTCATTGTGGGAGAATATGTGATATGAAAATCCGACCCCTCTGAGCTATAGTTGAGAAAGATGAATCCTTGATACATGAGTCCATTTGAGATGGATTGGTGGAGTTATTTATGTTAGACCTTACCCCTCATGATAATGTGATGTGTGATGAGTTCCATGTGTCTAAGTGAGAGAACTATGTGAGGTACCTGAGCCATGTGCTGAGAAATGAACCTAGTGAGCCCCAAGGGAGGCTGAAATGTCCTAAGTCACCTGTGAGGATTATAGATCCCAAGGTGAAAGAACTCAGAGAAAAGAATATGTGATGATAAAGGTTCTTTGGAAGTGCCATGTATAGGGTAAAGCCACATAGGGGCCAATGGTGGATATGGAAAAGACTTATCCTGAATTGTTTGTATGCTTGATGGAATTTTGAGGACAAAATTCTTATAAGAGGGGAAGGATGTTACAACCTCAATTTTGCATATGTTTTCATAATTAAAATGTAACGATTTTATGAATATGGACTTAATTGAAAAGGTTGTATGTTTTGCTTCAAAGGATGGATTTCTTTGCAAATCTCCCTTTTGATAGGAATTTCGTGGTTCCTATTATTATATTAATCTAATAATGGATATAAAAGATAAGAAAAGAAGAAAATTCCAAATATTAGAAAAAGATACAAGATAATGAATATTAAGAAAAGTATTTATGAGAAATACATGGAAATATCTAGAAGGTGGCATTAATGGCAACAATTGTGTAAATTTTGTTTACATGCAATTTATAATGAAAGAAATAAGAAAAGAGAAATAAAAAGAAAAAAGATTTGCCTAATAAAAGGAGGAATATAAAAAAAGGACAAGTATAAAAGGAAAAGGCAAAAGGATATTTCCCAATGGGACATTTCATACCTTTGGGGTTCCTTGAGGTCCAAGGAATCCAAGATGATAAGATAATGGCAAAAGAAAGAGGAAATATCAATTGATTTGGTTTTATTAATAAATAACTTGCAACTAAAGAAAAGGAGTTATTCCTTTTGATTTTTGGCTCATATAAGCAGGGTGATTAAGGTTGTTTCGGAGGTGGAGCAAAGCTTCCGCAGGCTGTTTGCCGCTCAGTTCCTGTAGACAACAAGGATCTAGTTCTCGCTGCCATATTACCCCGACCACCGGACATTCAAAAATGGCATGAGTAATTGTTTCCTTTGCCATGTTGCATCTCGAGCAGCTTCCATCCACAATACAGTGTCTATCCCATAATCTGCCTTTTGTCGCCAGCCCCCCCGTGCAGGCTCACCATAGAAAATGAGAAACTTTTGGCAGTAGTTGAGCTTTCCATACAGTCCTCCAGACTTCATCTCTGTCCTCTATGCACGATCTAATAAATTCCTCCTTTCCCAGTACACACAACCAGTAAGCTGACTTTACTGAAAAACAACCTTTCGTGTCCGGCCACCACATCAGAACATCTTCAGGGAGGCGATAGCTAATGGGCGTCGTGCGGATACCAACTTGGATGTCTGCAGGGAATAACTCCTCTATGATATGGGAATTCCATCTTCCAGTTTCCATATCTATGAGCTCGTGTACAAATTCTTTATCTCTTGGTAGTAAATGATGTGCTTCCTGGAGGCATTTTTCCTGTCCCTTTACCCATTTGTCTGTCCAGATGTGAATGTTTCTCCCATTACCCACATGCCAGCTTGTGCCTTCAACTAGCACTGGTTTGGCTCCCCAAATACTTCACCATGTAAAACTCGGGTTGTGACCTCTACAGGCATCGAGAAGTGAAGTCCTTCAGAAATAGTGTGCTTTGAGAACTTTGTGAGCTAAAGTGTTCGTCTTTGTTAACAGCCTCCATGCTTGTTTGGCTAGCATCGCCTGGTTAAAAGTGTGTAGATCTCTAAAGCCCAGACCTCCATCTCTTTTTGGTTTACACAACGCAGCCCAACTCAACCATGACATTTTTCACTCATTGTTCTTTGCTCCCCACCAAAATTGTCCTATGCAACTGTGAAGCTCATCAATCAGACCCACTGACAGAAGGAATATGTTCATGACATACATAGGGATGGCTTGCACCACTTCCTTAATTAGCACCTCTTTTCCCGGCTTAGACAAAAGTTTTTCTTTCCAACCTTGAAGTTTTTTCCAAACTCTCTCTTTGATGTAGTTGAAGACATGTTTCTTGGACCTCCCCACTGCTGCTGGGAGCCCCAAGTATTTCGCATGTCTCTCTACCTCCTTTACTTTGAGAAGATCACGTAGCTCACCTTTCCTATGGAAAGGTACCCCTTTGCTGAAAACAACTTCAGTTTTGGATAAGTTTATTCTTTGACCCGATGCATGTTCGTACTGGCTAATAAGATTAGCAATTTTCAGGCACTCATCTTTAGTTTCTCTTGCAAAAAGGATGCTATCCTCTGCAAAGAAAAGGTGAGAGATGGGGGGTCCATTTCTACTGACCTTTACACCCCGAATATAGTTTTCACTCGTAGCTAGAGAAATGGACGTAGAGAAAGCTTCTGCACAAAGAATAAAAAGATAGGGGGAGAGGGGATCACCTTGCCTTAGGCCGCGGGATGGTAGTATCGTCCTGGACCGGTAACCGTTGATGGCAAAAGACGAACTCACAGAAGAGATACACTCCATAACCTTTCTTCTCCACATCCCACTAAAACCGAACTTTTCTTGCACAAGGTCTAGAAAAGACCACTCCACTCTGTCATATGCTTTAGACATGTCAAGTTTCAAAGCAATATTACCCTTCTTCTTCTTTCCATCCGTCTTCATCCTATGGAAAACTTCAAACGCTACCAAAGAATTATCTGTAATCATTCTTCCCAGAATAAAAGCACTTTGGTTTTCAAAAATCAGAGAATCCATCATAGGTTTGAGCCTATTTGCTAGAACTTTAGCAGCAATCTTATAGACCACATTGCAGAGGCTAATAGGTCTATAGTCTGAAATGGTACTTGGAGTTTCCACCTTGGGGATCAACACCACAAAGGTGGAATTTAGTTTGCCAATGTCCTCATGTCCTTTCCACCACCCCTTTATATAGCTAGAAACATCCTTTCCCACAATAGTCCAGTACTTTTGATAAAATAGAGGTTTCAAGCCATCCGGACTCGGAGCTTTATTTGGGTGCATTCCAGCTAAGGCCTCCTGAATTTCCTCGTCAGTGATGTCCCTTTCCAGAGAGTCATTCATGGAAGAGTCCACCTTCTGTTTCAAACCTCTAACTGCCTCCTCCATATCATGCGGTGAGCTGGTAGCAAATATATCCTCAAAGAAATCTAGCACCACAGCTTGGATGTCCTCCTCTTCTGACCGCACAACGCCCCCCTTGTCAAGCAGATGGTTTATATGATTTCTCTTATTCCTGTGAGAAGCTTTGTGATGGAAATAAGCGGTGTTTCTATCGCCAGCCTTCATCTCATTCACTCTAGCTCTCGCACACCAATATTCTTCATCTCGTCTATGCCACATCTGTAGTTCTTGAGCCAACTTTTCACAGTTTTGCAGCACCTGATTATCGGGCGGTTTCTCTTATTCCTCAGCTAGAAGCTTTTCCGTCTCCTTAATATTTTTCCTGATATCTGAGAAGTGATTCCTTGCCCATCTGTCCAGCTTTTCCCCACATCCTACCAGTCTATCCACCAAACCACCTATGTGATGCTCACGCCAGGTAGTTTGTATAGTCTCAGAACAACCTTCCTCACTCACCCACATCGGCTCAAAGCGAAAATAATGTTGTCTCTTCGTTTTTATTTTCGATATTCTATCCGCCGTGAAAATAATGGGGGAATGATCTGACTGATAAAAAGGAAGGTGTATAACTCTGCAAGACGAGAACAAGCTCCTCCATTCATAAGTAGCCACGGCTCTATCCAGTCTCTCCCTCACCAAGCTGTCCACGGTTTTGCCTTTTTCCCAAGTATATGGTCTGCCACTATAGCCCAAATCAAAGAGTGCACAATCATCCAAACTATCACGAAAATCTTGCATCCACCTTTCAGCTCTAGGGGGCCCACCTCACTTTTCATCATTTGACAAGATCTGGTTGAAATCTCCAAACATGATCGTAGGACTATCAGAACCTCTCATAAGGTGTCTCATAAGGTCCCATGTGTGAAATTTGTATTGTTTCTCAGCCCAACCATATAAAGCCACTGCCTTCTACTTTGTCTTCATTGTGTCATCCTTAACCCAGCACTCAATATGATGTGCCGAGTAGATTATAATGTCAACCTCCATATCTTTCCACCAAAGACCCATACCTCCCGATCTTTCATAGCTAGACAAGAAAATTCCTTCCGTGAAACTGCAGAACCTCTTCACCTCCTCAAGCTTTGAGTCAACTACCATAGTTTCTGAAAGGAAAACCATGTTTGGGCTCTCTCTCCAACACCAATTACGGAGAGCTCTCCTACTGTCGAGTTTGCCCATTCCTCGATAGTTCCAACTGAAGATCTTCATTATTGTTCACGAGCCTGGTTCTCGCCAGTGCCCGCTACTTTAAGTGTTGATTGAGTCACGACTGCCTCTACCCCTCCTTATTGGATCGATTGCTTTTTCAGAACAAAAACATTTGCCAATTCAGTATCCATTTCCATCATTGTATCTTCGTGTCTATTTCTCTTCCCCATTTGTAGAGTCTGCCTTTCTGCTTCCTCTGTTATGTTTGAGATACTTTACAAACACTCACAGGGTTGTTTGACCTTGCATGGTTTTGAGACTATTTGGTCTCTAAACAGTTTGAGATTATTTAATCTTCAAATGATCTTGAAAACCCCTTTAACCTTCAAACGGTCTTGAGACCCCTTTGACCTTCAAACGGTCTTGAGACCCCTTTGACCTTCAAACTATCTTGAGACCCCTTTGACCTTCAAATGGTCTTGAGATCCTCTTTGACCTTCAAAGGATCTTGAGATCCTCTTAAACGGTTTGGGACCGTTTGAGATAAATTAGGTTGAAACTGTTTGCACTCTAAACGGTTTGAAATCGTTTGGCCTATCTAAAGTTGAAACCAAACGGTTTGAAACAGTTTGACCTAGATTAGATTGAAATAGTTTGAACATGAAACAGTTTGAACTATTTGAACATGAAACGGTTTGAAACCGTTTGAACTAGGTTAAGTTGAAACTGTTTGATCACTAAACAGTTTGAAACTGTTTGATCATCCAATGTTGAAACTGTTTGACTTCTAAACGGTTTGAAACCGTTTGGCCACACATAGTTGAAACCATTTGATATTGTTGATCTAGAGGTGTGTGCTAAGATGATGTCATCATCATCAAGCTTCAGACCTCCATTTCTACTGTCCATACAACTGATGGATTCATTAATTACTTCAAGAAAATTTTGAGAAGAAGGAAAGATCAAAATATAATGCAAGATTGAAATCAAATAATAATATCAATGGGTTCAAGTTATATAACCCACCTTTAAAGCAACTTCAAAGCTCCAAGCTTTTCATCTTTAATGGTGAAGATAGCTCCTCCAATTATCCAAGGCACGTTCTCAGCCCTTTTGATGTAAAAGATTGCCAAAGTTGAGCATTGGATGGAAAAGAGAAAAAAGAATTGTAACTCGATTTTAGCCTTCAACGCAAGGTTAAAGATGACCATGGATCTTACCTTGAGCTTGGGAAACGATATCCTCCTTCTCCTTTGCTTCCTTGGTCATCGGCCTAAGTGGGGAGTGAATGTGTATTGCAAAAATAGCCTTTCAAGTAGTGGATAATTGAGTGTATATAATTGAATTCTTATGAGAGAGAAAGTAGGAGGGAAGTCATCAACTTTCCTTGCCACATGCCCCCTCCAGTTCCTTGTCTCCGAAGCTATTCTTCTTATCTTCAAATTCCTTTGAATTATCCTTGAATTATAATCGGCCATTAATCTCCTTAATAAATATAATACTATTATCCATTAGCACCTTTATTTTAGTGGACATTACTTTTCAATTAAAAAATGTAGGTAGATATTTTCACCTACTTAAGAATATCGGCGCCTCTCAAGGTATTTTAGCTGCCATTTCATTATGGAATTTCACCCATACCTTTTTGTTGATGGGCACTTCATTTAATTTATATATTTTTGCTACAAAATAATTTAGGGTTTCAATTATGCTTATTTCTTAATTATTTTATTATCAAGAATATCATTTCTCAAATATGGTTCAAACAAGACGCCCCTTTCTTTTTCTTTTCTCTAAATGATACCAAGAGACAGTAGGGACACTCTTGAGGTGGTATTTTACATATTCAACCCTAGGTTTTGGGTAATTTGCAAATCACACCAAAACTAGTATTCAATGTACAAGTATTATTCAAACAAGCCCCTTCTTGGAATTTAGGCTTCCACAAACCATCCCTTAGCATCCTTATCATTATTATGATGCTAAAGTACTTGAAAAACATTTATCATGTAACATTTTGCAAGGTAACCCCTTACATTGGGTAAATTCCACTTTAGTCCAAAACAAGCAAATATTGCTTCAACATTATTCAAATAGGACCAAAATTGAAACATAAGCTCTCCTTTAGTCTTAATTACTTTTCAAAAGATAAAAACAAGAATATAAATGACTTACTTAAGCAAAAATCCTAGGGTTAAGGCGTAACCCAGGTCAGGGATGTTACACCTTGATCCCAAACTTAACAAGTTAGGACACAGAGATCAGATGGACCCTAATGTCTGTCACATATAACATGTCCTTGATCAGTACGAATTTTCCATGTGTCCTCTTGATTATGACATTGCCCTTGTCAGTCATAGAGGAAGCACCAGAGTCGTCGATGACATCCTGATGATCATCCTCTCCTACTTCTGAGCATGTCAAAAAGGCATATAGTTGCCAATAACATGGTGTGATCCCCAGATTTGATGATTCAAATATGATTTTGAAAAAGATGTCATGTTGATCAAGCTGATGAACGCCAAAACTATATCCTTAGCCACAATGTTTTTTTGATGTCTTAGAATTTAGAATCACTTGCTTCTTCTTTACATTATATGCTAACTCTTTATTTAAAGTTAGTTTTTTTCATTATGACTATTTTGATCTTCAACCCACATGTGTGTTATTACATCACCTAGTGACATTATTTTGTTGTTGTATTTTAAACAGTAATGTTTCCAGAAAATATACAATTTTTAATTAAAGAACCGATAATGAATGACTAGGAACGATTATTCTGTTTTATTTTTAAAATCATCAAGTATCATCTGAAAAATCATGAGTTTGAGTTGTTGTTTCTGTCATTCATGCATACATTTAAGAAGTTTATAAAAGTATTATGTAATCATGACGGCAATGAATACATATCCATATAAAAGGAGGGTTTCAAAGCTCACCGGTGTGGGACGAAAACACATTTTTTGATTTTGTGATACCACTTGTATACTTCACCAGCTTCCACTGGCATTCCCCAACGAAACAGAAACCAACCCTTGACCCGCCTTGACCACCCAAATTTCCCATATGCATGATAGCCAAATCCATCCGAGTGACAGGTATATTCCGTTGATGTTCCCACAGAAATCATTAATATCAACGTAACCAACGAACGCGCCTTTAAGTTTTCCCATTTCACCATGACCCAGAAGAAGTCAGTTTATTGAAGAAGAGTTAATCTCCTGTCTGCCTCCGGTCTTATTTTGAACGTTGAAATGCGCACGCGATAAGTTCCGACTTGCGTAACTTTGAAATTGCTTGCTGCAGCCCAACCTCCAGTGCAAGCACTAGATATAGAGATCATATGATCCCAAAGGTAACTCCTCGGGATGATAGAAAGAATGGCATAAATCAGGGTAAAATAAGAGTGGTCAGCCAGTTAGCAATGAACAAATTATTTGTGCTTCAAGATAACGCCAGAACCGGATTCCTCCTTGTCCCATAGTAGTCGATTACCACGTGTGAACCATGAGCCTCAACCCTGTGGGAGTACTGGAAACCAAGCTTTTTTATTATAACAAGTAGCTTTGTCACTAGTGAACTATGGCTCAAGGATCGCAAATACATCAAATTTATGTGTTAGAACAAAATTCCTTCAGATAGCATTGGGTCTCTACCCCTCGGATCCCTTGCACGTTCCAACTGATAATCTAAATGGATAGCACATTAGGCCCTGTTTGGTTCGTCGTATTAAGTGCCAGATTGGATTATAATCTGTCTCTTAATCCGATCATGTGTTTGTTTAGCAAAATAGTGGAACGGGAAACGCATCTGCCTGGAAAAGAATCCCTGTCATACAGGATAAACGAAACCCGCACGATAGGCGGAAGGAATTTGTTAATCCGTCCTCCCATCTAAACTCTCCGCACTAACCGCACCGCTTTTTGCAGTCTTCGACTTCCAGTTTGCATTGCGGCTGTTAAAAACCAAATAGGGGGCTCAGCCCGAAACCGGTCTACAGTGATCTGAACGGCAGCAACATCAAGGTGGTCGACCACACAGAACCAGTCTGCGATGATCTAGGCGGAGGCACCAAAGGCTGTAGGCGACACGGAACCAATCTGTGATGACTGGGCAGCAACACCAAAAGCGTTCGGCAACACTGAGCCGATCAACAGGAATCTCTGGCAGGTGGGGAAAGCCAGTAGGCGGCGATCTCTGCCTGACTCAATAGCCCCGATGCTGATACTCGCAGTCATGGTTCTGCTGCATTCCGGAAGCCTATACATCGGCCTAGATATTCCACAGACAAACAAATGACCTTGATCTAGTAATCGATCCAGACAGAACGGTGCCATGTGATCAGGATGACTGTGTATCACTTGTTTTCCTGTAATTAATTCTGGATGCAGAACAAAGATGGATGATCACTCCGGCAACCAAAGCCATGACACATCCAAACATGTCATAGGAAAAGTAATATTCTGTCATGATCTCTTCCTTTCCCATCCTATTGGTAATGCAATCCGATCAATTTCCCATCCAGTGAACCAAACGAGGCCATTAAGAGGCGGCTTGCAGGTGGTCTATCAGACCTAGTTCTTCATTCATTACTGCATAATCTGCTTATCCTTTGGTCACATGTTCCAGATATTGGAAAGGGGTTACCTCCCTCTCCTCTTGGAATGAGGCAAGTGTGACCTCAGGAAGTCTCTGTTATGTTGTGGTCTCTATTGGTCATTTATCGTATTTTCGCGTCCTTCACAATTAGGAGTAACATATTTAACTTGCATAGATATACACGAGAATAGTATATACATTCGTCAACAGTTACATAAAACAATAATGGTTTAGGTGTCCAAACAAAAAAAAGATGGCCTCGCTAGTGAATATACATAGTCATCACTGTACATGCAGAAAACTCGATTACATGTTGACTTGTGAGATGCAAGGTTACACATGGTCAGAAGAAAAACGAAAGAGAAATAGAATACACATCTTTTGCTACATCGACAAGGATTAGGTCGTTGACTAATCATGTTCAGAGCAAGGCCGCCTTATTTTCTCCCGGCCCCAGTAAGGTGTTCTCAGAACTCCATAGGACAACCTTCCGCCATAAGCTTCCGAAACACCTTTGGGGACTGGACTGCTGTGTCGATCAGAATGTGGTTTTTTTACATCACTCCTTACTCTCCCACTCCTACTACCACGGTCATGGCGCGGCGTTAGGGGATAATTAGGCTCCATTAAAATGTCACCCTCCAGCATTCTTAGTACCTGCTCGCAAGTGTCAGGAAGACAGAAAAAATAAAAAGAAACAAAACAAATCAAAATGTGTTTCTTCATATATGATAACTCTTGGCTGATTATCGGATTTGAAGTCACCTGTGACATTCGTGGCCGAACATGGGGATCACGTCGAATACACAAAGAAGCTGCGCGCAACATGCAACGTACTTCTTGGTCTGAATACTTGTGTCCCAGACGTGGATCCAGAAGCTCCGTAACAGCATAATTATCCAATAAAGGACGGGCCTGAACAAATAAACAGCAAGGAATTTAGACTTTTGGGAAAAGATAGCAGCTAGTAATTCGAAGATCCAATATCATGGTTTTAGGTTGAACGGTGGCTTCTATGCAATTATGGCAAATAGTTCTATGATACTGTAAGGTCATCCTTACCCATTCGGTGAGACACTGTTGACCCTTAGGTCGGTTGATGTCTACTGCTTTTCTACCAGTGACCAGTTCCACTAATACAACACCAAATGAATAAACATCTGCTTTTTCTGTAATTTGACCACTCTGAGCATACTCAGGTGCCAAATAACTGAAGTTCAAAAAAACAGTCAGCACATTTGAACAAGCTAAGAAAAAAAATCAAAAGGCTTATTATTAAGATAAGCATTACCCAAAGGTTCCAATTATTCTGGTGTCAACACCAAGATTTCCATCAGGTTGCCATCTTGCTAAGCCAAAATCTCCTACCTGTATTCAGTAGTAAATTCAACAGCCAATTATGTGTGAGATGAAGCACTGGTATATTCAATGCAGCAGTCGATTTGTCAAATAACCAGGGGAGCCAAACGAAAACATAATTGGATACAGCTACTAGTGTGGAAGACTTCTATAAATGGGAAGCAACCATTAAAATCAAATGGTTGAGATTTTAATGAAATAATAACTAAACCTGGAACTCTAAAATTTCGAATTGAGTATCTATAGCTGGGCAAGAGAAACAAAATCCAATTTTCTTCTGATACCATATTCAGCATGGTAAAAAAAATGGAAGTCGTCTCTGTCCAGCTTATTAAAGGCAAGAGAAACAAAATCCACTTTCTTCTGACACCATATTCGGCATGGTAAAAGAAATGGCAGTCGTCTCTGTCCAGCTTATTAGCACTGTACACGTAAATTAAAGTGTGGTAAAATCTTAGTCAACTAAAACTTTTAGCCACAAATTGTTGCGTAGTTAAGATCAATGCATAGACTAGGATGCTGGGTTTATGTATTGTTTGACCATTATTTACATCAAAACTTATATTGATAGAAATATCGGTGCAATAGATAGATCGTACTAATTTATTAACTGTATACAGGATACATCCTCATAGAATATACATAAAGTAATCAAATTAAATTCTCGACTACTTGAAGAGCTAGATCATATTCAGACCTCTTATTTACAAAGCAAAAAACTTTTAACAAACTAAAGATTGGTATTATGTATAAATATGACTTTTCACAGAAATGCTTATTATGGTGCATTTACTAGCAGACGTACGTTGAGCACGGAAAGCCTTAATGATTTTCCTGTAAGGTGAACATTACAAGTGAGATCGAGACACTTGACCATGTGAATAAGTACAGCATTAATAGCCGTTATGTTATCAGTTGGTCACTCGGTTTACTGACTAATTGCTTCGTTGGTGGTAATTTCATGCAAGAATCAGTATTGTATAACTACAGGAACCAATAGTAGTAATCCCGTTTGAAAATGAAGATCAATGCAAATGATAGCAATAACTTGATCATTATGATCTATCATTATGCTAATGTTGCAGTCAACATCAAAGCCACAAATCAGAGCGGTAGTCCGCCCCATAACATGTTTGAATATGCACAGTAGCACCAACCTCTCATCTAATAGGCTACAGAGCATAAAACATAGACATATACACTAAAATGGCGAACTTAAATAGACAGACAGACATGGGAAAAAGAGAGTATCATTTATGTGACGAGAAACTCACTCATCAAAAGTTTTCATTATTATGTCTATCATAATGCTTCCTTCTATATTTGGTTGCGAAGTAAGATTATTAGATGCTTTTGCAAACATCTTTTCTTCAAATCTTGATGAAGAATTGAGATTTTCGTAAGATGTTAAATTTAGATATATGGAAAGAATGTCATATTCAGTATAACAACGAAACGGGTAAGAGCCAATACATATTTCACAATGTTTATGTTATGTTTTTTTAATCCACCATTGTGAACTCTGTGTTTCTTCGTGAAAGCTTTATCAGTTCCATTGCAGCAATTTATTCTTTAGGATAACAATAGTAAGAAAAAGAAAGTACCGAACATTAAAGGGAATAATGAACCAAAAGCAAAAGGCACTTTGTGAGTTTCGCAAACACACTCATGATATGCATTTATTTCTAAAGTCAGAAAACATTTTGCAGCATCCAACTCATATCAAAAAGGTCTCAGGAAAATATTGATGCATCAGACGGTTGTCGTTCAAGCTCTGTAGTGTTAGAGTGTCTATTTACTTAAGTGTTTTAATCTATTTACGTAAGTTCAGTTTAGTCTATATGTAATATGGGCCCAATTGTGTATTGACCCATTAGATTTTGTTTGTGTCTGTATGTTTTTCCCCTCATCCTATTTATAGGAAAGGGTGGTTGTCTCCTATCCTATCAATAAGTAAGAAAAAAAATATACACGAGGGATTTTCCCAACTCATCTCATTTTTCACATGGTATCAGAGCAGTCGGTCATGTGTTGCCCTTAATCATAAGAGAGAGAGAGAGCACAAAGGAGAGATGCCTCCCCTTGCGGGCGGCCGCCACCACCGCTAGGCGTTGTTGATGGCTGCCCGCAGGGATTTTCCATCCTTGCTTCTCCTTGAAGTCATCTCCTTTGAGCCGTCTCTATCTTCATCAATAAAAAACATCCTATAAAGTTGTTGGTATCCAGATCTACAAGGTCCTGCATGCCTCCGCCAACCTTGCTTGCTAATGAAACCGCCGCTATCCTATTTGCCGTCATCATCACAGATCTACTCCGCTATTATCTACTCCCCGCCACCGTTCTACTCTACGCCACCACCATCGAGATCTAATCCAAAATCTTGGATAAAGATCTATCTTTTTTGCTGATATTGGGGATACATCGTCCATATGTTGCTATAGTGGAGATCCGAAAGGATTTTTTCTTCTTTTGCTTCTGTCTTTAGGGATTTTTTGCTGATGTTCGCCGCTAACATGGCGTGTAGCTTCCAAACACAATGTGTAGGTGGTGTCTTCTTCATTCGGGACTTCGTTCACAGCTTACAGACACGCATGTCGCTTTTTGACACGACGTGTTACCTGCACTATGACACGGCTTGTTGACTACACTCTGTCTCGAGGATCTGTCAACTGACACAGCATGTCGCTCAACCACACAGCGTGTCGCCTGCTTCTTGTCGGCGCTGACTACTGCTATTGTGATATCAGACACGGCGTGTCTTTTCAATGACACAATGTATCCAATGCTTCTGGTTGCTACATCTTGGCGTGCTACAATGATTCTATTATATGGCAGATGTATCTATATATAGCGTGTCCCTTCTTTATCCTTACTAACAACAATTATCTTCCCTATTTTAGCATTTTATATTTTTTTACACCCTCGGTCTTTTAGCCCTACTTACCTTTTGCCTACCTTTTCAATACTTGCCCACCATTTATTTTTTGATTTAATCTAAAAGAAGTCGGGTCATAAAAAGATTCATTTATTTTTTTATTCAGATCTGTGTAATTGGGTCATGTTGCATATTGACTCGCATTATCGGTTACCTCCACATATTTGCTTACACAACCCTACATCTACCATTGTTTTTTACTCTCTACTGTAACCACTCTCTTGACTCTTTTCGTGGTTGGCGTGAGGGGGAAAATAGAGGATGAAGAGTAGAGGGAAGAGATGAGATGGAGGAGAGATGAGAAAGAAGAAGAATTTAGTTATGATGCTATATGCATCTTCATGCACTTTTTATTCTATGAATCTTCGTGCTACATGTGAATGTAAATTGCAAGGCTGCTTGCAATGCAGCTTGTGTGAGGGTTCAAAACCACTTACCCTTTTATTCATAGAACAGGAGAAATTACATAGAGGTCCAGCAATAAATAGAAATTACAAAAATCATAATATAAAGAAATATATTAACACTCCCCCTCAAGCTGGAGCGTACACATTGTGTATGCCTAGCTTGTTGCAAAAGCTCTAAAATGTTGCTGGACTCAATGGCTTTGTGAGGACATTTGCAAGTTGATCTTCAGATTTGACATGCGGAGTCACCACCTTGCCATTCTTGATCTGATCTCTGATGAAGTGATAGTCAACCTCTATATGTTTAGTGCGCTCATGGAAGACTGGATTCTTGGCAATGTAGATAGCAGTCTGATTGTCACATTTGAGCTCTATGGGAGACGAAACAGAAATCTTTAACTCAGAAAGTACAGATTGAACCCACTGCAACTCACAAAGGCATGAGCCATTGCTCGATACTCAACTTTCGTGCTTGATCTAGCCACAACGCTCTTCTTTTTACTTTTTCGAGGTGATAAGGTGATTTCCCAGAAACGTGTAATACCCAGAAGTAGACCTCCGGTCATTGAGATTACCAGCCCAATCTGCATCTACATAACCAGTAAGAACAAGAGTAGACACATGAGTCTGGGGTCTATAGTAGGTGATCCCCTTAGCGGGTGCACCCTTCAGATATCTCAGAATACGACAAACTACCATCCAGTGTGACTGTTATGGTAAGCTCATATGCTGCCTCACCACACCTACAACAAAAGAAATATCAGGGCGAGTAACTGTGTCAAGTATATCGACTTCCCAACAATTTTCCTGTAGTAGCCTGGATCTGGATAATTAGTATCATTTGTCATCTCCTTGACATGGTAGTCCATAGGAGTAGACACCGGCTTGGATTCACTCATGTCAGCTTCATGCAGTAAATCCAACACATATTTCCTCTAAGACAAATTAGTGCATGCATGAGATCTAAGTACTTCAATGCCCAGAAATATCTCAGTTTGCCCAAATCCTTTGTATGAAAGTGCCCCTGCAATCCTTCACACGTGATATGCTTGTAGAATCGTTGCCCGTGATAACTATATCATCAACATATACAACAATAATGATGGATCCAACAGAAGAGTTAGAATAAAATAAGGAGTGATCAGTCACAGAATGAGAGAAGTTCATCTTTAGCACAACATCACTGAACTTGTCAAACCAAGCTCTAGGAGCTTGTTTCAACCCGTAGATGGCTTTTTTCAAACTACACACCTTCTGACACTCCCCCTGAGCAACAAAACCAGGAGGTTGCTCCATGTATACCTCTTCTTGTAGATCACCATGGAGAAAGGCATTCTTGACATCAAGCTGAAATAGAGGCCAGTCAAAGGTAGTAGTCAGAGAAATAAGAATCCTCACTGAATTCAGACGAGCCACTGGTGAAAATGTCTCAAAGAAATCAACTCCATATGTCTGAGCATAACCCTTTGCCACCAATCTAGCCTTCAACCTCTCAACTGAACCATCTGGATTATGTTTTACTGTAAATACCCATCTGCAGCCCACAACATTTTTCCCTGGAGGTAAGTCAATAAGATCCCAGGTGTTGTTTTGTAGAAAAGCAGACATTTCCATATGCATCGCCTGTTTCCAGCCAGTATCCTTCATAGCATCAAGATGATTTCTTGGAATAAGCACAGAATCAATCCCAAGATCAAATGACCATGCCTGCTTGGATAATTTCGACAAACAACACACATTTACAATAGGATGTCGATTAGTACAGGAACCAGTACCTTTACGAACAGCAATGGTAACATCAAGGTCAGATGGTTCTGCAGAAATCTCTTGAGTAGAGGAAGATGGGGAAGGCTCAGAGACTGGAGTCGCTACCTCCTCTGGATCATGTCTGCCTCGTCTTCTATAAACATGTTGATATTGTTGAATTAATGTATCACTTGTTGGGTGCTCTTCTTGAATGACAGTATAGTCAGGAATGATAGGTGGCATTCTCTCACCGATGCCTGATGGTGGCACTCTCTCACTTTCACACAATTGCCCCCCCTTACTAGGAACACTAGAGAAAAATGGTGTGGATTCATGAAAAGTTACATCCCGAGACACAAACATATGGTGGAGACTGGGACAATATCACTTGTATCCTTTGCTAATGTTGGAGTACCCAAGCAAGAGAGTCTTAATAGACCTAGGGGATAACTTATCAGCCTTAGGATCAAAATTGTGGACAAATGAAGTACACCCAAACACTCTGAGAGGAACAAGGAAAGGTGGATCTTTTGGACGTAAGATAGAAAAAATGAGTACGTCCTTGAAGCACCGAAGAGGGTTGCATGTTGATCAGGAAACGGGTAGTAAGTAAAGCATCAGACCAGAACCTCTTAGGGACATTGGATTGAAACATAATAGTCCTGGTAATATCAAGAAGATGACGATTTTTGCGCTCATCTACTCCATTTTGTTGAGGTGAGGACAAGACGTACGATGAATCATGCCAACAGAGCTACAAAAACCAGCCATAGCAGTTTGAACATATTCCAAGGCATTATCATATTGAAGAATTTTAATATTGCAATCAAATTAAACTTTTATTTCTTGATGAAAATGCTTGACAATGGATAACACAGACTCTCGACTCTTTAATAAATAAATCCATGTCATGCGAGAAAAATCATCCACAAAGGAAATAAAATAGAGAAAACCATTATAACTATTGGTCTTTACAGGACCCCAACCATCACTATGGACTAACTCAAAGGGACAAGATGTCCGTTTATTGACACGACTGGGATAAGACAGTGCATGACGTTTTCCCAATTGACAGGACTGACACTCTAAAGAAGACACTTGGGACAACTCAGGCTCTAACTTTCTCAAGCTCTCCAACAACGGATGTCCATATTTGTAGTGTCACAGTAAGGAAGAACCGCTCAAAAAGATAGCTGGAGCAGGAGCAGATACTTGGCGAGGCAGACTGTCACCGTGGAAGAGGTAGAGATCACCTTTCCTAGGCCCCCCACCAATCGTCCTCATACACTTGAGATCATGTAATACAAAGCAAGAAGGCCCAAACGTCACTATATAGTTCACAATATCAACTAATTTTGCAACAGAGAGAAGATTAAAAGGAAATGCAGGAATATAGTAAACTGATTTAAGATTAATTTTAGGAGTCAGAGAAATAGATCCACTTGCCAACACTCTCCTCGCTGAGCCATCTTCTATGGTCACAGATTTGTGAGGAATATGTGAGTCAATGGAGTGAAGTAATCTCCTCATGCCGGTCATATGCTGGGATGCTCCAGAATCAACCACCCATGAAGAAGTTGAACCAGAAGCCAGTAGAGAGGTAGCCTGATTACCAGTGGTAGAAGCCAGATTTGTAGAGGAAGAAGAGGATCCCACAATCATATGTTGTGTAGCCAGAAGAAATCTATCACATTCTTCCTTTGTGAGTGTGATTCTAGAAGAACCAGAACTTGATGTAGATGGCTCAGAAGACTCAGCAGTACTTGCATAGTTTATTGCCCCCACAGGTGGTGCAGCAAGTCTTCCATGCTTCTTCCGACACTTCTCAACGGTGTATCCAGGCTTGTCACAGAATGTGCACTTGGGACGTGCTCCACGTCCTCGTCCCATACCTGTACGGCCTCCTCGAACTACAGGGGCTACAGATGCATGAGAATCTCCAGAAGGCGAGAATGTTGTAGAATCAACTGGTTCAAAATTTGATTGTAGAATTCTCGAGTAGGCTTCTTCCAGGCTGGAATGTTTGCCAGAAGCGAGGGTGACACTGCGGGCCGAACTGCAAGACGAATTCAGACCCGATAGAAACTTCGCAGTAATCAAGTCATCTCTGTCTTTGACCTGTTCTTGGACAGTCACTGGATGATAAAAGCTCAACTCTAGAGCAATACCTTGGATCACTCCGAAATATTTTTCTAAAGGCTTGTCTCCCTGTCGTTCAGCGAAGAGTCGATCATATATCATAAACTGACGAAGAGCATTCTTTCCCTGAGAGTAATGCTTCTTCACAACATCCCATATGTCTTTGGCAGTAGTATAGAACATGAACCTAGCAGCAATAGCAGGTTCCATGCTCCAGCATAGCCAGGTCTTCACCAGACTATTATGACGTTTCCATTCAACATAGCCTTTATCAGTAGAAGCAGGAGGATCAAAATCAACATACAGTGCTTTATCTCGGGATTCTAACATTGTATGGACAACATTCATCAACAAGAAATAATTTTTCCCGTTAAGCTTGATGGAGGGGATAGGCGACATCTCGTTGTAGATGGTAGATGCCTTGGTGTCCTCCATGATTTAACGGATAGATAGAGTGACGGAGAGATACACGTCACAGAAGAATAGAAAGTGACGGAGAGATATATGTCACGTCAGAAGATTAGAAGTGTTTCTGACGCATCCACAACCCCAATCGGAAAATTTCCTAATCACACATGGAGATGTGATTAGGAATTTACTGCTTACAGACAGAGCCTCCGGTATAAGTTTTAACGAGCCGTCTTACGTAGACTCTGCCTTCGGAGTCAACTGGAGGAACCATAGGCTGCTGACAGGCGGTGGGCCTGCCTAGAACCGGCGGCTACATCGTTGTCCTGGCTGGTGACTGTTGCGGCCGCAAGATCGGCGGCGGTGGCTGCCCTTTTGGGTCGGTGACAGCTGCTGCCCTCCTAGGCGTCGGCTGCCAGCGGGGCTCCACGGCTGTGCGGCGCGGCTGTGTTGCCCTGCGGTGTGGCTGTGCTGCCCGACGGCGTTGCGCTACTACTTTGCGGTGGCCAGCGTTGCTGCTTTGTGGTGGCCGACAGCGTTGCACTGATGCTTTGCGGCGGCCGGCGGCGTTGCGCGAGGGAGAAAGAGGGGGGGAGCGGCGCGCCCTAGATGGAACCCTAGGAGCCCTGCTCTGGTACCATGTGAACGTAAGTTGCAAGGCTGCTTGCGATGCAGCTTGTGTGAGGGTTCAAGACCACTCACCCTTTTATTAATAGAACAGGAAAAATTAAATAGAGATCCAGTAAAAAATAGAAATTATAAAAATCATAATATAAAGAGATATATTAACACATACTATATGGATCCTTTTGCTACTAGTAGTGTTCCTTTTCGTCTATGTTGATCCTTCTATTGTTATGTGGGTTGTTAATGATAGTTTTGTTGCTATGTGGAGCTTTTTGCTGCTATTATTGATTATTCATCATCTACCTCGACTGATGCAATGAAGTTACATACTGGGACGTCATTCTTGCTACTTGTGCTATGATTAGCACATTTTACTTGTTGCTTTTTGCTTTTTTACTATCTGTTGTCCGTGCTCTATTTGCACGTTGACTTTCAACTGTGGACCAACACTCTCTGGACTCTGAACCAGCACCCTCTGTACTTTGACGTCTGCTACTATGATGAATACTTTATGAAGAGGGAATATGGTGAAGACTTTTTGTTGTTGACTTAAATGGAGCTTCGTCTACATTACATATTGGAGTTATTTATTTGTTTGCTAATTTGCACACTGGTCTTCTGTCTGCCTACATCGTCGACTTTTGCTTCTGTGCGTCAACACTCTCTGACTTGTCCATGCTTTGCGCACGTCGACTCTCTACTTGTCCATGCTTTATGTGCATGTTGACTTTCTGCTACTGTGATCCAACACTTTGTTTCGTCCGTGCTTTATTTGCACGTTGACTATTTCTACTTCTTGTGACCTAGCACTCTCTAGGACTTGTAATCCAACACTCATTGGCTACGTCGACGACGACCATGGAACTAAATGTCATCGACATGGGGCAAAATTTTGCCGATAATGTCGATGTCGACGGTCGGCGACGTCGAATCCATGTAAACATCCTTATTCCACAATATCCTCGACATTTCGTCGAAGTTGTCGACATTTCCCCATATGTCGGCGAAGTTGATCCAAGTCCATACAAAAATTCCACAATGTCCTCGACATTTATCAAAGTCGTTGAAGTTGGCGACATTCTTCTGGTATTTTGTGGAGTTGGTTGTGTAAGGGGGAAAAAGTGTTGGAGCTTGAGGTAAGATGATTTTGATGTTATCTTTTACTATTCTAAGCTAACAGTAATAGACCGACCCTCTCTCTGCTAAATCTACCATAGATTTATACTATTTTTATGTAGTTTGTTTATTGTCACAAACTTTATATATGGAAGAACACCGTAGTTCGGAGAAGACTGTATGTAAGCGTGCATTTATCTACATATGTAAACCTGTATGGATGGCTATATGTAAACATATATTGTGTTTTTTAGCTAGATTTGATGAAATCTGTCGATTTTCATCACAAAATGACTATTTTTAGCTTAATTTTTGTCAAAGTTGCATCAAAGTTTGGTTGTAAAAATCCTCGACATTTCCACAAACTTCCATGTCTACACCTGTCGAAGTCGGCTCGAAGTCAAAGTCTTGTTCCATGACGACGACTATAATGAAAATCTTGGTGCCTAATTGCTACTCTTTCTTTTGCTCTAGATGCCATTATGATAATCAAGAAGCCTCTATGCCTGCCTAGATATTTACTGCTTTGGAGTATCTACTTGAGGGGAGTCTTTGAGTATTTGAGTACTTGAGTGATTTATTGTGACATTGAGGGGGAGAAATTCTTGTATGGGCTTGGTTATCTTTTATTCTGTTTAGTCTGTATGTTTGCAAGCTGACTTGGGATTCTCCCAAGCTCCATCTTGAGGGGGAGTGTTAGAGTGTCTTTTTACTTGTGTTTTAGTCTATTTAGTTAAGTTCTGTTTAGTCTATTTGTAATATGGGCCCAATTGTGTATTGGCCCATTAGGGTTTGTCATTTGTCTGTATGCTTCCCCCTTATCCTATTTATAGGAAAGGGTGTATGCCTCCTATCAATAGGCAATAAGAAAAATCTACACGAAAGGGGATCTACCCCACTCATATCTTTTTCACATGTAGCAAAAAGGCAAACATAAGAATCATGAAAGTTAAGAAATGATATAACAATATCAACACGTCAATTGTCACCGCTATTTATTGCAAATTCTCTCTTATATTGGTTCATTATTGTATCCACAAGCCTTCTATGGTTACTGATGATCAACGAACAAAAAAATATTGAAATATATATACTAAACTGGATATCACAAGAAATATAGTCTAGTACTGCACGGGAAGTTAGACAATAGATATTAGTCATGCAAGCTTTTTGATGAATTGGTGAGCAATTTCTTGCTAAGAAACTTATTAAACACATAACTCACTTGATCTGTTCGGTTTTACTAAATGAACAAAGATAAATTGGTCAATCACGACCTTGATCAAAAATTGCCAACCAACCTCTATATGCTTATTATCTCATTGAATATTAAATTATTAGAGATAATGATAGAGGTCTTATCCCAAGGAAGAAACCTCATTATCAGATTTTCACAATGCAATGAGCATATGAGATGATTTCAAACCAAATTTTGGCAAGGATACTTTATGAACATTAACTCGTTAGAATGTCATGGCTCTAAATTTAATGTACCAAATTACCAATGGATGGGACAGCCAAATTTTGTTTCTTTGCTATATTCCTAATAACAAAAACCAGAGACTTCTTGGGAAAAGTCACGATTTTCCCATGACGTTATTTGTTATGCGGATGCTCTTTTGGGATAAAACTCAGTCGGTGACTTTTCATGATTTTAACAATTTTTTAAGAGCTCTCTCGATTTATTTGATTTAGATATTAAACTTGTATTTCACATTAAATTTGGAAAAAAAAAACGAGTTGCACCATATGGCATGTAACTCGCCCCAACATCAGATATACCCCTCTCCCTCTCCCACACTATTACTTTAGAGGTTTCCTCTCTACACCTTGGAAAACAATAGCCTCTTAATCTATGACGGAATCTTCCATGTCCTGCACACACACATTTACGTATAGATATATGTGTACATACATACCACGCTTAATGATAAAAAGATGTGCATATATATATATATATATATATATATAGAGAGAGAGAGAGAGAGAGATAGGAGTTATATTACTTGTGCAGGTAACTTGCCCATCCCTATCTGGTTACAATTCACAGTAAATAGTTACAATACGTGAATATATACATTTTTTGTTTAATAATCATGTTCAATGTTGTTACCTAGAAAGCATGGATACTTCCCTGGGACTATTGTGGCCATCCTGGACACGTGTCTGACATACCGTGGATGCGGCTAGACACGACTCAGATGTGTCCACTTTTATTTAATCTAGGACACTCTGTGGACATGGCATGGACACGTTGTGGAGACAACATAGTCCAAACCAACACCTTATATAAAGGAAATATAAATATGATGTCTCATCCCTCCTTCCTCTTCATCAAGTACACTGTCGCCGCCACCTATATCACTATATCTCTCCTCCCCTTCTATTAGACTATTAATAATCTATCATACATCATTGTTGTAGATATAGATTCATCATTTTTACAAAGCATGTTCTAGGAATTTGACATGCAAATTCATTATTATTCATCATTCCCCTTTTACACTTATTTTGATGATATGTTGCAAATGTAATGTGGAATGATTGTTCCCAAGGTATCAGAAAGTGGGAAGCGGGAGGCGTGCAGACGGCACCATGTAACCGATTAAGCGGTAGGCGGGTGATTAAGCGGGCGATTTTTGAAAAAATGGGTGTCTAAATTTTATATATTTTAATACAAAATTACATGTATGTGTATATAAAAAATATATTTCTAAGGAACTTCTATACATATCTAATCAGCAAATCAGTAATTAACTAAGTATTCATCAATACTTTACTATTAATCAGTATCTCTAATCACTAAAATCAGCAAGTAGATCAGTAATTGTAAATAACAAACTATGAATTATTAATTTAAAGTAATACTAACCAGTAGTACCAATCATTAATCACTGAAAGCAGCAAGGAAATCAGTAAAACTAATCATGCATTAGAAGTATAATAGAGCAAGATGATATTTACTTAGATGCATTACAGCAGTACCCAATTATTATAGCTTACACACAAAGTATGCATTCTAAATTAGGACTAGCTATATCATAGAACATTTAATGTATACAAGTTTCATATATTATAGTCGACACTACTTGGACTATGTAATTAATTAATGTTAGATGCTTACACTAGTATTTTTAAACAAAGCGGGAAAAAAGGGCAAAAAGCGAAAAAAAAAGCGGGAAAAAGCAGGTGAGACGGGCAAAACGCGGGCGATTATGTTCAAAACGCTTAACCGGGCGCTTAGGGGTTGTTCATATATGTCCTTATTTATATGTCTTTATTTACTGTTATGTTATTTTACATTTCTATATGGACCTCACTGTAATTGTACCACTTATATAAATATCAAGGTACACACATTGTGTAACCTTACGTTCTCCATTTTCTCTGTTCTCATAGTACCAGAACAGGCTTAGATCCAGAGCCGACGCTCTTCCCCTTCCCTCCCTCCCTTTCTCTCTCTCTCTCTCTTTCCCCCCGGCCGCCCACCCCCCCCCCCCCCCCGCCGCGCGGCAGCCGCCCGTCCGCAGCCCGCCGCCGGCCGGCCGCCGGGCAGCTCGCCAGCCACTGGGCTCCGATCTGCACGTGCTTGTTTGGTGGCTTGAATCCCGACTGAAGGACACCTTCGGATCTATTTTTCTGCCTATCCGTGTAGGCCGTTGAGCCACCGGATTTTCTGCAGCACTGCGGCGTAGCCCGTATGTAACTGGTTCGTCCAGTCTTTTATCTGTGCCTACTGCCGCCTAGCTGAGGAACTAGGTTGTTGTGTTCTGCCTGTACCTACGCGTTTTTCTCTCTGTCGGCAATTGGTGATCTGCCTGCTATGGCGTCTTCACACAAGAATCTGCGTCGTCAAGTTACCACTATTAAACTGGATGGGAGAAACTACCAACATTGGGTGTGTTCCATGCAGATCTATGTTAAATCTCAAGGGAAATTGTCACATTTGACGCGCGATCCACCTCCTGTGCCTGCTACAACTGCCGACTCCAAAGATGTTAAAGCATATGATGACTGGGTTAAAGATGATTCTACTGTTATGACGTGATTTTTGAATAGTAGTGAGACAAAAATTAGTGTCACCCTATTATACCTACAGACTGCCAAGCAGATGTGGGGTCAGCTTGCTAGTACCTACTCACATAGCCAGAATCCAAAGAAAGTGTTTGATATTAACAAACAGCTCATTCGTCTGCACTTCTCGGGATCTGATCTTACTGACTACTTTTCTGCCTTCAAGGGACTTTGGGGGGAATTGGAGGCCTACCATATCTTGTCTACTAATTTGGCTACTATGCAATGTCAACGTCAGGAGTTGCAAGTAGTCCAGTTCCTATGTGGCTTACCTGACTCATATGTTGGGGTTGTGGATCAGATTCTGGCCAGTGATCCACTACCTACTCTATAGAGTGCTTTTCAGCGTCTACAGCGTCTGCCTGCATCCTCATCTGAGACATCTACTGATACTGGCGATTCCACTACACTTGCTGCGATGTCTGGTCGTGGTCGTGGACGTGGTTGTTCTCACGACACTCGTCCCCCTCTTGGTGCTGGAAGGGGGAGGAACTCTTTTGGTCGTAGAGCATCTTCTGGACCTCCTGTTGCTACACGTCCTCAGACTGGTCAACGGTTCTGCAGCTTCTGTGGCCGGTCTAATCATATTGAAGAGAAATGCTGGGAAAAATATGGAAAGCCCGCCTGGGCTAATGCAGCTTCTGATACTCATACTACCAATGAGGTAGTGCCACAGTCTACTACTATTGACGCATCCAGTTCGACTACTGCCGACTTCATCCGTGCTGAGGTGGAGCGTCTACTGCTTGAGTGTATTGGGTCATCTTCTGGAGCCGCGTCTAGAGCGCATGCTGCCACTTATTCTGGTTGTGATACTGCCTTCCTCAGTGCACCCTCATCTAGTACTGGTAATACCAAATGGGTTATTGATTCGGGTGCTTCATCTCATATATCAAGGAATCGATCTCTTTTTAAAAGTTTATCTCGACCCGTATCTCCTTCTGTTATGCTTGTTGATGGCTCCAAGTCTCCTATTTCTGGGATTGGAGACATTGTTTCTGAATTTCTGTTAAAATCGGCCCTATATGTACCTCGATTTCCGCTCAATTTATTATCTGTTAGCAAAGTTGTGCGTAGCCTAAACTGCAGTCTCACTTTTTTACCTGGTTCATGTGTTTTTCAGGACCTTCGCACAAGGATGAAGATTGGTGGGGGGCATGAAGGGTCTGATGGATTGTATTATCTGGACTATCTGAAAAAGGTGGACAATGTGGCGTTAGCTTCAGCTTTATCTTCATCTGTTTCGGCTTTACAGTGGCACTACAGACTTGGACACCCATCTTTTGAGAAGCTCGGACATATAGTATCTTCTGTAGGGACACATTTGTTTCAGTGCGAGTCATGTCAGTTAGGGAAACAGACCAGGGCTGTTTATCCTAAACGATCTCATATTAGTAGCAAAAATATCTTTGATCTTGTTCATGCTGATGTATGGGGTCCATGTCATGTTCTGAGTCTGTCTGGATACAAATACTTTATATTATTTATTGATGATTTCTCTCGTGTCACTTGGTTGTTTCTTATGAAAAGCCGATCTGAGGTGTTGTCCACAATTAAATTCTTTTTTGCTGAAATAAAAACACAATAATCTATACATGTTAAAGTTTTTAGAACTGATAATGCATTGGAGTTTGTTCAGAATGATGTTGAAATGTTCTGTAAATCGGTTGGCACTATTCATCAGACGTCATGCGCATATACACCTCAGCATAATGGAGTTGCGGAACGCAAAAATAGACACTTACTAGAGGTTGCTAGAACTATCATGCTGCATTCTAATGTGCCTCGCATATTCTGGCCTGAAGCCATTCTGACTGCCTGCTTTTTAATTAATCGGATGCCTTCTTCTGTGATTGGCAATAAAATTCATGTACAAGTTCTACAACCTGATGCACCATTGTTTTCTGTACCTCCGCGGATATTTGGTTCTACCTGCTTTGTACGATTACTAGGGTCAACCTATGATGAATTATCTCCAAGAGCTGCAAAATGCATTTTTTTGGGGTATTCTCGAACGCAGAAAGGGTATCGGTGTTATAACCCTACTACTAAAAAATGGTTCACAAGCAATGATGTTGTCTTTTTTGAGGATACACCCTTTTACTCGGCTAAAGGAGATAGTTTGAATTCAGATATTATTGCTCCTCTGCCTATTACCAGTGACTGTGCTTCTGATAATTCAAGTACTAAAAATACTACTCCACTTATTGTATATCAACGCAGGAACAGATCCCAACCTGGTCAAGCACCCCCCAATCAACACCAATCTTCTCCTTCAGAAGGTCATGCATCACCTGAGGTAACTTCTGATCAAGATTTGCCCATTGCTCTTAGAAAGGGCACTCGTTCTTGTACTACTCATAATATTGCTAATCATGTCTCTACTACGCATTTGAGTGTTCATGCAAGTAATTTTGTCACTGCCTTATCTGCTATTGCTATTCCAAAGACTGTACTTGATGCCCTACAAAGTACAGCATGGACTACTGCCATGAAGGAGGAGATGAATGCTCTTGCTGATCGAGAAACTTGGGAGCTGGTGGATCCACCTCCTGAGTGCAAACCTGTTGGCTGTCGATGGGTATATGCTGTGAAATATCAACCTGATAGTACAGTAGAACGTCTGAAGGCACGCCTGGTGGCGAAAGGTATACGTAGACTTATGGTATTGACTATTTTGAGACTTTCTCACCTGTTGCCCGCCTTAATTCTGTCAGAGTTCTTCTTTCTGTTGCTATTAATCTTGACTGGCCTCTTATACAACTAGATGTTAAAAATGCCTTCTTGTATGGTCATCTTCAAGAAGAGGTCTATATGGAGCAACCTCCTGGGTTTGTTGCTCAGGAGGTGTCACATAAGGTCTGCAGGTTAAAGAAATCTATCTATGGACTCAAACAGAGTCCTAGAGCATGGTTTGACAAGCTGAGTAAAATTATGACTAGTTTTGGATTTCAGAGGTCACAGGTTGATCATTCGGTCTTTACAAAAAAGACCCCCTCTGGTATTGTGATTCTTATAGTATATGTTGATGATATCATTCTTTCTGGCAGTGACTCTCTTGACATTCAGGCTACTAAAACTCACTTGTGTAAACATTTTGCTACTAAATATCTGGGGAAACTGTGATATTTTATGGGCATTGAGGTATCTAGAACTTCTAATTCTCTTGTTTTATCTCAGAGGAAGTATGTACTTGATTTATTATAGGAAACTGGGATGCTTGGTGCACGGCCAGCAGATACTCCTCTGGATCCCAATGTTAATTGGGATGATAACTCTTCCCCTATATTTCCAGACAACAAAAAATACAGGAGGTTGATTGGCAAGATGATTTATCTGATTGTGACTAGAGCTGACATATCTACTATTGTGGGTCTTCTTAGTAGGTACATGGATAAGCCTAGACAGTGTCACTGGGATGCTCTATGCAATATATTGAGATATCATAAGAAGTCTCCTGACAAAGGCCTCTATTATAAGAAACATGGGCACTGTTCTCTGGAAGGCTATTCTGATTCTGATTATGCTGGGAGTAAGATAGACAAGAAATCTACTAAAGGCTATTGTACTTATGTTGGAGGTAACCTGGTCACATGGCGAAGTAAGAAACAAAATGTAGTTGCTAGATCCAGTGCTTAGTGACATGCCTATGTCCTATACTTTCCAAAAAATCATCATTTTCCATAGTATATTCACATCATATATGAACTTAGGGTTTGATTATATCCTCCTGTTGCATTTGTTTAAAAAATCGCTTGTTATGACTTAATTTATATAGTTGTGGATGGATGGATGTTTTCTTTGTATCAATCACATGTTAAATATGTATATGTATATGCATATGTGTGTATGCCATGTCTAGTGCCACATATACTTTCCAAAATTGTTGTATCCCGTGTTTGTATGTGTCCATGCCATGTTCACGTCCGTGACTACTAGGTTGTTATTTTTTCTACTACCATGAATACACTATTTTTTTGCATATTAGGTATATTGAAAGAGGAATAAATATATCTTCTCTTTGAGATCTAATCTTTTGTTGGTACACAATTACTAACAAGGCACTAAGGGTAATAATGGTTGAATCCTCATTATATATATAGGTGAATTGGTTAATTGAATCCAAAGGAATCCTTGGGATTTGAAGACGAAATAGAAGGGTGTTTTGTAATTGCTACAGTATGAAATGAAGATATAACAACTCTCTCTTTCTCTTTATATATATATATATATATATATATATATATATATATATACATACATACATAGAGAGTGTCATACTAGGCTAGAACCGATTCTAGTGAGGAACGAATAGAACTCATTAGATTTATATGTTGCAACAGTCACATGTTAAATCCAACTGCATGATCATAATCTTCACCTCGTTAACCATCTATTAAATTTTTTTCTCATTTATAGATAATTTTGGGTCATCCATATAACATATACAAAACTCAGCATTTTAAACATTCCCTGGCCATTGATTTTGTGATGCTTACATGGAAAGGCTATAGATGTCCCAATGATCTCAAATTTTTTTGGTGTGGCTAGTTCATCAATAAAGTTCAACACTGTCCATTTAGTTTTCTCATTAGATATTTATCGTGATAATTATTAGCATCAGAGAAAATCAATTTTACGCATAATCGAATTTATTCTAGTTATTATTATTATTATTATTAGTATTATTATTATTATTATTATTATTATATTGACATTAACATATGTGTATACATACATGCACATGTATATGCATGTACATTTATTCTTGATTTTTCCCCAATAGTTGACACATCCCCAATTTTCTGACACTACAACCTTTTTAAGCATGCTGAAAAAAATGCCAAATTCCGAATTTATCAGTATGTCTATAGTATACTAAAGTCACCAAATTTCCTGTAATAGAAGTACAATATCATTTTGTACATAGTATGAGTAGATCGACCAGGAGACTGATATTTTTATATCAAAACCATTTGAAGTTTCCTGGTGTGGATAACTATATTTGCTATTAACCAGATAAATACCAAGATTATGGGGTACTTTGACATCATTTACCCCTTGCGAAAAAAAATATTCCTTTAGTAGAAACCAGAAGTTGGGGGAAATATATAAACAAGCATGCAATAGAGAGCAAGAAAGCAATTTATTGGTTGCATCCTTAAGTAGGAAAGCAACAGTAGACAACAGAACCCATGAATGCAGACATATGTAACTCCTACCATTGGTTCAAAGTCATGAGTAATAAGAATATTATTGGGCCTCATGTCACGATGGACAATGCATCCAACTCTGCATTCTTCATGCAGGTACCGCAATCCTCTAGCAGCTCCAATGGCGATTTTGTACCGAGATGACCATTCCAACGGTGGCCGCTGACGGCCTATGGCGTACAAGGAAAACATTAAAAAATCATGAATTACATACTCAAGATTAAAAAAAATCATGAATTATATACCCAAGAGAAAAAGTAGTATACTAGTCAAAAGTGCATAACATCAAAAGATCAGTGCTAACATAAAAAAGTAGGCAGAACCTTTTTCATGCTGAAATTGGTGGAAGTGAAATATGGAAATATAACTAAACAAATTGCTTCTCCCGACAAATGAATGCATCTTTTTGTATTAACTCACTTGAAAGCATTTTCATATTAGTGGAATCCTATATTTCCCGTCACTGATGGAGAAACCATTAGCCATGACATGTTAATGCATAGCAATCACTTCTTGAACAGCATTCACGCAACATATACATATGTTTGTAAGTGTTATTAAGCCAAACCGGTAAAATTTGATTTACACAACTGGCTACAGATATGGAAAACATTTTGTTATCACAATAAAAAAGCTTTAACATACAGCATCATTTCCTATGTTTATGTATTGAGTTGGGCTGCAATTGGTTGGATATCTTCTAAACTAATTGTAAATATACACTAAATAAGCAGATGTTCAAGACATTTTGTTTGATCAATACAATCTAGTGTGAAAGCCTGCCTCTTACCATATAGATGAGCATCCAGTGAACCATTGCATACGTACTCATAAACTAATAATCTTCTCCTGTCCTCCACGCAAAACCCAATCAACATAACAACATTCCGGTGTTGTGCACAGCTAAGAACTTCAACCTCCGAACAAAATTCTTGATCACCCTGAGAACTTGCCAATTTATGTTGCTTGACTGCAACCACTAGTCCATCTGGCAAGACTCCTCTATGGACGGATCCAAATCCTCCCTCAGCTAAGAAATTGGCCTGAGAAAAACCATCAGTAGCCAGTTCAAGTTCAGAGTAACTAAACCAACGTGGAGGTTTCCCAAATACAGGGGCTTTATGCTGACAAATTGAACAAAGTGGGGGAGGTCCAGGTGGAACATGTCTTGATAATGATATAGTTTCTCTGACATTTCCATTGTAGTCTATTTCTGCTTTATAATTCTGTGTACTGGTATTGGTTTCCATATCTAGTTTAGAGAACTTCTCCAACAGTGCTTGTGTCGTAGACATATATGCTTTCTCATCAGGCTTTAATGAGTTTGCATGAGTGTCAATCAATGATGAGCGAGCTGCTCCCAAAATATTTTGCATCCAAGGCTTTAGGCCTGCTCTCCCTGAGCGACTCAGATATTCAGTTTCAGGTTCAACATTCACGGACTTTAGGTTGGCCTTTATTTTCAGATTGCTGTGATTTATTTCATGTCTAAAAAATGGTGAAGTCCCAGGATCTGAGCTAGACACTGATGAGGTTCCAACTTCTGTACCAGTGAAGGTTGTGCCAGCGTCAGGGCTACTTGTTGGCGTTACATTAGGTCCTTGGATCAAGTCTAAACAGTCACTATCGGTCTCCAAAGGCCTCATTGAGTCTTCAGAAAAAGCAAGAGGCACCGAGCAGGGCACTTGAGTTTCAGCCACAGAAGAACCGACTAGATTTAATCGAAGGACTTTGGGTTGAGAATGCTTCATAACAACGATATTGCATTGCAGTTCTTCCATGCATCGTTTTGCTTCATGCTTCAATTGTCTGGATGGAGTAAATTTAAAAGGTTTACAAAGATAATAAAAGAGATGCCCCATGCTATAAATTTGTTTCTACATAATATTGTAAAGAAGCTCCAAGTTTCTATATAAGCTCTCTCATATTTTAGGCGTAACATGAATTACATATAATAAAACCTTCAAATACATGAGTATTACTTGTCCAAAACAACCCAGCTAGAAAGGACTTTTTTTGCTTCAACGGCAACCGTTCCATATGGAGATTCTGACACAACCTTTATCTTCACATTTATCTGTAAAAACAAATGATTCGTGATACAAACCAGAAATATATGCTAAAAGAGAATGAGAAATCCGAATTGAGATAAGACCTTGTTTGAGTCGTAAACATCATGAAGTTGAAGCATCATTTGTGAGCATGAGTCACTAATATCAGATTTTAGCTCAAAGGTTGCATTGGCCTGCGTCCACTTATGGCCACTAGCACAGTCACCAGCGAATCTTGGAAAACCCCATAGCTTCCTCCCTAAGGATAGAAGAGCGAAGAGAGTTCCGAATCATGTCTTTTAGTCGTTTATCAAAATATTTGGCAAAACAGACATAATTAAAATACCACAAAGGACATATATTACTAATTGCATCAGCATTAGCTAGAATGTATACATATAGAAATTAGATACAGCAGTGTGAAAGCTTCTATAGTTAGCCAACACCGTTTAGGCATGACGGCACAAGTAAGGTGCCCTACCCTAGTGTTCCCATGCATGCATGATAGAAAGCGGGCAATGCATAAAGCTGAAGTGCCCACCACCTGGGCTGTGATGACTGATGAGGCTGCTGGATTTCCACAGCAAGTCAAGATATGCCAATCATCATGGGCAAAACCAGCTTAGCTTCTTGCTATTGGCAGTTGTTGGTTTGTACTTAGGAATCAAATGAGGTATGCAGTTAATTAGGGTGTAAATCTAGCATCCAGATATGGATGATGTTGCTTAGCTCTCCATCCTAACACCAAAGCAAAAAGGTGTAGCCATGGATAATGTTGCAACAAGAGGTAGACACTTGGTGCCAGCCATAGGCGTTTTGTGGTGGTCCGTAGGGATGTCCAACCCCTGCATATTCTAGAAGCCATCTCCATGGAGCCTTTCAATCTCAAAGTCAAAATTTATCAAAATTGTTGCTTGATTCTATTGTCTACATCGCCGTTGTCTACAGTGTTGTTGTCGACATCGCTGCCATCTACACCGTCGTTGTCTAAATCATTGACGTCTACACCGCAATCATCTACATTGCCATTGTTGCCAACTACGTTGCAATCATCCATGTTGACACCGCCTTTGAGATCTAATGTCAAATTATGGCAAAAGATCACCTTTTTTGTTGCTAATGGGGATAATCAACCCCTATCTTGCTTTGATGGAGATTCATGAGAATTTTCCCACCTTATTGTTGTCGTTTCAGGGCTTTATGTTGTTGTTGCGCCAGTGTGCCACTATATGACTCGTCGTGTCCATGTCTTTCTGACTTTTTTCTCGTATAACGACTCTGCATTATTCCACAACTTTGCTCATTGACATGTGTGAGTCATGACACGGCATGCCCAAGGTCACACATCATGCAAACCTGATCTCGCCCGACTTTGTGCTCCTATTTTCTGACACAAGTCATTGACATGGTGTGTCGCCTGTTAGCTGACACAACATGTCTCCTACTGGTTTGGACTTCTGTAATCAGATAGGGCGTGTCGCTTGTTGTCTTCACCGACTTCTACATTAAAAGCTAGGGCAACTTCATTTACTACCACACTATCACACAGTGGGCGACTTCTATACATGTTGTGTCCCTATTTTATATTTATCAGCAACACCCATCTTCCATTTCTAGCACATTTTATATAATTTTTAGTTCCTTGTTCCAGGACTTTTTATATTACTTTTAGTTATTTCCCCTTCCAACCCTACCTACATTTACCCTTACCCCATCTATCCATGTACAACCCCCGATATACTACTCTGCCTATTGCTAATCGGATCTTTAATTGAATCTGGTTTTTGACCTAATTTATACCACAGGGTGCGCATTTTTTGTCACAAAAAGATCTATTTATTTTTCTACTCGGATGTGTAACCGGGTCATGTTGGACATTGAGTTGCATTATTGGTTCTCCTCCATATTTGTCCCTTCATAGTTGTTTATGACTCTCCACCTCAACCACTCTCTTGCTTCTCTTTGTGTCTATCATGAGGGGGAGAATAGAAGGAAAGGAGAAGATGAGGAAAGCTAGGAAGAATTTGTTTTTATTGCTATCTATATGAATCTTCATGTTACTTTTACTACTAAGTGGTGTTGTGTTTACTGCTATGTGGATCCTGATGGAGCCCTGGTTTGGGTCTCCATCTTGTATTATTTAGCTCCTTATTCACATAAGATATGTAGATGCATGTTACTTTTCAATAATATCATTTTGTGACAAATGCACTTATGGCCGCTCTTACATGTTGTTATAGGTATTTTGGCACTTATTTATGGGAGGGAGAGAAGAAGAATGAGTCTAGGACTTCCCCAACCATAAAGAAGCCCAAAGTGAGCCCTAAAGCTACCCCGAACTACCCCCAAGTGACCAAGGAAGGGTTTGAAGCAAGAAGCACCATAGACATTGAGAAGATCAAAGTGCATTCCATTTCCACGGCCCCGAAAATGATCAAACTACAGCAACAACAACAAGATAAGAGCAAAGAAAACACTAAGACCCCTCAAAACCCCTCTAAGTCATAAGTATACCACATCCAGGCCATGGAACGGTGAACGGTCGTGCCAAAAATGGCCAAAATCCACATTCCACTGACATCTTACCATAAATCCCATAAAATCCACTAAAAACATAAGTCCCTCATCTAGGCCCTAGAGCAGCCATTCTGGTCACAGAATGGCCATGCTAGATTGGCTAGATTTGCCATTCTAGTACATATCCCCCCCAAACAGTCCACTACCCCATCTACTTGCTTAAACCTAGTTTGTCCTCTTTCTAGTTAATTGCCTTTGTTTACTTAGCTAGCATGCCTTGTTAATGCTTATTAGTCTTTGTTAGAGTAAGTAGTTCTTACTTAGTTGCTTGTGTTAGGTTTTCCTAGTCAATTGCCTAGTGTAGTTCTTGCTTGCCTTCTTCATATAATTGCTAGCCTAGTTTAGTTTCAATTGTCCTTTCTTGCTCTCTTTCTTTTTAGTGAGTAGTCGAACTTAGTTTAATTTCTCTGCTAGTTTGTTTAGTTAGCATTAATTGAGTAAGGTTAACTCAGGTTGATTCTTATTTTCCTTCCTTGCTTGCTTGTTCACCATTCATGTCATCAAAACTCCCAATCAAATCCTAAAAATCCTAACTCCTTGCTCTAGAAGCTTAAAGAAACAACCCTAGCTAAGTTATCCTATCCTACTCCTCATGTTTCGACCTCTAACTTGCTTGCTCTCTATGCTACAATTAGAACCTCGTGCACTTGAGGGATAGTGTTTTGTGAGTTAAGAGTGTGTCAATTAGGGTCTTATAAATCTCTTTGTTAGCCAAGTGTGCCCAAGGCGCATTAGATCCTTCCTGGGTTTTAAAAAGTGTCCCGAGCGGACGCTAAAATGGCCGCCTAAGCGGACTGGAGACTGAGCCGCTTCAAAATGGGCCTGAGCGGGTCTCGAAACATTTTGACAAAAAGCGGGCTGATTTGGACGATTTAGGGGGCTGTGGGCCGCTTTAGCAGGGGGCGATTTAGCGGCTGGAGCGGTCGCTTCATGCAAAAAAGAAAAAACCAGTTTGGCTTATAGTTTTCCTGACCGATTCCGCGAGTACCCCGACTCCTCGATTCCGTGAATACCCCGACTCCTCGTTGATGTTTGCTATAGGACTCTGCCACTGCCCTGGCATTGAATCCCGACGAGGAAAGGAGTGCCCTCAACTCCTGAGTTGGCGTCCCCTCTGCTCTTATACAAGCATGAATATCCCACCCTATCTCCTCATCCCCTTCACATCTCTAAACCCCTTTCTCATCTCGCACAAGAGCATTGCATGACGGCAGCGGACAGATCCTAGGCGGAAGTCTTCTTGGCGCCCAGTTGAGGACTCAACGAAGGAAGGATCCTAGGCGGAAAGCTTCTGGAAGCCTTCTCTACGCACAGCAACACCTGCAAGTAACAGGTATGTGACGATTCTATAATTTGTTTCCATTTGTTTCTCTGTTCTTCCCTTCCCGACTCTGTTCTTCTTGGCGCCCAGTTGAGGATTCAACGAGGAAGGATCCTAGGCGGAAAGCTTCTGGAAGCCTTCTCTACGCACAGCAACACCTGCAAGTAACAGGTATGTGACGATTCTCTCTTTTTTTTCATTTGTTTCATTATTCTTCCCTTCCCGACTATGTTCTTCCCTTCCTTTCTCTGTTTTTTCGCAAGCTTCTGTACGCACAACCTGCTTTGGTCGTTTTTTCTTCTTTTAACCTTCTTCTTTTACAAACCTTTTACAAATGTTTCTAAAATCGTTTTTTCTTCTTTTAACCTTCTTCTTCTGTACGCACAGCCTGCTTTGGTAGTACATGATGTACTGTAAAACAGTAGTACATCTGTAAATGATTCAATATTTGTTGTTCATTATAAGTACAAATCTGTAACGAAATTCTAAAATATCAATTCACAACGTTGGCAAATAAACATGAATACATGATCATGCTATATATGTATCTCTGCGATATGTAATAATGAAATCTGTAGGCAAATAAGATCATGCTATATGTATATGATTAAATAGCAAAACAGTATGCAATATGTTCTTTTAATATGAGTCTTATGAGCAATATCAGTTCTTGAAAATTGCCAAATATAATTTAAATTTCCAGCAATATAAGTTCGTGCAATATGTTATGACTAATTAAACGTATGAAATCATTATCTAGTTAAGAATTAATAACTTATTACATATCCCAATAGAGAATGGCTGACGGTGGTGACAAGCAACAAGGAATTAATCAAAGCATGGTTAAATCAGGAGACCCAGGGTGGAAGTATGGCACACTTCCCGGTCCATCTAGAAGGGAAAGGGTGAAATTCTCTTTCCGTGGTCATTTATCAACCGACAAAATATTCAAATTCAAGAAACATTTGGCGGGTAAGCGTCACGATGTTGATGCTTGTAAGAGATTCCCGCCTGAGGTGAAGCAGGAAATATGTGATTACCTGGATAAGTTTTTTAAAAAAGAAGAACAAGAGGACACAAGAATTAAAAGATATTAGGGGTGAGGTTGACATCAATAATCGTGATGAGTCACCCGACATGGTTGATATTGGGGATAGAGAGAAGAAGAAGGCCAAGATAATCGGTAATCTTGATTGGTTTGTAATAAGAAACCCTGAGGAGATTGTAAATGAAAGGATCGCTTCCAAACAATCAACAATAAAAGACAACTGGAAAAAGAAAGAAAGGGACAAAACATGTCAATACATAGCACGTGGTTTTATGAAGCTGGCAAGATATATTTTTTTATATTATTAGTAATAATAATGTATCACAATGCTATACATTTTTTTTTATATTGATTCATTATGTTCTATGATTTGTCAATAATAATAGGAGTTCCTATGAATGTTGTCAACCATAAGAGCTTCCAGGTCATGATGGAAGCAATAAGACAGTATGGTGCTGATTTGAAGGGGTCCTCTTATTATTAACTCAGGGAGCCCTTACTCATGCAGGAAGTCGAATCAACAAAGGATTCACTTAAGGAGCACAGGGAAGACTAGAGAAAAAGCGGTTGCTCATTGATGACAAATGCTTGGGCTATAAGTGCAACAGAAGTATTATGAACATTTGTGTAAACAGTCTATTAGGGACATTTTTTGAAGGTTGTTGATTGTTCAAGTGAGGAAAAGTAAAAGAGTCACCAATCTTAATAATGATTTTAAGATGTCTGATTCCAATATTGGAGGTAAAGATGAGTGTGAGGATGCGGATTCTGATGATGATAGCATGGACTTGGATTTTGACAAAAATATTGAGGATGCAGAGACTGTTGACCTAGAGGTTTCTACAAGCAACTTACTCTCCCTAACATTCATCGCTACTTGAAGAAACCCGACATTCCATACAAGAAGAAGAGCACCCTACCCTCCTCCTCCCTCGATCTCAGGAAGCGCATCTTAGCCTTAGTGGTCAACTGCAACATCCATCCAAAGAAAAATTAAACGGATATTGCAGAGAACACTGCGGTTATCATGTATTGCCTCCTTGAGAATATCAGAGTCAAGTGGTCAAGATACATTCTACACCATATGACCTGCTTTGATTCTGGTAAGAACACCCGAGGCACCCATCCACCCCTAATCTGTGGTTTGTTTCAGTTTGCTACTGAGAAATCACTCTTTTCTGACTTTCATTACAAGCTAGCCAGAAAGGGTGTGTGTATCAGTGAAACCATGATTCAGAAGTCTGTGCATGTTTTTGCCTCCACCACACCTGATGCTTCACCCTCAGCCTCTGCCTCTGCAGCCCATGCCTCCTCTGCCTGAGCTCCACCTCCTCAGCCCCCTAGACCTAGCCGTGCTTCGTTCTGTGTATCTAATGAAACCCTTATGGGCTACATGATGAACCAACAAGCATACAACCAACAGGTCCAGGAGCACATGCATCAGGATCTGTGTTTCATCATGTCTACCATTAACATATCATGTGCACACCCCTACCCCACCTACCAGCCCTTCCCCGGTAGTGATTATGCTTCATATGCATACAATCATTACTACCCTACCCACGAGCCTTCCGCTGTTGCTCCTCCACCCTTTGTTGTTGGTGGTCCTGCTCCTTCCTACCTGTCGTTGCCTGCTGGCCCCTTAGCCACCCTGTTTGCCAGTCTTGGCAATTCTGCTCCATCCTTTCCTCAGGCCAATGAGCTCTATGCTTTTGGTATGACTTGGGATGAGCAGAATGCTCGTTGGCCTGGTCGTGATTTTAGTCCTCCTGCAAACGAGGAGATGCCTGACCAGGCTGATGATGCTGAGGTTGTTGCTGATGACGTCGATGGCGATGGTGAGGATGCTTCAGATGATGGTGATGGTTCTGGTGCTGATTCCGATGATGAAGGCACTACAGTTGCACCTTCAGATGGAGACGAGGACTACGAGCCTGGAGCTGATGATGATGATGTTGTGGACATAGATAGTCTAGATGTCTAGATTGTTTCATGCTGATCATATATATCTTTCTAGGCTATTTTGTATAAGAAACATCTGGGCACATTATCTGAGTTGTACTATTTTTATCTTCAGTTTTCATCGCTTTTTGCTTGTAATTGCTTTTCTGAGAACATGCTTCTGAGTTATAATGTATGTTATGTGCACTCTAGCTCTTTGCTCTGATATATCTTATGAGTTGGTGCCATACTTCACCATATTTTGATTATGCCTGAGATTGTGTGTTTCTTTTGTCTCTGGCTGATATATGATATGAGATTGCATGTATGATCATCTGTTTGATTGTGTTTTGGAGAAGACTTGATATATGCTCTTCTACCCCCCCCTACTTTTTTATAATGTCAAAAGGGGGAGAGAATTTCAATGTCTTGAAACTCAATCATATTGTTATTCTTTGTCATACTGTTGTTTATTGCTTATGAGATCCTTTTCTTGTTCATTTAATGTTCTATCATGTGACTTGCAAAGGACCATATAATACATGTATGCTACAATTGCTTTGTGTAGATAGACTAACTATGGAGGTTAGAGTAAGCATAGATTGAGGGGGAGAAATTCGCATTGTCCACATCCTGAATCCCCCTAATTCACAAGGCAAATGTATGATTTCCATATCCTTTTCAATATGTTTGAGGAATGGTTTGTCATTGTCGAAAAGGGGGAGAATGTTGACCTAGAGGTTATACATTGTCCATATTTTGATAATGACTTAACCATTCCATTCATATGTATCTAATATGTGTATTCAAGATTGATTTCAGGTGTTAGGTACATGAAAAGGATCAAAATTCACAAGCCCTAATTTGCCCAAGTTCAAGTCAAAAGCTATACAAGTGTACATTTTGGGAAATCTATGTAAACGACCTTAGAAGATTTTTGTAATCACTTGTATTGATGTATTGGCTTGTAACTAAGATGAGAAAATTGATTGGGACACTTAGAACCAAGTTATAATCACTTTAGATGCACTTTAGAAAATTGATCGCAGGCAGTCAATCGGTCGAGTTACAATCTCGACCGATCCACTGGGATCAATTCTCTGAAGAGTGCATCGGTCGAGTTGTGTTTTCACAGAACTCGGCCGATGGGGTTACTGACCAAACACAACTTTCATTGGTCGGTCGAGTTTTCCCAGGACAAACTCGACCGATGGTTTGAAATTTGGGTTTGTCTTTTACCCTATCGATCGAGTTACCTTTATTGAAACTCGACCGATTGCACTGTACGGAAATTGCAGAAAAAGTGATTGTGACCGTCGGTGAGTTATTTGGGTGAAAATAGATCTGTTGTCTTGGGCAAAACGGCTATTTTTCGACCCTAAGTGTGCCCCAACTCAAAGGAGCACTCTCAGCTATAAATAGGACCTCTTGGAGTTCATTTCAAGGTTGCTCATTCCATATATGCTTGGTTCTTGCTTAGTTGAGAGTGTTGCACACCTTTGAGCCCCTTTCTCTCTCTACATTCAAGTCAAATCCGTGAGTATGAGTGAGATAGGATCTGTTGTAAGAGAGTTTTCCCTTGTATTCATGTAAAGATCTCCACCTCCATCTTCCTACCCCCTTTCCTATTGAAGAAAAGGCTGAAGATCTTCTCCGAGTGAAGGAGGAGTTGTTGTTCTTCAAGGTTGAAGAAAGCAAGGTGTTCCAGATCTCCAAGTGAAGGAGATAGGCAAGGCGGACTTTCAAGAAGGATAGGTAATTCCTTGAAGACCAAAGACTTGAAGAAGGAGGGGGTAAGTCCTTGTTGAAGGCTGAAGACTCCATGGTCTAAGTGAGTAAGCTCCTTCTATAGGTTGAAGATTCTTGCTTGAGGTACTAAGCCCTTGGATGAATGTAGTTTTTTCTTGTAATCTTACATGATGGAATATAAGAGTACCAAGATTGCAAAGTCCTAGAGCCTAACCACCTCTAGGTAGTGGACTGACTCACCTCAAGTTTGAAGTGTGGAACCACTCTAAATCACTTTGTTCAAGCGTATGTTCTTCCTTGTCTCTCACCCTTGCTATGCATGCTAGTTAGGATCTCAAATTGGTTAAATGTTTAAGTTTTTGCACTTAATATAATTTGATGGTCTAATTCGTTTTATGAGATTTGTGAAGCTCTATTCACCCTCCTCTAGAGCCCTTGATCCAACAAGTAGTATTAGAGCAGGTCTTCTCCAAGCTACTTCTACAAGTAGGAGAAGATGGGCGATTTAACACTTGGATCTTTCAACTTGGAGGGAAGCTTCTCCATGCGACCTCCGGTCTTCGATGGCACCAACTTCTTCTATTGGAAGAGAAGAATGCAGTTCTATCTTCACAGAGTAAGCTATAAGATATGAAAGGCGGTGCATCTAAAGTATGAAGATCCAAAGGAAAAAATATCCACATGGACGGAAGCCCAAATGAAGCAAGCTCAACTCAATGCCAAAGTTGTGAGCATCATCTATGCAGCCCTCACCCCATCCGAGTTCAACCGGATCTCCTCTTGGGACACCGCACATGAAATTTGGAACAAGCTATGTGTCACCTATGAAGGAACGAAGCAAGTGAAGGAAGCCAAGATCTACATGTTTGGTGGTCTACTTGATAACTTCAAGATGGGCAAGAATGAATGAGTGGCAGATATGTACACAAGGCTCAATGTGATCATCAATGTATTGGCAGCCCTTGGTAGTGTGATGGACAAAGGAACTATCAACTCCAAGATCTTAAGATATCTTCCAAAGAGATGGGAGCCCAAGGTTACATCCATTGAAGAAGTGTACAAGCTTAGTGAATTGTCAACCAAGGAGCTGGTTGACAACCTTCAAGCCCATGAACCAAGGCTTGATAAACAAGAAAAAAAAAAGAGAAGGAGTCCAAGAAGATCAAAGACATAGCCTTCAAAGCTCAAATTGAAGACATGGTTCGGCAGCAACAATTTGCTCTCAAGTCCCCTACTCCTTCCTCAAGTGAAGATGAAGGCCCAAATGAGCATGAAGAAAACTACTCCAAGGGCAAACACTTCAAGGGGAAGCCTTCTTCATCAACTCCTAGATGCTATGAATGTGGCCAAAAAGGCCATTACAAGAGTGACTGCCCCAAGGCCAAGAAGAGCCATCACAAGAGCAGCCACAAGAAGGACAAAGAGTACAAGAGAGGGCAAGTACAAGAGAAAGGAGAAGAAAGAAGAAGCAAAGATGCAGCTCATGCAGCTTGGGAGGAGTCTTCCTCAAGTTCTTCTAGCTCCGAAGATGGAGAATGCCACTTTGCTCTCATGGCCTCTACAAGTGAAGATGTGGGTGAGGTAAGTGAGGTAAGTGAATTTAATTTGCATGAGTTGTCTAAAGAAACTCTTATTGATATGCTTAATGCTTGTTGATCATCTTTTACAAAATGCAAATTTAAAAAGAAAAGGTTAGGAAAGATAATAGATGATCTTTATGTTAAAACTGATATTCTTGATCAAAATGAAAAGTTGCACCTTGATAGCATAGATTCTTTCCAAGGGTAATTTCTTGACCTTGAGCTCCAATACAATGGAGTAGAGGTTGAGAACGGTGTCTATCTTAATACTATTGTAGACCTTAAGGAAGATAACCAAAGAAGCCAAGATGAGATAGATGTTCTTAAAACTGAAAATATAGAACTTAATCTCATTGATGAAGCTAGGAAGCTAGAACTTAATCTCATTGATGAAGCTAGGAAGCAAGAAACTCATGCTTATCAAAAGGAAATTCTTTTGCTTAAATATGAAAATGCTAAGTTGCTTGCTCAAGTTAATGATCTATCATCTAGACATATTTTGAGATAGATGTTCTTGTCTTCCCACACATCCATCTCAACTTACGCATTTCAGCCACGTTTATCTTGTTGAGTCCTTGTTTTCTTCACCGCCCAACATTCACTCCTATAGAGCATGGCTGGCGGCATAGCAGTTTTATAAAACTTACTTTTTGGTCTGAGAGTGATCTTCCGATCACATAATACTCCGGTTGCAATCCTCCATTTCAACCATCCTGCATTGATCCTATAACAAACGTCATTTTGGACATCCCCATCTGTTTGAATGATAGAGCCCAAGTAACGAAATTTATCACATTTTGGTATATCTACTCCTTCCAACTTGGCTCCACCATTCACACTGCGAGATTGGCTGAAATTGTAATGCATATACTCAATTTTGCTTCTACTAATCATCAATCCATTTGATTCCAGTGCCTTTATCCAAAGTTCAACTTTATCATTCAAAGCATCTTTAGCTTCGCCAATCAATACGATATCATCAACAAATAACATACACTAAGGAACATCATCCTGAACATTCTGTCAACTCATCCATAACAAGAACGAATAGATATGGACTGGGTGTGGATCCTTGGTGTACCCCAACTGTGATGGGAAATGTTGGTGTCTCTCCTCCAGGATTCTTCACACTTGCAGTAGAGCCACCATACATGTCTTTAATTAAGTCAATGTATTGGATTGGCACACTCTTTTTCCTCAAAACCATCCATAATACTTCTTTGGGTACTCAATCATAAGCCTTTTCCAAATCGATAAAAACAATGTGAAGATCTCTTTTTCTTTCCCTATACTTCTCCATAAGCCTCCTTATCAGAAAAATAGCATCTATTGTTGATCTACCAGGCATGAAACCAAATTGGTTGTTTGATATCTGCATTATAGATCTTAGCCTCTGCTCAATAATCCTCTCCCAAAGCTTCATTGTGTGACTCATCAACTTGATACCTCTGTAGTTTGTTCAGCTCTGAACGTCGCCTTTGTTATTGTAGATGGAGACTATAGTACTATTTCTCCACTCATCCGACATCTTCTTTGTCTTCATGATCTTGTTAAGTAAATTTGTTAACTAGATAAATTTGTTAACAATAAGCTTCTCTCAAAGAGGAAAATTTACTGAAACAGAAGTCTTGTGTTCAATGGCTTAAAAGTGGTGATTCTAATTCTTACTTTTTTCTACTCTTCTCTAAGAACTAGTAGGCACAGAAACGATATTAGATATCGGAATATTGAGGGTAATGTTACTTTTAATCTTCCTACTATTAAATAGTTTGTCTCTAACTATTACAAGGAACTCTTTAATGATGTTTCTGTTGTAGGTGTCTTCCAAGGTGAGTGGTCTAGGCCAAAGCTTTCATGCGATCATAAAAATACCCTTATGAGTCCTATTATGCTTAAGGAAATTGATGAGAACGTTGAGTCTCTTAATTCTGATAAGGCCCCAAAGCCTGATGGCTTTAACGCCACTTTCTTTAAAAAATCTTGGTGTATATCAAAGGAGATATCAGTAATGCTATTCCAGATTTTTTTTAAGAATGGCAGGTTACTTAAAGAAGCCAACAATACTTTCATATCTCTTATCCCAAAGGGCAATGACGATAGCTTGATCAGGAATTGGCGTCCAATTGCCTTGTGTGATATTGTTTACAATATCATTTCAAAGTTAAAGGCAAATAGACTTCAAAAAATCTTGTCCAGGATTATTAGTATGAATCAGCGTGCACTCATCCCAAAGGGCAATGACGGTAGCTTGACCAGGAATTGGCGTCCAATTGCCTTGTGTAATATTGTTTACAATATCATTTCAAAGTTAAAGGCAAATAGACTTCAAAAAATCTTGTCCAGGATTATTAGTATGAATCAGCGTGCACTCATAAAAGGCCGTAGTATTAAAGATGCTATTATGCTAACTAACGAACTTGTTCATGATTTTAATAGAGTCAATTCCGAGGATAAGATGTGTATGAAGATTGACATTTCGAAAGCCTATGATTTGGTCAAATGGAGCTACCTCTTTTCAATGCTGCACAAACTAGGTTTTCCGTCAAAATGGATTAGATGGATTGAAGAAATCTTTGAATCTACCTCTTATCAAGTGCTTGTTAATGGCGAACCTAGTCTCAAATTTAACCCCTCCAATGGGATTAGACAAGGAGATCCAATTGCTCCCTATCTTTTTGTTATTGTGATGCAGAGGCTTTCTGAAATGATCAAAAAGGTTGTGCTCATGAAAAAATTGATTCCCTTGAGAGCCTCAGATAGCTTCAATATCTCTCATATCATTTTCGTTGATGACCTCACGGTTTTTTTGGAGGCCTCTGAAACTAATGCAAACTCTATTAAAGCTGTCTTTGAAGATTTTGGTATTGTTTCTGGTCTCAAGATCAACTCTGGTAAGAGTTCTATTCCTTTTAGCAAGAATGCGCCAAAACAAGAAATTGTGAATATTCTTAATTTTCTGAATGTCAGCTTCCAACTAAGTACCGTGGTGTTCCTTTGTTTATTGGGAAGCTGAGAAGTAAGGATTGTGGTCCGATTATTGATAAAATTAAATTAAAACTTGAAGGTTAGGTAGATGTGCGTTGGTAAAATCAACTCTTTAGCTATGCACATTTATTGGACCTCTGCCTTCCCTCTACCTTCTTCTGTCTGTGATACTATTGATAGAATTTGTCATGACTTTCTCTGGGGTAAAACTGAAAAAAAGTTAATCTTCATCTTGTTCCTTGGGATACTGTTACCCTACCTAAGCTTGAAGGAGAGTTGGGGATCAGGAAAGCTAAGGAAGTTTCGTTAGCTTGTCTTTGCTTTAATGCTTGGAATTTGGCGGCAAAGAAAGATGTGTTGTGGGTCAAATGGATAGATGAAAGATATTTCACACAATCTTCGTTCTGGTCAGCTGAACCCAGATCCAACTGGTCCTGGTTGACGCAGAAATTAGTTAAACAGAGATCCAAGTTTATAAGTTGCACTGGTTTTTTCATTGGAGATGGAAGGAACACCAAACTATGGCAGGACCTGTGGATAAGAGAAAATGTTCTCATTGAAGATATTTTAGGTTAGGAAGCTATTCTGAAGTTGGGTTTACCTTATGACTGCTCTGTGAAAGAGCTTATTTCTGATTCTGATTGGTGTGTTTCTGGGAGTTTTTTTAACTTGGCACTTAGAAATCTCATTACTTCCCAACAGAAACCCTCCCTGCAGGCAGATTATATTACTTTTCAAGGTCTGACCAATCCAAAAATGAGTCTTTTGGGAAGCTTTTCGCTTTAGTGGGACTGTTGTCAAATTCTTTTATTGGTTGTGGAAAAGCAATGCTCCTAAGCGATGTTTGTTTCACATTTGGAAGACATTTCTAAACAAGCTACCTACTGGTGATTAGGCGGGAAGAAGAGGGTTCCAATCTGCCTCTATTTGCTTCCTCTGTCATGATGGTTATGAGGATACCAACCATATTATTTTTGACTGTGGCTTTGTCAAGGAAGTGTGCAGATTAGCAGCTGTTGAGCTGGGAGTCCATTTTTTGCATTTCAATTGGAATGATGTTGATGATTTCTCAGGAGACAAGAAGCTTTTATTTCTTCTTTTACAATATAGGTTTTGGAGTGAAAGAAATACATGTGTACATGATGATAGCTCAAAATCTGCAGTAGCTGTTTGGAACTGTACTAAAGGGGACTTCCTATGCTTGAAGCATTCTTAGTTCAGTTCTGGATAGCTGAGAGCAGGATTCTTTTTTGTTCTGGTTATCTGTTCGAGAGGATGGGTTAGACTTACTGTTTTCCTTTTCTCTCTGATCAGCTTTATGTGAATTCTTTGAATTTGAGTATATTCTGTATAGCTTTTGCTCTTTTATCTTTTGCATTGCTCTTTTGAGCAATGTTGCATTGTATTTACAACCTTTTGGAAAAATACAAACGAAGCCCCACGTGATTTTGCTGACCAAAGAAAAAAATGACCAAAGCCGCTTAAGTGAAGTCGGGTTTATTGGGTCAGGTTTGCCACCCCTACATGGAGGCACATATGTTAGCTTTTCTTCCCAACTACCCCCCCGATGGCAATGAATAAAACATCCTCTTTTTATTCATCCCCTTTCTTTCCTAACTCTTTCTCTATACAAAGAACTATTTATGTGCATCTATAGGTAGTACAGTATATACTTTTGTGTAATGCTAGAGCATACATTATGTATAATTGATGGAATCATATAGTGTAAGGTATCTTGATACAAGTGTATATGTGTGTCAATTAAAGGGTATTTTTGCACTTTGGTACCATCAGTTGAAAAAGACTGCCTTGTGTGCTTGTTTATATCATAATCAACTATATGTAAAATGCATTTCTATATAATTTAATATGTATCATAATGACTTGGTACTATTGCAGAGTTATGAAGAGTGAGAGGACGGCTGTATTTATATTTGGGTACCGTGGTCTTCATATATCACTACTACTGAGTCAGAGAAGTAGCATCGTGTTTGCAGATGTAGGCTTCCTTAGAAGATCACTTTTCTTCGCGTCTAGTTGGAAACTTAAAAGGATATAATTTCATTGACTGGCTATTAATGCAGCCCACACCCTGTAACCTATGTTGGTATCAATGTCCAAATCCGGGTATGCCAACGGGACCCAAAGCGGGTGATGTGAATGGTTTTCCAGAAAAGGATCGATTGCCTGTGGTGTGGGACTCCAAGAAAATATTTTGCTTCCACATCACAACGAAAAAACAAAAGAATGTGCTTCGACGTGTTATCAAACGTGAAAAGAAAATCAACAGCAAACAGCAGCAGGTATACAAACTAGTATGACATACCGGATCTCTGAGTTGGAACAACAACTAATAGTGTAATGCAGTCTCCAGGTTGAGCAACGTGGGTTAGAGCCCAAACAAGTGCGCTTCTGGTGATATCTTTAGACGCTTTGACGGCGACCACGACCTTCTGAAAGCCATCAACGACCTTTTCGGGCTTGACAATGCCAGGTTTAGGTTGCAGATGGGTCGTCATCACTTTTGGTGCTCCCAGATTTCTTCTTCTCCTCCTCTCCGAGGGACACTATTTTCTTTCAGCCGAACAGCATTACTTCTGGTAGAGCCGTTCTACTTGAAACACTCTGGTGAGGTGCTGAAGTTGATTAAGCCATGGAAGCAGACCAGAGTGAGAGAACTGGACAAAACACCCGTTCCAATCGCATATGCGGACGGATCCCACCAATGCCAGCACTGAATGAAAAAGGTGGGAGAAGAGGGGTTTTAGGATCCCACCCCCAGCTCATCTATTCCTATTCGAGGCCACTATTCCTCCCCAAAATGACTGTTCCAGTAGAGCAAGATGACAAAGGACACCAATCAGTTTCGTATAACAATGAAAAATGGACCCACAAAGTAAAAGGGCAATGCGGGCCGTTTTGATTTCACCTGTCACGAACCGCTTCGGTTGGTTGGACAGCAAGAGACGGAACTTTAGAGGGGGCGTGCGTTTCTTCCAGGTGTGAAGTTATAACAAGAAGCCAGTTAAAAGCAACTGGAAGGTTGCAAAGCTTGTAAGGGGAAATGGCGAGACCCAACAGTCTTCTCGTGATTGTACTTGGTTGGGGAATTTACTAGCAAAACGACGAACTTGGGCGGGGATCTAACACGGCAAGGATTTCTGTGTGCCAAACAAACGCTGCTCGATCTTCAAATCAGCAGAGAAATCGTAACCGAACAGCAGACAACACCCATTGCGTGCTCAGAAGTAGGTAGCTTTCCTCGCCGGCGACTCCACAATAACGGCAACCCGGTTAGCTTCGCTTTCTTACACTGTAGCAGCCTACCAGTGAACAGTGGGAGAACCCAGGTTCGTCAAATTTCATTCCAGTGGTCGACTATAACAGTCATCTCTTTTCCCGCCGAAGCTCCAGTTCCCACCAAATGGAAATCAAATTGAACCCAGGAAAGCAAGCCAAAGGGGAAAGAAGGTAAAGGGAAGAAGAAAGCAACTGGAATGAGGCGGTAGCAAGACTGTAACTTTGAGTGGACGCAGAAACCATGCCGTTGAAACAAAGTCGGCTACTTTAGGGAAGATATCGTGAAGCGACAATGTGGGGTGCCAGAAGCGATCCGTGGAGCCGAGGCTAGCTGTCCGATTTTGTCCACCCGGGAAGACGGAAAAAAGGACCCGGAGTCCCCCCCATACAAACCCAGATTTGCACAATGTGGGGCAGGGTAGCACGCATCTAGCACAGCTCAGAGCATACAACCGTTTGTTTGCAGTCAGGAATGAAAAAGAGATCGGCAATTGCTAAGACTGCACTCAATTGATTGGCTAGCCCTGCAGCCGCTGACGTTTGCTGAGCAACCTCAGAGCAGCTGGTGCTGAATCGTTGGTACCAAGAAACTGCTGTCGCCAAAAGCAGAGAGCCATCATACTCTTCTCGATGCAACAAAACTGCCATACCGCATGACCTGGTTTTTTCAAGGAAAGCAATTACATACCGCATGACCTGGTTTTTTCAAGGAAAGCAATTACATGCCACCTACTCTTAGGCTGAGTTTGGCGTCCAACTCGTTTGCTGTGGGTAAGTTAACCGGCGGCAAGTTAACTTTATTTTTCTGCCGTAAGGAATTGCTACGGCATATAAATTGTATTTTTAGCAGTTAATTAGTTCATAAGGCAACTGACCCGTTAACTGTGTAACAAACACAGGGCACCTTTGGTACGGTTGTTACAGCTGGCAAGCGGTGGAGAGACACGGTCGGAGGACAACTACACGCAACCACACCCAAATCGGGGGCGGTACAATTTCCGGGATTTTACAGCCGACGGTGAAGTCGGATGCAATACAAAATCAATGAATTAGGGATTATTACATCCTACCAAACAGATTATATAACCTGCAAATAGACATTTAAACGTGATGAGTTACAGTTCCTCCCTACCAAACAGGCCTTTAGTGTTTTATTTGGTGATCCAAAATAAATGTTATGTCTTGGATGATAAACCAGAGGCCTCCTCTTCAAATGTGTCGATATTTACATAAATATTAAGTTGCCAACACGATGGGATGAATTAGCCCTTAAATTTTTAAATAAAAATGAAATGAAATGATAGTCTTATTGGTACAATTTGTTGTAAACATTTTTACAAACTTTGTAAGATTTTTTGTTAACCTCCTCCATTTTGTTATTATGCTCACCTAAAGTCAGAAAGGATATAATTTATGATCCTCTTTCTGATCTATAGCAAACTTCTTTTCCAAACTCTAAATTTCTATATGAAAAGAAAACAAATCAATGTACGACTAATCTTAAATAGTTCCTACCGTTCACTCTACCGTCAAGACTAACGGCTGAGAGTTGGGTTTTCTTTATGGCGGTCACCCAACTTGCTGGTATGATATCCTTTGTATTTGTTTTCTTATATTATTTTCCTGCCCCATAAATAAATGAAATACAGACCACACGTGCATATTTAACAAAAGCTTCCGGTCGGGTCGGTTTGAGCCTTTGAGGCCAGACTACGCCGAAGGAATTTTTCGAACGCTTTATGCCGGAACAGATTAGGATCTAGATTTTGTTCACTCGACCGATCCAAATTTTTGCACTTAAAACAAAGCCGACACGAACCTTTAGTTTGATCAACTCATAACTGTACCTGTATTTGTCAACATTTAAAGTTACAAGTTATAAGTTCTCAAAAAAAAAAATTATAAGTTAGGTGTGTAAAGTTCTACTGCTGCACATCTCGGATATTTTAGTAGTGTAACTCAGAATGGACCTTGACTTGATTTGTTCCAAACCTCAAATCCACTTGGATCGTGAAAATTTGAAACTATAACTGACCCGAACACAAGTTAGAGTATGTAAATCTGAACCCAGAACCATCCAAGATAGTCACAAATTGAAACCAGAACCAGCCTTTTTTGGGTCAAATAAGATTGTGGGCTCACACATTCTGACTTATCAATGATAATACTATATGGGTGGGTTTTCTTCGCATAAATTATATGTACGCACTAGTACATTTCTAATGTCATTTTTGTTAACGTCTAAAGAAAAATCGACACCATACTATCAATAATGTCAGTTGTTACAGTCGTCACCACTTGATCAAGTCCCAACGATTTAGAAAAAAACATAGATATCACTTTTACTATAACGTCAATTTTGTCAAAGTGAAACCGACGTCTTAGATAACCCACAAAATATATATTTTTAGAGGAAAAATGTATGCCTCCAAAAATTTTACGTTTAGCGTCGGTTTTTCTTAAAAACAACGATACAGAGTTCGTGACATGTCCCTGCGGAAAAATTATCCCCACCAAATTGCTTCTAAGTCGTCGGTTTCGTCCAAGGAACCAACGACGCGGTCCCCTTGTTGATGCCTACTTTTTTTTATTTGTAGAAGGATCTTTGTCATCGGTTTAAATATGGAACTGACATCTAAGTACTTTCGCGCCTTGTGCCCACGAAAATATCTTCACACCAAATTGCCTTTGCGTCGTCGGTTTCTGTATAAAACTGACGATTAAATTTCCTTATTGACCGACTTTTTTTTGTTTGGGGATGGATCTCTATCGTCGGTTTTCATATAGCAACCGACGTCGAAGTACTTTCTTAGTCGTCAATTTTAGCTAAGGAAACTGACAAGTAAGTCTCCTAACAAAGCCCAACTTTTCTTGGGGATTAGGGCTTTTGTCGTTGGTTTAGGCTTTAGAAATCGACGAATACGTCACCAACATGGATGTGTTGGTCTGCACGATCGTGTTTGTCAGCACCAGTTTATGAGTCGATTTGTTATGTTTAACTGATGTCTAAGATGTCCATTGTCTGTTTTTTATGTAAATTGATGATTAAGTGCCACTTAATGGCACTAGCGCAAAATACTTTCCCCCAATCTCAATTTTATTTATTCCTCTGACATTTCCCCCATTCTCTCTAGTGATTCTGACCTCTGTCGCCACCGTCGTGCTCCTCGTCGTGCTCCTGCGTTGTCATCTTCCTCCATAGCTAGCGATGTGCTCCTGTGTCATCGTCTTCCTCCATAGCTACTGCTCTCTGTTGTCGCCTCCATTGTCTTCCTCCATAGTTATCATCGTCCTCCTCCATCCTTCATCTCTACTACTATGCTTGGGCCCCCAACCAGCCATTGGCACTGCTTGGGCCGCCACCAGAGTTGCTTGGGCAGCCAACCACCTATGCTGCTTCTTATCTTCACTACTGTTGCCATCCACCTCTACCAACCACCTACCTCCAACCACCTATTTAGGTCATTAAACTCTACATTATTATGTTAGGTAACTAAATTCTAGTTGTATATCTAATTAGAATTTATTATGTTTAGAAAAATGAATGATTAATGGTATTTCACATTTGATTGATGATAAAAATGTCTAATGATAAATCGGGTAGTTCTTGATGATACACTGATTGAAATACTTCTTAAATTAATTTGATTGTTGCGTAAATAAGTTAGTTCTTGATTGTTAGTGAATGATTTAACTTAGTTCAATAATTGCTCTTCAAGATTTTTTTTTGGAGTAAGGTAAATGTATTAGACCAAAAAGGGGTATAGAATTAACTATACAAAACAAGGCAAGGCACCCTTAAATGGGCCCGAAACGAACCAGGGGTTATATACAAAATCCCTGGTAGGTTCGTGTGCTAGCATTAAGACTGTAAAGCATCTTTTTCCTTATCTTCACGTGCCATTTGAGTTCTTTACTTCAAGATTGTGTAGTTGATTAATATTGATTAATAGGATTAATGATGCATGAATGAACTAAATCAAATGGAAGAATGAATTGAATTAAATGGTGTTACATAAAACCTGGGATATGAATGATGAAACTATGATTGTAGGTATACGAATAACAACATATATACATGTATTTTGTTGGCCTAAGAACCCATCCGAGATTTACTCATTACGGGTAAATCTTGGATAGTCTCTGGTTTGGGACTATTCTTGAACACTTAATCTCACTTAGGATGTAAGTGTATAATGTATATTCAGTTTTCAAGATGTTTCGTCAGTACTTCCCCATTTTTCTCTAAGTAAATATGTTGCTAGACATTTGCCCATCTACATTGGTGTACTTGGAGAACTGTGGGAAAATATTATCGAAATTTTCTTTAAAATCGAATACACATTATACACTTACTAGTGAGATTAGGTGTTCAAGAATAGGATAGGTGGTGCACACATTCATTATTGAACCCTAAACCCTCATATGTAAACCATAAACCCTATTCTATAAACCCTTATCCCTAAATCCAAAATAATAAACCCTAATCTATATGTAAATCCTAAACCTAATATGTAAACCCTAAGCTCTAATACTTGTTTTCTCTTTGATCATAGAATGGATAGATCATGGATGTTCATTCTAAATTGCTGCACCCCAAATTTTATTACTAGTCTTGATCAGTTTATAAGATTTGGAGAGGAACATAGGAAACAACCCGGATATAGGTTCTATTGTCCATGTAGGCATTGCAATAACAACTTGAAAGTCAACACTCGTGACGAAATCAAAAGTCATGTCATGTGCAATGGAATTGTACATGGCTATACAGAATGGTACTAGCATGGAGAGATTTCAACCATGAGATTAATAGATGCCGATAGAAGTACTTGTGTTGAAGAAAAAATTACCGTTGATGATGTAGATGTGAACAAACCAATTTCGATAGACATGGTTGATGCAATGCTAGATAGTTTTGGGGTAGAGCACAGTGATCCACCTTCCTTATTTAGGAATATTGTGCATGATGATGAGAGACCGTTATACATAGGTTGTACTAAGTTTACGAAGCTGAGTGTTGTATTGAGATCGTATAATCTGAACGCTAATAATATATGGAGTGACAAAAGCATCACGTCATTGTTGTCTTTTGAAAGAAATTCTTCTTGAAGGAAACAAGCTTCCACTCTTAACATAAGAATTAAAGAAAATGGTATGCGCAATGGGAATGAAGGCTAAGAAGATACATGCATGCCTGAATGACTGTGTCTTATTTCAAAAGGACTATGTCAATTTGAAATATTATCCAAAATATGGGATGCAAAGGTATAAAATGATGACTTTGGGAAAGTCCAAAACTAACTCTCCTTCCAAGGTGATGTGGTATCTGCCTATAATACCACAGTTTCAATGCTTGTTTGCCAAACCGATGGGTGCGGAGAATTTAAGGAGGCATATAGAGGTTAAGAAAAATAATGATGGGATCCTACGACATGTGTCAGATTCTCCACAGTAGAAGAAGATTGATTTATGGTACCCTAAATTTGGTGAAGAAGTCAGGAATCTAAGACTTGGGATTTGTACCAATGGGATGAATCCATATGGCATATTGAGCAGCCAACATAGCATTTAGCCTATTATGATTGTTATATACAATCTTCCTCCCTTGTTGTGTATGAAAAATAAGTACGGTCTGTTGTTGTTGTTGATATCGGGCCCTAAACAACCTAGAAATGATATCGATGTTTATCTTGAACCTCAAACTGATGACTTAAAGAAACTCTAGGGAGAAGGTGTGATGACTATGATGCTTTGCGTAAAGAGATATTTCGTTTGCAGCTATGTTGTTTTGCACTATTAATGACTTTCCAACATATGGGAATTTGTCTGGATATGGTGTAAAAGGATCCAAAGCATGACCTATATGTGAAGAGAATATTGATTCAATACGACTAAAACATGACGGCAAGATTGTATATCTTGGTGATGAATACATATTCATCTTAGTTTTAGTCGTCATTCTTGGCCCAGTTTTGCGCTCAAATCTCTCATATCCCCCTTAAATCTCCTCATATATTATTTTCCTCAATTTCATGTGATTATTTAGGATTCTGATCAAATCCATTGGTCTCCATTGTAGGATTAAGCATTGTACTATTTCACCAGCTTAGGAGACGGTGGTCCCGCTAACCGACTAGTGGTCCCAAGAAACTTTTGATAATGTGGACCCTATTTTTGATGGTCAGGCCCTTCATCAAAAATCACCCTTATCATTTAGAGGATTCATCAACGCAGGCCCATCAACTCATAGCAATACCCCCTCCTGCGGGGGTGGGTTTGTTCCATGAGGGTAGCAACTACGACATGACCAAGAAGGTGTAGCAACTGTGTAAAGAAGTGAAACCACCTCTCTACTGAAAATTTGAACAATAGAACCTCCCATCCAAACATACTCAAAAGGTATGATGGAGTGGGTGTAAAATTTTCAAATCTTTATATAATGATAACAAAAGACCAAAGTATAGCAGAGGAATAAAAACATGACTATATTCAATTATAAAATAAGAGAACATCTTAAACTTATAACATAAGGATCCATGTAGAGGAAATCAAAACCACCTCAAAGTTGTCTCCAAGCTTTAACTTCACAATCTATGTCCAGGTCAACATGTCTTGCCATCCAAGTCTTCCACCTAGGGTTCGAAGCATACCCCAGCAAGAAGAGAAAACAAAAGACATCAGCAAAGGCTGGTATGTGCATACTAAAAAGCAAATTGAGCAATTTGTAAAGAATAAGGGACATCGAGTATAGAAGGCTTCCCATGAAAGAGATAAGGACTACCCAAAGAGGGCATAAAGGATAAGAAATATCACCACGTAACAAAAGAAGATGCTTTCCATAAAACAACATAAAAAGATTGTGCCATATATACATCCACTACCATGGCGGGAAATGAAGCACAAGTAGGGGACACACCCCATAATCAATATCATGCATGCATGTGAGATAAGCATAGTCCTAGAACAATATAAACACAATTGGTGGCCAACCCTCATAAACTTGAAACCTGATAGAGAAAGGAATATTTCCAATCTCTTAAATATATAAAATTGAGTATGGATTACTGCCACACTCGGGTATAGAGAAGTGGTATACTGCCAACCTCCTTAATAAATAATAGGGAATTACTGCCCCAAAACCAAAGTAATTTATACTACTCTAGTGCTACTGAATCACATAGCATGTTTAATGCAGAGGCAAGTAGAAAGTATAGTCAAAATTATACAATGTTATCACCACACAATGGACAACACAAACATATAAACATCCACCTTCAAGTGGGCACATATCATTATATAAGACCAACATGCAACAAGGCACAAGAAAAATATCAAGAGAATATCCAAGTCCATAACAAGCAAGATAGTTCACATGAACAATGATATCAAGAGAATAGACATATGTGTAGGTCAAAGTCAAAAGAATGATAAGATAGGTGAATTGCTCAACATAGAGGAATAGGAGATACATCATACCTCAAATTCAGAGTCCAAAGTCCAAAGTCACTTCTAGGTCCAAGCCTAGGCCTCCAAAGAACCTATTAAGCATGTAGGTAGATTATGTGCCAAATTCATGTTCATTAACCAAACCCTAAAAACCACCTTTATATTAAGATGTCAATTAAGTTATGAAAATTGTTTCATATTTTAGTTTATGTTATTAGGATTCCAAAACATATTGTATTATATTTTTCTGACTTATAAATATTTAGTTGTGAATTTTAGAAGTTATTATCCATTGAAGAAAATCCATTAAATATCACATATAAATTAGTTTGGAATTTGGTTATGAAACTGGTAACACTATATAGATTATATTTTTCTGATTTCAAAACATATTTTATCCTATTTTTCTAAGTTACCAATTATTTATCATGAATTTTACAAAAAATCCAATCAGAAATTCAAAAAAATACACGTTGACAAAATAAAATCGAGTCAGCAGATAAATCTTGTTGAATTGTCCCAACCGTGGCCTTCCAGATAGCGGTGACCTGGCCAAAGACCAGGGTCGAGGTGCTTACTGGACACTTGATCAAAATGATGATTTTGCCCCCAGAAACAGCGATTAAGAACTAAAGCGAAAAGGGGCAAGAGGGTAAAGCACTAAGAAGCCTTCTTCTCCGATTACGCTTGCAAAGAACCAAAAGTCGGGATTGGCAAACTAGGAGGAAATCCAATGAATTCGATTATCTCGTTCACACATAACAGTCTCAAAGAGTTCCTGATCAAGCTCTGAACCGAACGAGCCTTGATACTAGTTCAGAAACACACCAAAGTAGAGACTTCATGCCAACGACATGGCAACAAGCGGAGGAACACTGATCGAAGAAATCAAAAAGGGGAAAAAGCTTACAACCCAATAAACACAATAATTGGATGGAAAATTACCTTCTCGTGGACAAAGAGAAGAGTTTCAATCCATCAATAATTTGTTATGGGGTAGGAAGCTCCGCCCCACCACCAGATCTTGGCGCCGACGGTCGGTGTAGGGTAACACTACCCGGAGGCTTCCCAGACCAAATCGCGGCAGGATAAAGGCACAAAAGAGTTCAAAGATGGTCAAGGGACCGTTACCCAGCATTCTGAAGGTCCAGAGGACGACATAGAAGAAAAGGAAGGAAGTGGCAGGGCGAGTAGGGGAAGAACAGAGGGACGAACATGTGAATAAGAGGTCAGGAACCGACACGTCTTGGGAGCCCTAAAACCCCAAACTTATATAGGACCAAAGGAACCGGATAGATACAAGTAAAGCAGTGGAGGAAGAATTGTAGATGAAAAAAGGAAAGGAAGGAGAGGAAGGAGAGAAAAGACGTCGGAGCATAAAAGCCCAAGATGCCGCTGGTGCGAAGTGTGAACCAGAGAGCGGAAGGTAGGGGAAAAGACGGTAGCCGCACGATCTTGATCCAACAGACACAAAAGCACCCGAAATCTAATAAGACTAGGAAAGCACGCGTGACACATTAAACCAAATCCAAATCAAATTAGAATAAAGTGCATTCACATTAATTTCTCCTTTTTCTCTTTCTTCTTTTGGGGGCTCAAACGAAACCCAAATTAGGTGAAATTTTGCATAGAGGCTAATTAAGATGTGTAGTTTCCAATTACGAAATTAGATTTGCCTTTTGAGAACTTTTAATGTATTTATCATTTAAAACTTAGTTTCTCTTTCTTCATGCATTAATGACATTAGGATTATCCAAATTTGATGAAACTTGACCCACAAGTCATATTTAATGTGTTGGATACAAATTTGCCATAAATTTTACATATTGTATTTATTTGCATATTTATTTAATATTTTGAAGGTTCTACACACTTTCTCTCTCCTAATTTCATCTTTTAATCAAATGTTTCCCAAATTGGATGAAAATTCACCCAAAGGATATATTTATTATGTAGATTAAGAATCCAATATTATTTTCCTCTTTTGGAGTCATTTAATA